>CAMTDV010000007.1:2905981-3505981 GCA_947069175.1 Scalesia atractyloides | reverse complement strand
CCCATCTTTGGTTGACGTATGTTAAACATAGTAATAGAAGTCTCGTAGATCCAATCTTATTCACAAACCTACACTCTCTCTAGATCTCTTCTCTTTCTCTCTCTAGCATTTCAATGTTGAAGAAGGTGAATTGGAGGCTAATGGCCGATTTCTCTCTTTATATATGTGGTAATGAAATGAATATCTTGCTCCTATGGGCCTTCTCCACAGTTATATAAGTACGTGGGCTTAATCCCCTTGAACCTTGCAAATGAATGATCAGGTCGCATCTATAATATCCAATAATTATCCATTTCAAATCCAAATCTATAAATATTATTCCTTTATAAAATTTGGGGCGTTACATTTACTTCGAAATTTTAGAATTAGTTAATCCAAGATGGAGCAAAAGAGAAGTTACTTCTTGAATGAATTTTTTTGTTAAATGCAATATTTTGTAATGTTTTTTAGACATAACTTTTGATTTAAAGAAGAATTGGTTGCTGTATATGAATAAGACAAGGATAGAGATCCAAGATGACAATAATGATCGATCCATTAGTAAGATTGCATATGTAATCCATCAAAGAAGTTGGACAGGGTACACTTGTGTCTGGCCTCTCAAACTCAAAGGTCCATGCAGCCACCTGCTTGTCATCCTTTAGTTCAATGTGAAATATGACCCTGAAGCTCTTGTATAGTTCATCCACTAGATCTCCTCCGACTATCTTGTACACAATCATGTGGTTTTCCTCGTTCACTTCTTCAATTATCTTTTTTGCAACTTTCTTCTTTCCATCTTTAAAATTTTCATGCATAAATGGCATCAATCAGTAGGTAGTCTTGAACTGATAGTACCATACAAATAAATATTGTCTGTGATCTTTTACTTAACATTTTAGTTAGTAATTATATGTTTGCAAAAACTTAATTTATTTCAGTTTTACTTATTTTTGTTTCTATATAGTACTTGCTGACATGTTTTGCATGTTATTCAATTTTTACAAATAAAATTGGGACGGTTTTTGCGACTAAGTTTATCTTTTATTTTTATAAATATAATTTGCGACTTAATCATTTTTAGTTGCTAGTTTTACGCCCATTTCGATGAGAAATGTATGGTATGTACCATGAGTGTACCGCCAGGACAAGACGGATCCAACGGCCCTTTCTCACCCTCATGCACCTCATAGTCATGAACTCTATCAGGGGCTATTGCAACCAACTCGTCCGGGTTACGCCTCAAGAGATTATGAAAGACATCACCTGTTTTACTAATCTCCGCATAACCGATTACTTTTCCTGATAGAGCCATCTCTTGATTATTCCTACAAAACCAAACAATTCTTTACAAGATATAGTTGGTGAGATTGTTAAAAAAACTAGGCAGACACCACTGGCTTTATACAGAAAAATTGGATTTCACACAAAATCATTTGAAATTTGAATTAGTTTACTTATCATTTTGTAAATGTGATATGATATGATATGAGGCTTCTTTTTTATTATTGTTTTTCAGTTGCAATTTGCACAACATGATGGAATTTAATATCTGCAACCGTAAATCATATCAGTCATATCGAAGTACCCATACAGAAGTAATTGCATATATTCATGTGACGTTTACATGCACAAGGTGTTAATATCATGGGTTCTTTGAACGTAGGTTGGGCAACCATACATGACCCACGTTCTAGAGAGGGCCCAATATTTTTTTTCTTGTTTGAAGAACCGCAGATTAATTACATATAGAAATTATAAAGTAGTAATTTCATGTTCTAGAGTGGGCTTAACAAGTCAATAACCATCTACCATTAGCCAATTAATCAACTAATCATTTAACGCAAATACCCAAAACCCTTTTTTTCTATCACTAACAAACAAATACACACACATTTCCATTCTATGTTTATCTATTTCATTCGATCCTTATATTTAAACTTGATTCGTGAACATTGAAATCAAAACCATATGGTATCATAATTTTATATAGGTACCATAGTTGTATATATATGTCTGTATGTATAATGATTGATACAAAGTAAAATAAATGTTTATTTGTGTATCCCAAATGGAATGTAGATTGGAATCAATAAGACAAAGCTTTAGAGTTACATCGACATGATTTTAGCACATGATGATGCAACATATACAAGGGACACAACGAGTTGATCACATATTTTTTTCTAATTATGTTAGTAACAATAATAAAATTCGAGTACATGTTTGTAAAACTTTTATTTGTTGTACAACATGCATTTGCGCTACTATAATTTTGATTTATTGATCAGTGGCGAACTAAAAAATTTTATTATGGGGTAAGAAAATTTTTATGGGTTGTTTGACTATCAATATATAATAATTTCTTCAGTACTGCGCGGGTTGAGTCGGGTGAACATATTAGTTGTTCTAGATGAGTTAAACAACGCATATTAAATTCACTGGTGTACAATAATTATTTTTGACCAACCACCATAAATATGTAACCAATATCAAACAATATAACAAAATGTGAAATTAAATCATAAAAGAAAATAAATTTAAACTAAGAAATTAAAAAGAAAACAATAACCTTTTTTTGTTATTTTAAAATATTTTACATTTTACGAAAAAACTAAGTTTTGACTCTAATATGAAAAGAAAAGTGATCGTGCACGTCACTCACTGTTTTGCATTGGAACACTACCTATTAATGTAGGGATAAAATTACGAAAAACCCTTCAGCTAAAAGTTTATCACAATACGTTGTCATCATCTTCTCCAAAAATGCTCGCAAACATTTGTCGCACCACTTGGAATACAGTAGGGATTTTCGAAAATTTATCAAAATTAGATAATTTTTTTTAGAGATTGGTTTCTAAAGTCCAACTCAAGGGGCGATTGTAAAATTTTATAGGGTACATTCGGAATTTTTACACACATTTAACACTAATTTTCTTTTTTTTAATGGATGCGTCCGCCCACATTCGGACACCAATATGTCCGCCCTGATCGTGGTACATTTATCTTTTTTTAATTATCGTTGAAATTTTTATATTGCTATTTTTTTATATTTAGATATGAATACATACATGATCGTGTCTACAATATTGATATAGTTTCGTACAATCATTCATACAAATTGTATATTTGTATTTGTGTAATACTTATGATTAGTATTTAACCAGTGGGGTTGGTTGTTCATTGGTAAAGGCAAAACCTTTAGAAACACATAGGTTTGGGATCTTATTTAGCCAGTGGCATTGTTGCTTATTGGTAAAGATAAAGCTTTTTAAAAACACATAGGTTTAAAGATCTTGGATTCAATTTGATAGAATTAAGGAAATTCGTCTTAAAAAAACTATAGATAAACATATCGAAAATCTTAGCACATAATTCTTTTGCTTTAAATCATTTTCACTAGCTCTATAATGCATAGCCAGTCAACTCTTTCTAAGGGTGGAAATGACACTTTCCAAATAGTGAGTGTTGAATTTTTTCTAACAAATAATAACATGCCATGTCAACTTTCATCTTTACTCCCTATTTTGTACTCAAACACTAGGGGTGTTTAAATACATAGTGGGAGAGTGATAAACAATTTCTTTTAAAAAAAAATTATGATTGGTTGATAAAAGATAGGCCCCATCATTAACACCCCTCTCTCCTCTACCTCTTCTATTCCTGCATCGGTGAGTACACACCGACTTGCTCCTTTACCGAACACCGAATAAGGGCTGGCGGCCATTGCCGCACGGTAAAGTGGGGTTACCGAAAGGGTCACCAAAGATGCCCCTTCCACCCTAAATTAATTATGGCCATGAGTCATGTGGTAGCGTAGCCTGGAATTCATATATTTATTTCTAAGATACCATGCACTTTTCGAAAAAAAAGAAGATAAGATACCATGCATGTACCATTTGTTATTGACATCAGTAGATCAGTCAAATACTAATATAATCCTAACATAATAAGTGGTGCGTAATCCTATCACATTTAGTTTTCCTTCCATTTTTGGATCAATCAAGCGCTATAAGGTTTTGAAATTTCTTTAGATATGTTATTTTATACGAAAGTTCTGACATTGTAAGTTTAGAGAAATTTGTTGGGCACTATGTTATGGTAATAGCTTTGAAATAAAAACAAATTAGTTTGTTTCGAAAAAAATGTTATTATAGAATCTGGTTCCTAATCTTATAGGTTCAAATAATAGTCTCTAAAAAATAGAAAGCCGTAGGAAGTTACTAAACGAACTTCGATTGAGCTCATTTTAACGGTTTTGAAACAGCATTGTCGAAATCTATGATCTTAGATTTTAGGTTTTCATTTTTGGATTTTTAGATTGTAGATTTTAGAATTTTGTTTAAATCATTGTGTCTTTTTATTTGATATTGTGTTTTCTCAATTTCTGTCATTGTGTCTTTTTTGTGATCTATTGTGTCTTTTTTACTTGACATTGTGTTATATTTTGTGATTCATCTTGTCTTTTTGTAGCCTTTAGATGACTATGTAGGATAACTTTACCCTTTTGATCCAACCGGCCTTTGTTATAGTATTTATCATAGTTCTTTATTTTTTTAAGCGACCATAATCTGGTTCTCTATTTTCTACACCAACCTAAATCTATTAAAAGTATCAAAAAATTTTTTTGAACAACATTAAATGTATCAAATGAGGTAACAACCACACTTCTTGTGCGAAGCACTTTCACCTTTATCACTAGAGCATTGCATGTGGTTGTTTATAATCTATCTATCTATACTAATAAAGTAAAACATTGGAGGGGGGGGGGGGGACACGTGTCACTCCCTCAATGAAAAGACGCAAGATCCAAACCCGAAATACATAACCTGCTCCATAAACTTCGGATCCTTTATAACCCTTTGTATCTGAAAAATTCCTCATTTTATCGTTCATCACTTACATAAAACCCTAACACATGCCGCATCCTCTCTGAAAATCCATCTCTAGATCTACATCTTTCCCAAACAATCTTGGCGATACTAGACAATTTTTATTGTGGAAGATCCATCTCATAATAGTTTTCGAAAACCGTAATCTTTCTTTTCCTTTTTGATTCGTGTTTGTTTGTTGAATATCGATCTCAACACTTTTTTGTTAAATCCATTATATTCGTGTATTTGATAGATCAAAACGAATGTACTATTTGTGTAATTTTTACGTTTGTGGAAGAACTCTAAATGTGTTAGGGTTTATCATTTTTTCTCAAATCTTTTTGTAATTAGAGTTTTCAGATGTGTTTTATTGGTATACTGCTATGATCAATCATTATGAATATTACTAAAGATTATTTGTATTGAAATTTAGGGTTCTTAATTTATATGAATTTTGGGTTGAGAAAGTATTCTTACATGATTGGAGTGGATATTGTGAAAATTAAGGTTTTTCAGTTTCGTTTCTAGATGATCAGTTTGTTGTTTTAGGTTACTTGGTCTTTTGATTTTTTTAAAGAACAACATGTGAGTTATTGCATTGATGTACATTATTTGATTTGTTGGTATAAATACCGTATGTTCATATTGATCTAAATATATATTCATCTGGATTTTATATGATATAAGCATTGTGTTCAGCTGATAATTGTGTTTTGAAGTCCATGTGTTTAACTAAAATCTTATGTATCATACATTTATGCACTTTGATGCTTCAAATGCTGCAAATTACCTTCTGAATGATTGGCTCAATTGTGAATATTTAGGGTAATGCTTAAGAGTTTATTTGTTTGGTTGTATACATAAATCATTATTTAACTGCTTATACACAAATGATGCTAAGTACAACATGCTTGCAGGAAATAAACCTTTAGACATACCAGATTCTTTCACTTCCTAAACTGAGTGCACTTCAATCAAAACAAGTTATTAATGCAATTACTTTTACTAATTAAGGCTCTGTGTAAATCTTATGTTCACAAAAACAAGAGTGGTCCGTTTTTTAAGAAGAAGTTGATAATCAAGTTTGATGGTAGGCGTTCATGAGTTCTTTCATACAAGAGGGTTGGTGATGGAGTAGCAATTACAGATGGATGGAAAACTATTGTGGATCAACTTGGATTGAATATTGATTGTTTGTTGGTCTTTACTCCGTTTCAGCCGGACTTAGATTTCCTTTTAACGACATTTAATGTTGATTTCGATGTTGTGTGAAAAAAAAAACGAGGCTTTCAAATGTTTGTCTTGTGGATGATCCATGTTACAAAGATAAATATTTCATCTACATCATTCTAGATCATTCTACATGCCATGCTATACATATTATCAAATTTAGTATTTCCTTTTAGTAATATAAATGTTTAACATTAACTTTCTTTTCTTGTTGTGCAGTTTTTATCATCCGAGATTATTAGGGATCACCTTTGACCAAGTTGCTGTAATGGTGATTACAATATTTTGGTAGATGAAATATATACAAAGAATATCAAGATTGGAAGGTCTGGCAATCGATTTTTCTTCAGTCAGGACTAGGTCAAGGCTGTTCGACAAATCCAAATGAAGTTTACTAAATTCGTTCGTTTTCGGTACGTCGGTAAAAAAACTTTAAGTTGACTCTTTTCATGAATGATGGTACTCAAGTCATTGTTTCACATCCACAACCAAACCCAAACGCTGCTCATGATCCGGTGATAATATTATTTTACATTGACATTGTTTTATTTATTCTTACTGTAAAAATTTAATTATATACTAATTGTTGCATATTTGAAGGAATACCCTATGCAGGTTAATCATAACTTATTTCAAAAAATCAAGTCAGTGTTACTTTCATAGTCATTGCAAGAAATAAAATTGTAATGATACTCCTTTACATTTAAATTTTGATTACTTAATAATAATTACAGTTTGCTATCAACTTTTAAGTTAACTTAATTAGTAAAAATTGCATTGTAGCGTTTACCAACCAAAGTGGCAAGAGTTGCAAGAGTAAGAGTTGGTCGAATGATTAAAATTGGATGTTTGTTTGGAGAAGTTGCTAGGATGGATGTGAGGAGGGAAAAGGATGGTAGAAGAGGTTATGGTTATGCAATACATGGTTGGAGCCATTTCATGAATGGTTACCAGGCTGGAGGTTGCAAATGGAATCGAAGATGGTGACAAATGCAACGTTATTTTTTATCATGTTGCAGGTACGCTCCGTATCATAATTGTTACTAAGTAGTTTCATGGTGGTTTTGTTTAAACAATTACGTTTCTTTGATGGACAAAGTTTTTTTTGTTTATGGGTTGTTGATGATATAAACTGTTGATTGGGTGGATGAACAACAACTTTATATTTTTATGGTGGTTTGTTGCACTTGACATCATTCAGGGTAGGTTTCTAATGATCAGCCAGATGATATTATGGCTACTGATGGTGTCCATAATAATATCATCCAGAAGAAGATATTGGTGTTTTCCTTAACGTGTCAATAAAAAACAAAGTTGTACGTTTCTTTCTCCTTGCATCTTTTATATTTATATTCATTTACTTTTATTTATTTCTTTATTTGTAATTGTTTTTTTCTTTTCTTTTACTATAGATTATACCAAACAAGTGATCTTTTGAAAATGGTTTTAATAACATGCTTCAATTAATAGTGAAGGACAAACATGGTCATTAGTGGTATGTAGATGTTGGAATGGAAATTTTAAAGGGTAATCCAATATACAATCTTAAAGGTTTGAAGAAATTTGTTGAAGATTTGCAGCTTGTATCTGTGGACTATGTGTTTTGAAACCAAAGGTGTATTAGAACTCACTACGGCTATTATAAGAGGTTGAATTGGATCATTACATTTGTTACTGATTTTTTTTAAATATCGACTTTGTTTTATTTTGCTTAATATTTTTTGCACTATTGTGACTTGGATTGTATGTTTACTTTTTTTGGTTAAGTTGTAATCTTTATTACATTATATATAAGTTTTACCTTTTCTTATCTTTAGGATGACCGGTTTAAAATATCCATAAAAGCCAAGATAGGTTGAAAAGTTAATTACATTAGACTCGATAGATTGAAAAGTTAATTAGACTAGATAACTTATAAAATGTTCCCTAGCTAAACCCGTGTATTACACGGGCTCTAAACCTAGTTCCATATGTAAGAGATCATTTCTTAATTTAAATTGTGCTTAATATTTTAAATTGTTTTTAATTTAATTACATATTAGATAAATACAAATATAAATGGCTCTTAATATACCGAATATGAGAAGTAAAAAAAGTTTTTTTTGAACTTTTTTTCTCATCTATTTAATGATGTTTAGTTGAACAATGTAAACAAAAGAAGTTTTTCGGTATATATACTCTAGTAGAGTAATTATGTGAAATTGCACTAAAGTGATTATATTATTACTCTACTAGTGTAAATACACGATTTTTTTAGATTCCATGATTAAAATAGGTGCTTGACAATGTGGGAAAAAAATCCAAAAAAAAAAATATCCCACAATTCATTTCTTAAGTTTAGTATCTTAGATAACGTTTGGTATGAAGTAATAAAAAGCGGAATTGAATTGATCATTTTGATAAAATAAAAAGGAACATTTTTGGTTATCATGTGGTAATGAAATTAAACATTTCATAAGGAATGTAACTCCTTTCAAATATATCGATATTCATTACTTGGTAAATGGGTGGTTTTTTTATTCCTTCAAGGAATGGAAACAAATATGTTGTTGCTGTTGTTATTATATTATTAATATTATAATATTAATATAAATTATTTTGTTATTAATTTTTTATCATAAATATATTATTATTATTGTTGAGGCAATTATATTCTTATCGTTTTTAATAAATTGTGTTTTGTTACTTCTTTTTTTTATCTAGCAAACTATACAAAATAATGATTTATTCTATTCAAATATTAGTAATCAAACCTCATAATGTAATAGAATGATGCATTTTATTCCGTCGTTGCATTATTTTATTATTCAATTCTTTCATTTATTTAATTATGTAATAGCAAATGGACCCTTAAATTTATTGTACAATAAATTTACCCATTACATATTAAACTTTTTTTTCCTAGAAACCAAATTTTACTAGGATATAATTATGTTTTCTAGTATCAATGTGGCACTAGTATATTTAATAAAAAATAAGTTTAAATAAATTCCAGTTTTAGTTTCCTAGTTTCTGGATTTTCATAATTAAATTTATTCGGGGGCGGATCTATTCAAGGATCTAGGGGTGTCCGTGATGCCTCTTAACTTTTTCAGCGAAGTGCAAATAAAAGATATTCTCCATTTTATGTAGATTTGCACTATATGCATTGATTTTTTTTTTTCTAGATTCGCCACTATATACACTAAATTCTTTTTTGAGATACCCTTTAGAACTGTTATTGATCCCGACTAAGGGAATGTTTAAAGCCAGTACTAAGCTTCAATGCATTTCCTTACAATGATCTCATGCTAGTTGAAGGTTAACCCAGTTAGTTTTTTTAATGTTGTGACATACATATGTGACAAAAACTTTAATTTTTTTTGACGTGCCATGCGTATGTGCAAAGCTGCAAACCCCCCCCCCCCATTGGGTCGAGGCCTAATTTTTAGGGCTTAACTTTAGAAAAATTATATACACATATTTTTGAAAATGTGAAGCTGAAAAATTTCTTGGACCCTCACTATAAAAATTGAAAATCTTACAATATATTTGGCCCAAATAATTTATTTTATACATAGTTAAAATTTTATAATGTATTAGACCCATTAGTCTTATTTTGAGTAATTTCTATTATTCAAACATTTATCTGAGCCTATATATTTTTTTAATTTTTATTATACCTAAAATTTTATAACATATTAGGCCCATAAGTAATATTTTGATCCATATCCATTATACAAACATCCACCTAATGTAATTAATAATAAAAAGTAAAAAAAAAAAAACTAAAGCTCAGATATTGCTGGTAATAAACTTTATATGGAGTTAAAGTTATTTGACACATTAGAAACCAATGAATTTAGCAACTCTATAATTTTATTATGTTTATTGCTATAACGCTAATCATCGTTTAAAATAGTTTATATAATTCGTTGATGACTTACTTCTATATATATATATATATATATATATCTGTACTTGATATGGATGATTATGATATATGGTTAATTATAGATATTAATTAGCATCATGTTGTACAGAAAACAATTTATAAAAGCATAACATGAACATATCATATCTTGTTGATGACTAATTCAAATTTCAACTTATTGTTTGAGGCAGCTTATTTATTTATATAAACCCAACGGTGCCTGCCTATATTTTCAATAATCTCATCATCAACTATCTCTTGTAAAAGGTTGCTTGGCCTTTGTGAGAATAATTAGAGATCATGGCTTTATTAGGAAAGTTAATCGGGTACGTAAAGATCAGTAAGACTGCTGATGTCTTTCATGACCTCTTAAGGCACAACCCGAACAAGTTGGTTGCAATAGCCTCTAATAGGTATCATGATTGTGAGTTGCATGAGGGTGAGAGAGGGGCTATTGGATCTATCATCTCCTGGCACTATATTCATGGTGCGTATTATTCTTGTTTCTTCCAAAGTCTAGTGTACTTCGTGCATTTGGTTTCAATGGCATAACCAATATATTTAGTTGGATTTGTATAGTATACTATTATCAGCTGATTACTATAGCTATAAGTAAAGAAGTGTGAATAAACTATGCTCGAGCTCGAGCTCAATCCATTAATAATATTCTAACCTTAAGTTCGGCTTGTTATAATTTTTTTAATATATCGTTATTTTGTTTATACACATATAATTATTTCTATATGCATTTACAATTATACCTTTATTTATAACAAAATATATATTGTTTAGTTATTGTTATACATAGATAATTTTTATTATGTAAACATAAAATGAAAATTGTTACTATATTTTATAAATGAAACGCACGTCTAGGCTAGCAAACGTAGTGAAGTTGGAGTTTGAGATCGAGCTTGTTTATTAATTGTGTTGATTAGACTCGAGCTCATTTAATGTGTTATGCTTTTTTAGCGTTAATTAGTGAACCAACTCATTTAAACCCCTAACTATAACCTAATGATAATTGATGACATTTCCTTGCATTTTTACATGAACAAAGGGGGGGGGGGGGAGAAGAAAATTTGTAAACAGATAATCGAAGCAATAAGGAAAACCATACGATTGTGTTCAAGGTAATTGGAGGAGAACTTGTGGATGAGCTATATAAGAGCTGCACGATCATATTTCATGTTGAACCAAAGGGCGATGGGCAAGTGGCTACTTGGACTTTAAATTTGAGAGACCAGATACAAGTGTACCCTATTCAACTTCTTTGATGGATTACCTTTGCATTCTTGTTAAGGATTTGGATGCTCATAACACCGACCACTAAGTGGTTCTGCAAGCTACAATTAAATATGGGAATGGAGGGAAGTTATGCTTAATTCGTGTGTGGAGTGTATTCTATTTAAATAAATGGCTTGTCATGTAATTTCCTTTTTATCATCATGCATGAATCTTTGTGATCTAGATGATATCCTTTTTATCATCATGCATGAATCTTTGTGATCTAGTCATATATTTGTGATCTATGTTTCGATCATTATTGTCGTTTTCGCCAAATGATACTAACTTCTTGTTTTATAAATGATGAAATGAATATGGGGATGTTAATCATTTAACTTGGATTGGAAAACCTTTTAAAACTACCTCTTTTTTATTAAAACCAATAAAAATAATTTCAAATCTCAATCTCCATTTATTTTAATTTAATAGTAATATTATATTAAATTCAGAAAACTTGCCAAGTTACATCAAAACAGAAAGTAGCCGGGCAACAAGCTGCGCCGCCAATCCTTTCTGAATTGCAAACCCTAACCTTCCAAATACAAACCCTTGCCCCTTGGGGTTGAACAATTGCTGTAGACGACCCGTTGAACCCTCGTCAAGAAGTGGATAGCTTCTGGCGCTATGGAGCCAAAAGTATCAAAGGCAAAAGGGACAAAGAAATGCTGGTTCTTTGCGCAAACTTTAGCGTGCTTATCCACTTTCTTTGATTCTGCCTTTCTTGCCGCTTGTCCAGCTACAAACCCGTTTTCCCTTAAACCAACCAAAGGGGAAACCGCCGTGAGGTCTACACAAGCATGTTTCCCCCAGCCCAGCCAAAGACGAGCAGATCCGCTGGTCGCAGAGTAGATCACCCTTCCATAGGGTCCGTGAGGAAATTCACAAGGGCCTATTTCTTAGCCGAAATCCCAGCTCCTCTTAAGATGTCCCACAAAGCATCACACACCCAGTCGTGCCGATATTTGAACCCAGTGAGCTCTTTACAGTGAACTGCATGCTCCCCGTATTTATCCATACAAGCTTTACGAAATATTGGGCAAGTTTCATCTTCCGGGTACATAGGGATCATCAACCGGTATTTGAGAATGACTCTATATTCTACTGGAGACATACATTGTCCCAGCGCTTCAATTGGTATAACGGTCAAAAATTCCTGAGCATGGGAACCTTTCAGGCACTCAAACACCGCCTTCTCCATTAATTTCTCATCTTCTATTCTTATTCAAGATTTGAATGCAATTTCAATTCTTTTTTCTTACTGTTTGTCGGTACCCAATTCACCAACAAATGTCATCTTTTACCCCTGTAATAATTTGTTCGAGTCCATTATTTCATTTCATACGGTACCCACAACATATTAAACCACCTAAATAACTAATGTAATCATTATCTTAAAAACCCGATGAAAGAGAAATTGACAGATTTAGAAGAAAAGTTCATGAGTATCCTAATTGTTTTTGGACCTAGGGGTATCCTGATATTTGCTCAAGGGTATCCCAATACATAAGATGGCAAAAAAAGAAAAATTTTACACTAATTTTACAGCTTGTTGGTGCATTTGGAAGACGTAAATGAGGCGATCTTCTCTAGTCAAGAGACCATAGGCTCAAAGGTGATTGATTGAAGATATAAAGTCGCTAAGTTTTTTTGTGGATTAAAAAGAAGTCCCCTTTTAAAGCTTTAAGGTGGAGTAATTAGTGTAACTTCTCTTTTTAAGTGTATGTGTGTTCTTAGGCTGCAAGTATGCTAGTTTGCCGTTTTTATAAAAGTTGGCTGTTCGAGAAAAAGGTGACCACTTCCGTAATTGGTGTAGATCAATGGCTATTTTTATGAAGGCTCAATCTATTCACACACTCCTGCTGCCTCTTTGGACACCCCTGGGCCCTAGACAGGTCGTCTAGGCCTAGACTCCCCGTATAACACTGATTTTGAGGAGTCAGCAAGTACCTGGCAGGGCCCATAAATTTAAGTGTTTAGACGGGACGTCTGGACCTAGACGACCCGTCTAGGAAGTTGTGTTTTTTGTTGGAAAAGGGGTGTTTTGGTGGGTAGATTGGTTGTTGTTGGAGTTTGAAAAAATAGTGTTTTGGTGGGGTAAATTGGTTGTTGTTGGAGGTTGATTTTTTTAGGTGTATTTTTAGGTTTTTAAAAGGGTCTACATATTCACACACCCACTTGCCTATTTAGACACCATTTAGACGGGTCGTCTAGATCTAGACGGGGCGTCTAGGGTTATTTTTTCTCCGACCACATTCCTGCACCGTACAACGTTAAATCAATCATATCAGACAGGGCGTCTAGCAATAGACGAACTAGAAGACGACCAGGCCAAGACGGGGTGTCTAAAGCTAGATGACCAGTCTTGAATGTTGTGCTCTGCATGCATGTCAGCCAAGTTACAAAGTGATACGCCCCGTCTAAGCCTAGACGGGGCGTATATATCGTCCTTAAATAGAGCCATGCAGAGCATTTGTGTCGTAGAAATTTTTCGATTCGTCGTAGGAATTCTCTACGACTTCTTCTTTGGCTTATATTACTTCCTTTGATATCACTCAATGCATGTCGGTAAAGTAGTAAAGTGATACGCCCCGCGTAGGCGTTAGACGGGACATCTATTTCTTTGTTAAATAGACCCATGTAGAGCATTTGATGTTGCATAAAACTTTCAATTCGTCGTCGTAATTCTGTTTGTCGTGAACTTTGGGTTGTATTACTTCATCTGATATCATCCAAAGGTGGTGAAATGTCATTAAACTGGAACGGGTCATGGTGCCTGAAGTCAATACGGTAACAGTTATTAGGTTATACTAGTTGTTGTTTTAATTATTTACTAATGATGATATCGTTGTTAAGGGGAGAGCGGTGTTCCCAATTCTAACGAGCAAGAGGAGGTTGTGTCTAGTGAGCAAGACATTATTCGTGATGGTGGAGGATATGGTGGTGAGGCACCCCATACGCAGGCACTCCGTATCTCGCGGAGATCGTTTGAAAAACGGCTGAGGTTTACAGTGAGTATAACACATATTTACTCGATGGAGATCAGCCTTATATATTTTGGAAAAAGTATTGGAGGGACGGTTTCCAGCGTGCAAATTTGTATCTCAATCGAATACACGTCAAAGAGTGTCTTGTGCTGAATCAAAGAGTGTAACTGAAGGGAAACTCGATGAGTAAATGCAGGTAAATGAGAAACACTGTCATTTTTTAAATATATATGGTTTTTGTTTGCGTAATAGAGTGTGTTGTGGTTTAACATAGTGATATGTTGTTGAACTTATTTCAGGTGTTTCTACAGCACCTAACGAGTCTCAGTTATCGTCTGATGATTAGTCCTTGTCAACCACGGTCAAGAAAGCAAAATGCTAGTGACGATCTTGATGCTAGTGACGATATCCTTGATATGGAGTTGGAACTGCTAACTAGCATGAATGCGCTAACTATGAATATGATGCCTGAAGATGAAGACCGACTTTATATCACCCTTCAATTCGAATTAGCAAAAGCAATATCTCCTTGCATAATATGGATTCCAAACATTCATGATCTGGATGTGAATGAGTCAAATTACTTCTCCCTAGGTCTATTAGTGAACCTTCTCTCCAGGGATTATGAAACTAGAAATGTTCTTGTTATTGCTTCGACTCATATTCCCCAAAAAGTGGATCCCGCTCTAATAGCTCCGAATAAATTAAATACGTGCATTAAGATACGAAGGCTTCTTATTCCACAACAACGAAAGCACTTTTTCACTCTTTCATATACTAGGGGATTTCACTTGGAAAAGAAAATGTTCCATACTAATGGATTCGGGTCCATAACCATGGGTTCCAATGCACGAGATTTTGTAGCACTTACCAACAAGGCCCTATCGATTAGTATTACACAGAAGAAATCATTTATAGATACTAATACAATTAGATCCGCTCTTCATAGACAAATTTGGGATTTGCGATCCCAGGTAAGATCGGTCCAGGATCATGGGATCCTTTTCTATCAGATAGGAAGGGCTGTAGCACAAAATGTACTTTTAAGTAATTGCCCCATAGATCCTATATCTATCTATATGAAAAGCATAATTTTATTTTAAAATGAGGGCAAGATCATAATTTTAAACTGTGGATAAAATCGTAAATTGGTTGAACTAACGGGGTTGTCTATTGAATTTGTTTGATCGTATACATAAATCAAAATCACCCAATCACATGTACTATTGATGATGTTCAATTATAATTATACTAACCTTAAAAAATAAAAAGAAAAAAAAACAAAATGGCTCGATCTTTTTTATGTTTAATAAGATTTATTTGTATACATAATACAAAGATTTTTTTAATACGATAAAAAAACTTTTGGTATAACTAATATGATTTTATTTACTTAATTTGAACTTTGATATAAGCCGACATTCCTTTAGTACACCCAAGGCACAACAATTAAACCATACAAAGCTTTGTATCTAAAAACAACAAACTCTGGGTATTGACAAACAGACGGTAATCATAGTATCCGACCTCTCACGTCCAACCGTCGGCACCGACAGATGACGAAATGTCAATACTGCCCGTGGCGACGGTTGGAAGTGGGAGCTCGAATACTATGATTACCGTCTGTTTGTCAACACCCGAGTTTGTTGGTTTTTAGATACAAAGCCCATCTAAAAACTAACAAACTCTTGGTATTGAGAAACAACAGCAATTACACTCTCCGAGCTCTCACGTCCCACCGTCGGCACCGGCAGATGACGAACTGTCGGTACTGCCGGTGGCGACGGTGGGACGTACGAGCTCGGAGAGTATAATTGTTGGTCAATACCCGGAGTTTGTTGGTTTTTAGATAGGCTTTGTACGGTTTAAAAAACCATACAAAGCCCATCTATAAACCAACAAACTCTGGGTATTGACAAACAACAGCAATTATACTCTCCGAGCTCTCACGTCCCACCGTCGGCACCGGCAGACTACGAACTGGCGGTACTGCCGGTGGTCATGGTGGGACGTGTGAGCTCGGAGAGTATAATTTCCATCTGTTTGTCAATACCTGGAGTTTGTTGGTTTTTAGATAGGCTTTGTATGGTTTAGTTGCCATGCCTTTGGTGTATTGGTAGAATGTCAGCTTATATCAAAATTCTAATTAAGTAAATAAAATACTATTAGTTATACCAAAAAAATTTAAATGTATATATACGGGTCATCTAGACCTAGATGCCCCGTCTTATCTAGTAATAAGACCATTCAACCCCCGGTTTCTTGGCCGTCTAGGCCAAAACCAGGGGCAAAACGGTCATAATTAAGGGTCTAGACGGGTTATCTAGACCTAGACGCCACGTACAGTGCATGCGGGATCTTTATCCCTGAAAATTTTTGAATTTTAAATTGAAAATGTAAATTACCATTTTACCCCTGAACTGCCGCCCGTCTAGGCCTAAATCAGGGGCAAAATGGTAATTTACAATTTAAATTTAAAATTCAAAAATTTTCAGGGATAAAGATCCCGCCCACACCGTACGTCGCGTCTAGGTCTAGACGTCCCGTCTAGGCCTTGACACTATGCCCATTTGCCCCTGATTTTGGCCTAGACGGCCAAGAAACCAGGGGTAGAATGGTAATTTACAATTTAAACTTTAAATTCAGAATTTACCAAGCTATACATTGCGTCTAGGTCTAGACGACCCGTCTAGGCCTTGATAATATGACCATTATGCCCCTGAGCTTAGCCTAGATGGCCAACAAACCGGTGGTAGAATGGTCTTCTTGCTAGACCAAGACGGGGCGTCTAGGTCTAGACGGCCCGTATATATACATTAAAATTTTTTTGGGTATAACTAATAGTATTTTATTTACTTAATTTGAACTTTGATATAAGCCGACATTCTACCACTACACCAAAGGCACAGCAAATAAACCATACAAAGCCTATCTAAAAACTAACAAACTCTGGGTATTGACAAACAGACGGCAATTATACTCTCCGAGCTTTCACGTCCCACCGTTGCTACCGGCAGTATCGACAGTTCGTCATCTGCCGGTGCCGACAGTGGGAGGTGAGAGCTCGGAGAGTATAATTGCTGTTGTTTGTCAATACCCACAGTTTGTTGGTTTTTAGATGGGCTTTGTATCTAAAAACCAACAAACTCAGGTGTTGACAAACAGACGTTAATCTTAGTATCCGAGCTCTCACGTCCAACCGTCGTCACAGGCAGTATTGACATTTTGTCATCTGCCGGTGCCGACGGTTGGACGTGAGAGCTCAGAGAGTATAATTACCGTCTGTTTGTCTATACCTGGAGTTTGTTGTTTTTAGATACAAAGCTTTGTATGTTTTAATTGCTGTGCCTTGGGTGTACTGAAGGAATGTCGGCTTATATCAAAGTTCAAATTAAGTAAATAAAATCCTATTAGTTATACCAAAGTTTTTTATTGTATTAAAAAAATCTTTGTTTTATTTATACAAATAAATCGTATTAAACATAAAAAACATCGAGCCATTGTTCTTGCTTTGTTGACCGTGGTTGACTAAAACTGATCATCAGACGATGACTGAGACTCGTTAGGTGCTGTAGAAACACCTGAAATAAGTTCAATAACATATCACTATGTTAAACCACAACACACTCTATTACGCAAACAAAAACCATATATATTTAAAAAATGACAGTAGTTCTCATTTACCTGCATTTACTCCTCGAGTTTCCCTTCAGTTACAGTCTTTGATTCAGCACAAGATTGAAATACAAATTTGCACGATGGAAACCGTCCCTCCAATACTTTTTTCCAAAATATATAAGGCTGATCTCCATCGGGTAAATATGTTTTTAACTCACTATGAAACCTCAGGCGTTTTTCAAACCATCTACGCGAGATACGGATTGCCTGCGTATAGGGGTGCCTCACCACCATATCCTCCACCATCATGAATAATGTCTTGTACACTAGACACAACCTCCCCTTGCTCGTTAGAATTGGGAACACCGCTCTCCCCTAACAACGATATTGACATCAGGCACCCATGACCCGTCCTAGTTTAATGACATTTCACCACCTTTGAATGATATCAGATGAAGTAATACAAGTCAAACGACGAAGAGAATTCAAACGACGAATTGAAAGTTTTATGCGACATCAAATGCTCTGCATGGGTCTATTTAACAAAGAAATAGACGCCCCGTCTAACGCCTAGGCGGGGCGTATCACTTTACTACTTTACTGACATGCATTGAATGATATCAGATGAAGTAATATAAGCCAAAGAAGAAGTCGGAGAGAATTCCGACGACGAATTGAGAAATTTATGCGACACAAATGCTCTGCATGGCTCTATTTAAGAAGGATATATACGCCCCGTCTAGGCCTAGACGGGGCGTATCACTTTGCAACTTGACTGACATGCATGCAGAGCACAACCTTCAAGACGTCTCGTCTAGCCCTAGACGCCCCGTCTTGGCCTGGCCGTTTTCGACATCCGTCTATTGCCAAACGCCCCGTCTGATGTGACTGATTTGACGTTGTACGGTGCAGGAATGTGGTCGGAGAAAAAAAACCCTAGACGCCCCGTCTAGATCTAGACTACCCGTCTAAAGGGTGTCTAAATAGGCAAATAGGTGTGTGAATATGTAGTCACTTTTATGAATTACCCAAGTTAAAAACTTTAAAAGGATGGAGATCCATATTAATTGATGATTGATTTCTATATCTGTAGACTGTCCTTGATATAATGTACATAAAACATATAAAAGAAGCATAAGGTGAATCAGATTCGGTTGATCTAGTGATCTGGCTGTTTTCGTTAAATGGTAAGTAAACTAATTCAAATTTTATATTATTGTTTTTTGCAGCTCGTTCATCTATATAAACCCAAGGGTGTCTGCGTATATTTTCAACAATCTCATCACCAACTATCTCTTGTAAAGAATTGTTTGGCCTTTGTGAGTTTAATCAAGAGATCATGGCTCTGTTAGGAAAGTTAATCGGTTATGTAGAGATCAGTAAGACGGGTGATGTCTTTCATGACATCTTCAGGCACAACCCGCACAAGTTGGTTGCAGCAACCCCAGATAAGGTTCATGAATGTGAACTGCATGAGGGTGAAAGAGGAGCCGTTGGATCCGTCATCACTTGGCACTACACTCATGGTATGCATCATACTTGTTAATTTCTTCTCGAATATTGTGTATTCCGTGCAATTGGATGATAAAGATTCGTAGTTGGCACTTGCATAGTATGTTGTTATCGGTTGATAACTATTAGTCTAGTGCAAACGAGTCGACCTTGAGTTCAAATTGTTAATAATTGTTCAAGCTCAAGCTCTGTTCAGGCTCAACTCCTTCATTATTTTTAAATTTTAATTCTCTTATATGTACATTTATATAGTTATTTCTATATATATTTACAGTTATATTTCTTTTGCATAACAAAATATGTATTATTTTGTTAGTTTTATCATAAATTTATATATAATAATATTTATTATGTAATCTACATCTTTATTATATAATATAAAAACTACTATATGTAAGTAAGTATTATGAGCCCTTAGGCTTGGGAACCAAGTCAGACTCAGGCCGAGCTCGTTACATAAATGTGCCATAACTTAGCGTTAGCTGAGGTTTGGGCTCGGTTAAGCTCATTTCATTTCAAGCAAACCGATTTCAAGTAGCTCTCGAGTGATTTGGTATGTTTACAACCTAACTGAAATCTACTGATAGATTGATTAACATTTTCTTGCATGAAAAAAAGAGGGAAAGAAGAAGTTTTCAAAACAGATTATTGAAGCAGTGAACGAGGAAAACCACATGACTGTGTTCAAGGTAATTGGAGGAGACCTAGTGGATGAGCTATACAAGAGCTTCACAATCACACTTCATGTTGAACCAAAGGGTGATGGACAGGTGGCTACATGGACCTTTGAGTTTGAGAGACCAGATACAAGTGTACACTATCCTACTTCTTTGATGGATTACCTATGCAATCTTGTTAAGGATTTGGATGCTCATAAGACCGACCAGTAAGTAGTTCTGCAGTCTCTGATCAAACATGGAAATGGAGGGAAGATCTGCTTAATTTGTGTGTGAGTGTGAGTGTGAGTGTATTATGTATAAATAAATGGCTTGATATGTAATTTCCTTTTGATATCATGCATGAATGTGTGATCTATGTATCCATCATTATTGTCGTTTTCCAAAATGATATGAATTTCTTGTTTTATAATCTCTATCATTATCTTTCAAATAACAAGTTATAGAATGTTTAAATAATGTTTGCAAAATTTCCATTTGCGTAATAAATAAATAAAATAATATCTTTTTCTCCATTTTAGTTTCCAAAATGGTACCAACTTATTTTCTTGTTTGATGTTCATAAAAAAAAGTTATATTTGATTCCTTTTCTTCATATACATATCGTTAGTAATTTTAGGGTTATTGATAAAAAATGTAATCATATTCTTAATATATGATTTAAAATTTCACTCAAATTTTACACTAACATGATTAAGAGATTGTAACGAACCAATTTGACACTAAAGAGTGATGATCGAATTAGGGAAAATCGAATAAGGTTATTACTATTTCCCTGAATCTAAGTACATAGATAACTTAAGGTTTATATGTACTTATAACCACGTTATCATGATAGGCAGGTTCATCTCAAATAATAACAAACAGTAGTTAACATGTCAACTAGTTCCATGTTTTAGATGGATCACGTATAAATTATATAAGTTATTCTCATAATTTTCTTTGATCTTGCAAAAAGAATCCTGATAACGCTCAACCTTTGACACTGTAATAAATAAAATCTTTAGTTATAACATTATGTATATCAATATCATCACTGATCAGTGATCCTTAAGAATCAATCATAGTCGAAGACAAATTTCCATTCGTTAAGATCTAAGATCTTTACGGCGAATTCTGTCAATTCTAGTTTTCATATAGTTAAATTTGGATTTTACTTATAAATTAAATATTATAAAAAGATGAAAATGATAGGGGTACTAACATCAACATTAAAGAAGTTGTTCACGGGCTACAGGGTGGACTGAATCTGTATTAACTGGACCGAATCCAACAGACCGAAGCAGACCAAAAAGGAATACTCAGTACGTGAACCGGACCAGTTTGTCATGTACAGTCTTGGCTCAGTTTACTGGGTTGGGCTGAAACCAAAAATGGCAACTGTTCCTGGGTCGAAACTGGAAATGGCAACAGGCTAACTGCTAACAACATCCACTATAAGATTATTACATGTAACAATTCTGGGCGGGCTAAAACTATATTGTTACATGTAACTAGTGCTAAAACTTATTACATGTAACAATTGTGGGCTGCAAGTCGATCTGCAACCGTATTATTATATTAATACAACTAGTAATATATCTGACACGTTGCAGCATAAGTCATGTTGTATATTAAATTCGAGTAAAACCATGGAATTGTAGATTAAAAAATACTCATGACAAAAACTAGTGCTAAAACATTATTATTACATGTAACAATTGTGGGTTGCAAGCTTGCAACCATATTATTATATTAATATAACTAGTAAAATATCCGACACGTTGCGGCATACGTCACATCGTATATTGAATTCGAGTAAAACCATAGAAATGTAGATAAAAAAACACTCATAGCAAAAAGTAGATAAAAAAACTCATGATAGTATATTTGCAAATCACGAAATTGTTATATCGTAAATTATACTTGAGTAAAACTGTAACTCGCCCATCTATCCCCCAAACCTGCACTCGTATGCGCTACATCTGCATCTAAAGAACCGATAAAGCGGATACACCTAAACCTGCTTAAGAAGAATCATGCGAGAGATTGGATGCTATTGTGCTCCATACAATTCTAAAACCCAGTACCACCGCATACGAAGCCTGGACGACTCTATAGAATCTATTCCATGACAACAAAAACTCTCAGGCTATTGATCTCCGCCACAAATTCTCGAATACCCGCCTTGGTGGTTTCTCCAATATTTCGGCCTACTGTCAAGGTAACCTTGGTGATTTCTCCAATATTTCGGCCTAATAAAAAAACATAATTTATGTCCGTTGGTTTACCACAGACAACTTTGTTATAGTTGAATTAGACCCGTTTGGTTCTTATGAAGGATTACAAGACCCAGATCCCAATCCTATGGTACAACAACAGCGGTAATCTTTACCCTCTTCTCATCGAATCCAGGTGCACCACACCATCCACCTTTGCTGCTGTCTCCTCTCACTAACATCTCAGACATCCGGCACTACCTTTATTGCTTTCATCAAAACATTCTTGTTCTATCAATTTTGACAAGTTTAATAAACATGTTTGTCAATCCTGTATGTTTGGTAAAGTACTAGATTGCCTTTTCATACATCTTGCACTCGTACTTATCAACTCTTTGATATCATACATAATGACCTCTAGACATTACCCATAATAAGTTTAGGAGGTTATCCATACTATATCTGTTTTTAGATGACTTCACCAATTTTTTATGGACTTACCTCATATCCAAAAAGTCACAAGCATTCTCTACATTTTGTCACCTTGCAAAACAATTTGGAAAACAAATCAAAACTTATCAATGTGACAATGGAAAAGAATACGTCAACTCCTCTTTTCAACAATTCTTTTTCTCAAAACCGAGTGTTGTTTCGCCTTTCTTGCCATCGTATGTCCAACCAAATGGTAAAGTCGAACGCAAAATACGCACCATTAACATGATAAGAACACTTTTGGCTCATGCCTCCTTTCCAAATACCTTTTGGCACCATGCTCTTGAAACCACCACTTATCTTCTCAACATTTTACAGAACAAAAACCTCATCCACAAATCTCCCACCGAAAGCCTCTACAACGGAAAACCATCATACGATATTTTCGTGTGTTAGGTTGTCTTTGCTACCCACTCCTATCTTCCACATCAATCCACAAACTCGACTATCGTTCGTATCCATGTGTCTTTCTCGGATACCCACCCACTCACCGGGGTATAAGTGCTTCGATTTTAAAACTAAGCAAATCACTATTCCCGGCATGTGGCTTTCGATAAGACCACCTTCCTGTTTGCCAACACCATCATACCCCCCATCCTATGACTTCCTCACCGATCAATTTTCGCCCCATCTTTGGCCCCACATTCAATCCCACACCTTCCTCACACCTACTACTCCCCAAACCTGTTCCACTATATTATCTCCAACCACCCCATCGACCAAACACACCAACAAACCCACTCCACTTTCGATCCAACACCCTAGCAGCCAAGATTCACCCTCCTTAGCCCAGACCTCACCCTACAATCCAACGACCCAACGCACCCCAGCCCAACAAACCATTTTCATCCACCTAACACACCCTCGGCCCACACTAGTCCACTAACCCAAGCCCAAGCGTCACTCCCCAATCCAATATCCATAGACCCACCATCTCTACCTCAGCTAGGGGTGTAAACGAGCGGGGCTCGGCTCGTCATGTTTTTATGAAGCTCGAGCTCGGCTCGGTTCGAGCCTACTTATTTAAGCTCGAGCTCGGCTCGCGAATTAAACTCAAAACTCGAGCTCGTCTCAACTCGACTCGAGGTATTTTGAGAATAACCTCAAACAAGTTAAAAGCTCGGCTCGAGCTCGCTTCAGTATTGCTTAAACGAGCCAAAGCTTGGTTTCAGCTCGGCTCACCATCATCATCATCACCATCACCATCACCATCACCATCATTATTATTAATTTAGTAGTAGTAGTACTATTATTATATATAAACAAGTAAAATTTTGTTTGGGCTCGTTTAGGCTCACTTCTAAATGAGCTTTGTATTTCAGGATCTAGCTTGGGCTCGATAACTAAACGAGCTCTATTACAAGCTCGAGCTCGGGCTCAGGCTCGTTGAAGCTCTACTCGTTTTCGAGCTTTTAACCGAGCCAATAACGAGTAGATCTCGAGCCTCTAGGCTTGTTTACAACCCTAACCTCAGCCAACTCCTATTATTCCACCTCCACACATCCTCCCACCCGCTCCATGTATACACGTGCGATGGATAGAATTGTCAAACCCAAACACCCACTTAATCTACATGCCTCCATCATCGTTCCCATACCCAAAAACCCCACTGATGCCTTGTCCATACCGGAGTGGCATAATGTCATGACTAACGAATTTCATGCCCTTATTAAGAATGAAACTTGGGAACTTGTACCACGTCACCCACAAATGAATGTCATACATAACATGTAGTTATTTAAACACAAATTTAAATTAGATGGCACAATAGAACAATACAAGGCACGGTTGGTCTGTTATGGTCGCTTATAAAAAGTTGATATTTATTGTGGGGAAACTTTTAGTCTGGTTCTTAAGCCGACCACGATTTGCATGGTGTTATCCATTGCCTTATCATAAGCATGGTTGGTACACCAACTTGATGTGACAAATGCTTTTTTTTTACATGGGACACTCAATGAAACCGTATACATATACCAACTAATGGGTTTCCGTGATAAACCGTTTCCTGATCATGTGTGCCGTTTCAAAAAGTCCTTATATGGATTAAATCAAGCACCTAAGGCCTAGTATCAACGTTTCACATACTACATTCTCACAATGGGATTCAACCAGAGTAAATGTGATGCTTCTTTATTTACTCATAATCCGGAAAAGATAAGACTTTCGTCCTTCTCTATGTGGATGATATCATTCTTGTCACCTCATCTGATCATCTGTGACATTAATTAATGATACATCTTGCAAGTGAGTTTGCAATGAAAGGCCTTGGGCCACTCAGATTCTTTCTTGGTATTTCTGTCTCGTGTGATAAAAACACCATGTTTCTTTCTCAACAAGCGTACACGAGTAACATAATCGAACGTTCTGGAATGATTACTTGCAAGCCAGTCACCATTCCAGTTAATACTCAATCTAAGCTCAGCACACTCAAGGGCATGGATTCTGACAATCCAACTTTGTACCGAAGCTTAGCTGGCGCTCTCCAATATTTAAAATTCACCCATCCAGACATCACTTAAGCAGTTCAACTAGTTTGTATACACATGCGTGTGCCAACACAATGATGTAATAAATCAAGGCTTCTAACCTAACTCTGACTAACCAACCCTAGATCAAAATAGATGAACCACTACACGAAGAAGTGAGAGAAAGTGTTTGAATGATCTAAACAACCCAATCTTCCCTTATATAGCTGCTCCATCAGACGGCCCGGATCCAAAATCTATGATGCATTGAGCAATGTCCAACCTAGACTTTAACTATGTAAAGCCCACCTCTAACAGCCCATTTCCAGCTTAGCCCACGGAGCAGCATTAAGCTCATTTAAGTGATCCAAACATTTCAGGCCCATGCAAAAAATAAGAACAAATATAAGAAGAAAAATAATTAAATGTTAACTTTGATTACTGAGTTGTTTTTTTAATTGTTTCTTATCATTTTAGCATCTAGTCACGTATTCTTAAAGAATAAAGACTAAATTAATCATGGCCATGAGTCATGTGTTAGCCTAGAATTTCATATATTAATCACTAAGATACCATCTACCATTTTTTTATTGAAATCAGGAGATCAGGTCACATGATGCTTTTTTTTTAATAATTTAGATCATTGATAGACTACTAGAGTATCATCGTGACACCAGTAGAATCACCCTATCATTCAATATCCACTAGGTATAATGTCTATACAACAATTCAGGAGGAAACCCAACAAATATGGGAAACCCCTTCTTCCTCTTTGTGAGAATCAAACTCAAGACCTATTAATTTCAAAGCTTTATATCATCACCAAAATGCTATTAAACTATAAAGCCATGACCAGGTCACATAATACTAATATATTCTTAACATAATTACTATATATTAATGGTGTTTAATTCTTCCGAAATAGTTTTCCTTCCACTTTTGGATCAATACAGCACTATAAGTTGTTTTTATATTTCTTTGGATGTCATGTTATTTTATTAAAAAATTCTGACTATGAGTTTAAAGAAATTAGCTGGCACTATAACTGTGAAAAAAAACCTAATACCAACCGGCCTTTATTATAGTACTTATTAGTTCCTCATCAATGCAACATTAAAATTGTAAAAGTTTAATTATATATCTCACTGTTCACTTATTTTTTCTTTTTCTCTTTCTAACTTATATTATTTCTAATGTTACAGATGCGTTTAGGCATTTTTAGCTGTCATGTCACCTGTAACATCCTTAGAAATCATTAAATCTTTTTCTTTTCTAACTCTATAAATGTCTTTACTCTTTTATATTTCCATCTCATTACCTATTCACTACACATGATACATAAATAAAAGTTTTATTGTTAGTTTGACCTCATCTTATCACCAAAACCAATACAAACATGCATCCATATTCCATAATCAAGAGCTCCATTGTTAAGGGCCTTAAAGGACACCATTGCTCCAATGGTAAGGGCATCTAAGGGCAAGGGTGTTAAGGATGAATTGGAGATAGTTTTAAGACATCACTAGTCACAAACCTCCTTCCCTCTCTACAAATGCAAACACTTAGCCAAGAACTTGTGTATTATCTCTCTACTCTTTCTCTCCTCCAACTCATCATACTTGTCAAGCACAACCTCAAATGCATTGCTTTGGGTTTGTTCTTATAATTCCGTATATAAGAGACTATTCTTTGTTTCACTTGCGCTATTATGGACTTTTGATAATAGTTTTGTAGAGGAATAAAACTAATGCGCTATTATGGACTTTTGATAATAGTTTTGAAGAGGAATAAAACCAATACAAACCAGCCTTAATTATAGTATTTATTATAATTCTGTATATAAGAAACTATTTCTTATGTTCAAATTCGGTCTATTACAAATTTTTTACTTGTTTTTTTTCTGAAAGGGTTCTAAAGAAACACTAGATAGTACAAACCTATATAGCCGGGTCGTCTCATATAGGATGGTTCAATCTCTTTCCTTTACTCGACGAATTACTGATTCCTTCCAAGATTCCTGTAAAACGAATATCGGTGAGTCGCTACAAGGAGGAGAAGATGGGGGTTCTCTTTATAACCACCCTCCGGCGTGAGAATAAGTAATCATTTTGAGGATAAGTGTGTGTATAAAGTGAGAGAGTAAAAAGCAAATTCTTAAACCTGGAAGTTGCGTCTTCTATTACAGCAGGAGAATTGTGAAGGAGGAGGACTGCCAGTTAGTTGTTGTTCTCCAACTGTCCGATCAAGAGGAATATCCATTCTGTCCCCTTTGACGCCATCAAGCTTGGAGGTGACGTGGCGTATGGTTATTCACTCTTGCTCATCATCCTTTTGTACTGGTTGTCGGTCTGTCCCATGAATATCTTGCGACTGGTGCTGGCGTCTAGCCATTGGTGTCACTTGCCGTCCTTTTTGTCTGCTGAGAGCATCTTCTTGTTGTCAGGTGTCCATTTCCAGAACCTTCTGGATGCCTTTGTATGACGAGGTCGCCAGCTTGGAGTGGTGTGGCCCCGTTGACACATGTCCATACGTGATTCGGGACCATACATCCTCAGGTTCAGAGATCATTTGAAACAATGTATCAAAAACTACAAAGCAAGTCACAAAAAAACAATAGAAATTTTAAACTTATAGCGACTAAAAGTTCCATTGCATAGTGACAGAATCTCTACCGACAAGGATCACATCTTTAGCATCGATAAATTGTTTTTGCAACAGAGTTGTGGCGTAAACCTGTCGCAAAATGAATTCTTCATAATTCGTTCCACTTTTGGTAAATATAAGTTATTAGCTAACTTATATATATATATATATATCCTAGAGTACTTATTTGTAATATTTATTTATTCATTAGTCCTTCTGTATGTGTATATATTATAACTCTATCTTTAATAGAAATCATTCACTTTCATATCCTAATATGGTATCAGCCTCTCCAACCAGTGGTTGAGTTTCCCACCACTCCATCTTCTCTCTTTTCCTCTGCCTTCTTCCCTATCCGATCAGCTTCTTTCCCTTCTTTCTACTCCTTGTCTTTCCCCCAACCATGACATCTTCAACATCTGAATCCAACCCTATGTCCAATTTTGCTCATCATGTTGCCCTGAAACTCTCGTCGTCAAATTATTTGTTTTGGCACACACAGATGCGGCCCCTATTAAAATACCATCAGGTTCTTCATCATGTCGATGGCTTAAAAACTTCCCCTCCTTCGATCATCACTGTCAGCGACAAAACGAGCACCAATCCAGATTACATTGACTGGATGCAAACTGACCAAAAAGCTATTATCATTATCACGACTTCTCTCACTGGGAAGCCCTTGCTGCTATTGTTGGGTTATCAACGGCCCACAAAATTTGGACTTCCCTCGAATCTGCGTTTTGCAATGCCTCTGTCGAGCGTGTTCAGAACCTTCGTGACAACCTACGCCTCACTCAAAAAGGAGATAAAACTGTCTCCGAGTTTGGTCGTTCTTTCAAAACGATCTGTCATCAACTACATGCTATTGGACACCCAGTTGACCCTAATGACGAATTCCACTGGTTCGTATGTGGTCTCGGACCTACCTTCGAAACTTTCTCCACTACCATTCAGTTCACCCACCCCTCTCCATCATTCGGAGACCTTCGGACCCATGCAGAAAGTCATGAACTTTTTGTTAGGGCATTACATGGTCCCAATTACCCACCCATGGCCTTTTCGGCCCATTCACCCACATCTCCCAGACCGGTTCGTAACCGTGGATCATAGAATCGCTCGGCCTAATATCTCCCGGCCTGAAACAAGAACAACAACTCTATTCTTAGAGGCGCATATCGTTCTCATACACCTCTGAATCGATCTAGGCGCCCTCCCACATGCCAGCTGTGTCGCACTCCGGGCCACTATGCCAGTGAATGCTTAAAACTTCAAAATTTGCTTCCTCTGCCACTCCAACTGAGGCACAACTTGCTCAGGAATTTCATGCTCAATGCCAACTAAATTATAATATCACTGATTGGACATGTGACACCGGTGCTTCTGACCACATGCGTCCCAACTCCGATGGGTTAACCAATCCGTTTCCCACTCAAGGTAATAAGCATGTGTATTTTGGTAATGGTCAATCACTAACAGTTTCTCACACAGGTGGCTTAAAATCATATGCTGTCACACCCTGACCCGCAGCGGAAATGGTAGTCGAGGCATGATTGGGTTTTCATCAAAGCTCATTACATTTACTATTATAAAATTTCATATTTATTAATCCAAATTAAAAGGGAAAATTCCAACAAACATATAAACCATAGAAGCACGAAGTGTTCTAAACAAGATATTCAAATAATGCTTTACTTATCTTCTAAGGCCCAATCTTATGTGTTCCATGCTTCAACCTGTTCACCTGCATCATGTGTAAAAATAGAGGTTTGGGTCAACAAAAGTTGGCGAGTGAATTCCGTTTAAATATTTGAAAGAAAAGATATGTTGATCAATTTAATAAAAAAATGTGCATAAACCAAATATGAGCAAACGTATATGTAAACTATTCACAAACCACATAAGCACCTAGCAATGTACACATGAGCATAATAAATGATGACTTGTGAGATCAAGGCTCAATCAAACGGAGCCGATCTAATGAGGCACGCGATGCTCTACCCGTCTATACAGGGAGCTGATGGGCCTAATGTGAATTCTTGACTGAAATGAGAAAATAAATAATGAGCTGTGAGATCAAGGCTCAATCAAACGGAGCCGATCTGATGAGGCACGCGATGCTCTACCCGTGTATACAGGGAGCTGATGAGCCTAATGTGACAGCTTGACTGAAATGAGAAAATATAACCACAAATAACAATAAACAAAATATCACATAGCACGTTAGTTCATATAATGGTAGTTGCACAAATGTTTTAATAAAAGATATAAATAAACGACACATGATACACCCCAAAACATGAATAAAAAGGGGAAATTTGTAAGAATTCACTCATAGTGGGTGCGTTTATTGAGTTGATATCGAATGCGCACGATTATAGATTCCAATCGACGAGAAAACTAACCTAAATATTCACATAATAATTCGGTAAATATATTTCTTTTATTTGCAATTAAGATTTTTATTAAATGCCTTTTATTAGGCTTCTTAGACAATTATATAGTATTTAATACAAATTTTATGTTTTAAGAAGACTTATTTTTATATGTATCTTTATGGATTTTAGAGAAAATTAAAGAAAAGAGGTATTAAAAAAATATACCCTTTTTAGGGTCGGACAGGTCGGATTCAAGATTATACGCAACGTGTGGGATTCGAACTCGAGACCTCTTGTATACGTGCACGCAGCTCTACCAACTGAGCTACTGTCTAACCCGAAATATATCTGAATTTAATTATATATATACACTAACTAAGTCAAACCATATTTTGATTATATTTTAAACAAAGTTTGATTTATTTCAGAAAGCGTATAACCATGCATCGAACCGGACTCGAACCCGCGATGTGTGATTCATGTTGCACACATCCCAATCAATTGGGTTGTGTGACTAACCCGGTAGGTATTGGATTTATATTTAATGTATACACTTACCGATAGTTAGTATATATAAGTATTAAAAAGGTTGGTTTTATTCAAGAAATCGGCAGCGTAGGTGTGACTCGAACCCGGGTAACTTCGATTGCAATGCACACAGTTCACCACTGGACTGTGTGTCTAACCCGGTTTAATCTATAATTTTAATTATATTATCACATCTTCATCTTCTTCATGTTAAAACCCCAAAAACATACCCGACTGTTTAACACAAAATTCCCATGAACTCGTTGATTATATACCACAGTTAGATCAGAACGCATAAACAAAGAGGTCTGAGAGAATTTTTGTACTGATATGAAGAGGACTTGATTTCTCTGGCGAACTTCCGGTGACAAAGAATTTTTCCGGCGAATGTTGTTTTGAATCAGAAGGTGTGTAGAGAGTTTGCAAAGTGTTTGAGTGAGTTTCCAAATGTTCAATAGATCGCTATTTATGGTTGAAAGTGTGGGTTCAAGTTTGATTTTGGTTTCGTCAGTTATGGTCAAAAAAATTGATTACTGTAATGAATTGCAAACCGATTTAATCATTGCTGGCTCATTAATTGAGTCTAACATATGATTCGTTTCTCGGTTTAATTTTGCAAAAGAAACGAAAATTGATGATTGATTTTGGGTGTTTCATCCGTTACAAGCGGGTGTTTGAAATTCTGATATCTCGAGGTCATTTTAATATAAAAATTATTTGTCTTGGGATTATTTCAGATATGTGTGTGCAGTGTGGTGGTGTGATGTGTGTTTGATTTGGGTGGAGACCCGGATTCGATACCCGCAGTCCACACCCCTTTCTTGTTTTATTATATATATATATATATATATATATATACCTATATATTTTTTATTATTCATTTCAGTTATTATTATTATTATTATTATAAATCTTATTATTATAAAACTTATTATTTATTATTTAATACTAAGAACATAACGAATTCTTTAAATGTTTAACATAATTGCATAATGAACATCATAACGTACACTTGTAATTACAAAACGGAGCGGGTTTTAGAACCCGTTTTATGACGAATGTTACATATGGTTCCCTTAATCTTAATAATATTTTGCTTGTTCCTCAACTCACTCGAAATCTACTTTCGGTGAGTAAATTAGCTGAGGATAATCATGTTTATGTCGTTTTCTCACATCCCTATTTTTCATTCAGGATCGACTAACAAAGCAGGTCCTCCTCATGTTCTTCATAACAGACATCAAGTTCTTCTCACGTCCTCCTCATGTCCTAAAGCTTCGTATGAAGTTTGGCATTCACGTCTTGGGTATGTCAATTTTGATACTATTACTTTATTAAAAAATCACGGACACTTGTCGTTTACATCTCCTTTCCCTAAACTGGGAACTTGTTCCCCATGTGAGCTTTCTAAGTCTAAACGACTACCGTTTAATAATAACAATAAACGTGCCACTAAATCTCTTGAATTAATACATTGTGATTTATGGGGTCCTTCACCGGTATATCGGTCGATAATCTCTCGTATTATGTTGCATTCATTGATGACTTTTCCAGGTTCACATGGATGTTTCCACTTAGAACCAAAGCGGATGTTTTTGATGTTTTGAACATATTTATTCCATTTGTTCAAATTCAATTTTCATCAAAAATTAAGACCTTTCAAAGTGACTGTGGCACAGAATTGACAAATCATAAAGTTCGGGCTTTATTTGAAAAAATGGCACTCTACATCGCTTGTCGTGCCTTTACACACCCCAACAAAACGGGCGGTGGAACGCAAGCATCGACACATTGTTGAAACTGGTTTAGCGATGCTCTTTCATGCTAAAGTATCATCCACATATTAGGTTGAAGCATTTTCATCACCGGTATACATTATTAATTGCTTACCTACTCCCATACTTGATGGAAAATCTCCATTTGAGTTGCTCTATAATCAAGCACCCCATTATTCCACTTTTTGCACTTTTGGTTGTAGAGTGTACTCGTATCTGCGTGATTATGCCCTTAACAAACTTGCACCAAGGAGTATACCATGCATTTTCATTGGCTACAGCTCGAAATATAAAGGATATAGGTGCCTTGACCCTACAACCATGCGTATCTATGTGACTCGTCATGCTCCTTTTGACGAAACATGTTTTCCACTTACTAACACCTCTACCAAAAACCCTATTTGACACACTTGAATTATCGACTTTTTTGGACACCTCTCCTATTATTGCTACCAACCTGCAACCTAAACCTTCTACAACTTCTCGCGCTTCTACTACTAACGACCAACCATTTACAACCATACATATTCCTTACTTTCCTCCACCTCCCACATACTAGGTACCCCCTGTCGAACCTCCGCCCTCCCCTACTACAACCGATACCTCCACTACTACGCCCATCACATCCCCTATCTCCACACCAGTAAACTCCCCTCGTGCCTCCCTTTCCTCAATGTCTTCACCAACCCATACGAGTCCTCCTACGACACCACCTCCTCCGTATCATCCTATAATCACTAGAGCCAAGGCCGGAAATTTTAAACCCTGTCATCGTGTCGACCTTGCTCACACCGAGATCATTCCTCTTCATCTTTCTCTATTTGCCTCCTCAGATCCTAAAACATACAAAACCACATCTAAAGATGAAAAATGGGTTCAAGTGATGACATAAGAACTTGATGCTTTTCGTCGTAATGAAACATGGATTCTTGTGGCAACCTCAAATGTTGTTGGATTTAAATGGCTCTTTCACACCAAGTTTCATTCTGATGGCTACATTGAACGTCACAAAGCGCGTCTTGTGGCTCAAGGTTATAGTCAAATTCCTGGTATTGATTTCTCTCATACTTTCAGTCCTGTAGTTAAGGCAGCTACAATTCGTACAATTCTTGCTTTAGCTATCATCAATCAATAGACATTACATCAATTAGACGTCAATAATGCCTTTCTACATGGCAATCTTACAGAATGTGTGTTTATGGAGCAACCTCCGGGCTTTCTCAACCCTCAGCCCCCTAATCATGTTTAGACGTCAAGGGCATGGTTTCAACGCTTGAGGACCTTTCTCACTACATATGGCTTCCTGTGTAGTCGTGCTGACCCTTCTTTATCTATCCTTAAGAAGGATTCTTGTGTCATGTATCTCCTAGTCTATGTTAATGACCTCATCCTAACAGATAATCAACCTAGTGCTCTTACATTATTCATTAACTGTCTCCACAATGAATTTGCAATCAAAGATCTGGGGAAGCTTAACTACTTTCTTGGACTGGAAGTTACCTACACAAAAAATGGACTATTTTTGAATCAATCTAAATACACTTTGGACATTTTAACATGTGCAAAGATGTTGGATGCCAAACCTGCTTCAACACTTTTAAGAACAAATGTTTCTTGTGTGTCTATAAGTGACTTATTCTCGGATGCCACTCATTATCGTTCCATTGTGGGAGCTTTCCAGTACTTAACAATCACCAGGCCTGACATTTCGTATGTTGTGAACCAAGTAAGTCAATTTTTGTATGCCCCGACCATTGCTCATTATCAGGAGTTTAAATGAATTCTTTGCTATCTTAAAGGCACTTTAGATTTTGGCCTTCACTACAGTCTTCCGGCACAAACATCGCTGCTTAGATACTCTGACGCTGATTGGGTTAGATGTTTAGAAACACGTCGCTCAACTTATGGATACTCCATATTTCTGGGCGGCAACTTAATCTCATGGAGTGCTAAAAAACAACCAACTGTTGCGCGGTCAGGTTGTGAATCTGGATATAGGGCCATGGCCAACACTGCTGCCGAAATAGTTTGGATAACTCATCTTCTTCATGAACTTCACGCTCTTCCTGCAGATCGTCCAACCATATTATGTGACAATCAAAGTGCCTTGTTTCTCACTCAAGATCCAGTTCTCATAAAAGTGCAATACACATTGATATTGATTACCACTTTTTAAGGGAACTAGTCGCTTCCGGGAAGTTAGTTATAAAATTTGTTCCAACCAAGCTTCAGGTGGCTGACATTTTTACTAAGAGTCTTCCTAAACCTCAGTTCATCAACCTTCGTCAGATGCTCCGTATTGGTCCACCACCGTTTCGCCTGACGGGGGACATTAGCTAACTTATATATCCTAGAGTACTTATTTGTAATATTTATTTATTCATTAGTCCTTCTGTATGTGTATATATTCTAACTCTTTTTTTAATAGAAATCATTCACTTTCATATCCTAATATAAGTCAACTTAATTCTGTCTTGATACGTAGGCCGTGACATCAGATTTTTGTTTAACAACTACAATTGGGCTTAAGGTTAGAAACTTCAATGGAGATCGATATAAATTAATGATTGATTGCTATATGTGTACTTGATATGGCTGATTTGAGATATGGTTAACCATATTAAATTGCATCATCTTGTGCATAAAACAATTAAAAAAAAGCACAACGTGAATCATGTCTTGTTGATCTGGCAAAGTATTTCTATATTTGGAAAGTAAACTGATTCAAATTTTATATTATTGTTTCTGGCAGTTCGTTTATCTATATAAACCCACGGGTGTCTGCGTATATTATCAACAATCTCACCACCAACTATCTCTTGTAAATAATTGTTTGGCCTTTGTGAGAATAATCAAGAGATCATGGCTCTATCAGGAAAGTTAATCGGTTATGTAGAGATCAGTAAGACTGGTGATGTCTTTCATGACCTCTTCAGGCACAACCCGCACAATATGGTTGCAATAATCCCTGACAAGGTTCATGATTGTGAGCTGCATGAGGGTGAGAGAGGGGTCGTTGGATCCGTCATCGCTTGGCACTACACCCATGGTACGTATCCTACTTGTTATTTCACGAATATTGTATTCCATGCATTTGGAATCAAGGGCATAGCCAAGATTCTTAGTTGGATTTGTGATTTTGTTAGAACATTATGTATATTACGTGATACCCGAGCTCAACTTGTTAATAATTTTTCAAGTTCAAGATCGACGCGGAGTACTCAACTTGTTTATTATTATAAAATTGTATTTATTCACCAAATAATTATTTATATATATATATTTACGACTATAATTTTTATACGTATAACAAAATATATATTATTTAGTTATGTCAATTATATATTATATAGTTATATAAAATAAAAACCATTTTATATACATAAATGTTCGTACGCTTAGGTTTGTGTACCTAGTGATCAAGCTTGGGCTCGTTTACTAAATGTGCTGTAACTTACGCTTAAGCTTGAGATTTCTTTTAAGGTTTACGTGAACCTCAAGTAGCTCTGGAGGGGTTTAGTGTGTTTACACACCTAACTATAATCCACTGATAGATTGATGCCATTTTCTTGTATTTTTTGGCACAAAAAAGAGGAAAAGAAGAAGGTTTCAACACAAATAATTGAAGCAGTGAATGAGGAAAATCACACGATTGTGTTCAAGGTAATTGGAGGAGAACTTGTGGATGAACTTTACAAGAGCTTCACGATCATATTTCATGTTGAACCAAAGGGTGATGGACAGGTTGCTACATGGACCTTTGTGTTTGAGAAGCCAGATACAAGTGTACCCTATCCAACTTCTTTGATGGATTACCTTTGCAATCTTGTTAAGGATTTGGATGCTCATCAAACGGACCAGTAAGTAGTTCTGCAGTCTCTGATCAAACATGGAAATGGAGGGAAGATCTGCTTAATTTGTGTGTGAGTGTGAGTGTTTTATGTATAAATAAATGGCTTGATGTGTAATTTCCTTTTAATATCATGCATGAATGTGTGATCTATGTATCCATCATTATGGACGTTTTCCAAAATGATATGAATTTCTTGTTTTATAGTCTATCATTATGTAATTTACATCTTTATTATATAATATAAAAACTATTATATGTAAGCAAGTATTACGAGCACTTAGGCTTGGGAACCAAGTCAGACTCGGGCCGAGCTTTAAATAAATTGTTGGAAATTTGGTGAATGGATATTTAATATATTTATAATTTAATGAAATTATAAATATTAATTAGAATCTTCATGTTGTGAATAAAAGAGAAACTCTTGAATAGAGCTTGTTATGACATTTAATTAGTTTTATTAGAGTTTTTAATTATCTAATTAAGTGAAACCTTTCACTAATCCTTAACTTATGTACAATTAGTAGAATATGTGCTTCTTTTTGCGTATATAAGAATATGGTATTGATTGACACAAAGAGAATACTAGAAGGAGGATGAACACTTGAATACTAGAGAGAGAAGTACTCTCTACTTGTTTTCCACCACCATCACATCCTTATTTGTTCCATAAGTTCAAACTCTACAATTACCCGGTGTAACCTCGGGTGCGTGAGCCATCTTTGGCAGTAATACTGCTTCGGCTGTTGTACCCTGGGAAACAGTCGCGTCGTCTTTAGTAGAGGCACGAAATCTGTTTTAAGGGAAGCGTGTTGAATACGTGCCTCAACCAAAATCGTCAACATTTTAGTGTGCTCTTTGTTGTAGTCTAGGATGCTATAAAGTGCAGGTGAATGAGCCACCAGAGCTGCGGCTTGAATTAAGATTGGTACATATAATTATATTTTATATTCTTTGTACTTAGTTATCGCAACCGATATTGTACTATGATATTTCCTATGAATGACGAAAGTCGTTATAATATATTTTGTAATTATATTTATAAAAAGTAAACCTAGTTCCTACAAACTTAAAACAGATTTTGAGAGATTGTTGCTACAATCTTAAAACCTTATTTATAAGGATTTTGGGTTCATAAAAAGATTTATAATAAAAAAATAAGTAAAAAAATATTTTTAGATATCATGATCTTATAAATATTTTTTAGGGAAATATGTATGTAGTACAACTTGTTGTGTTTTGATTTCTTGAGATTGAGATACAATCTTAAATCCTATACCGTTGTACAAAACGAATAGTTTTGGTTCAACCATTTGGTTTTTTGAAACGATTTTGGAATCATTAATCTTTTCTAACTTTTGTGTTAGATCGGGTTTATTAGTGTAAACCATACGTTCTTGTAAACGTTAAATTTTCTAACATGTGCGTTAGACCGGCTTTATTTTTATAAACAATACGTTTTTTTGTAAACGTTTCATGTTCTAACATGCTTGTTAGAAATGATCATATTTTTTATATAATATGGTTAAAATGAGTGTTAATTAATAAGTCTATTTTATATAAACTAATAAGCCTTATAATGATTTTTGTAATCATTTATTTCTAACATGTATAATTATATTTTATATTCTTTGTATTTAGTTATCGCAACCGGTATTCTACTATGATATTTCCTATGAATGACGAGAGTCTCGTTATTATATATTTTGCAATTATATTTTATAAAAAGTGAACCTAGTTTCTACAAACTTAAAACAGATTTCGAGAGATTGTTGCTACAATCTTAAAACCTTATTTATAAGGATTTTGGGTTCATGAAAAGATTTATAATAAAAAATAAATAAAAAAATTATTTTTAGATATCATGATCTTATAAATATTTTTTATACAATCTTAATCCTATACCGTGGTACAAAACGAATAGTTTTGGTTCAACCATTTGGTTTTTTGAAACGATTTTGGAATCATTAATCTTTTCTAACTTTTGTGTTAGATCGGGTTTATTAGTGTAAACCATACGTTCTTGTAAACGTTAAATTTTCTAACATGTGCGTTAGACCGGCTTTATTTTTATAAACAATACGTTTTTTTGTAAACGTTTCATGTTCTAACGTGCTTGTTAGAAATGATCATATTATTTATATAATATGGTTAAAAATGAGTGTTAATTAATAAGTCTATTTTATATAAACTAATAAGCGTTATAATGATTTTTGTTATCATTTATTTCTAACATGTATAATTATATTTTATATTCTTTGTATTTAGTTATCGCAACCGATATTGTACTATGATATTTCCTATGATTGACGAAAGTCTCGTTATTATATATTGTGTAATTATATTTTATAAAAAGTGAACTTAGTTCCTACAAACTTAAAACAGATTTCGAGAGATTGTTGTTACAATCTTAAAACCTTATTTATAAGGATTTTGGGTTCATGAAAAGATTTATAATAAAAAATAAATAAAAAAAATATTTTTAGATATCATGATCTTATAAATATTTTTTAGGGAAATATGTATGTAGTACAACTTGTTGTGTTTTGATTTCTTGAGATTGAGATACAATCTTAAATCCTATACCGTGGTACAAAACAAATAGTTTTTGTTCAACCATTTGGTTTTTTGAAACGATTTTGGAATCATTAATCTTTTCTAACTTTTGTGTTAGATCGGGTTTATTAGTGTAAACCATACGTTCTTGTAAACGTTAAATTTTCTAACATGTGCGTTAGACCGGCTTTATTTTTATAAACAATACGTTTTTTGTAAACGTTTCATGTTCTAACATGCTTGTGAGAAATGATCATATTATTTATATAATATGGTTAAAAATGAGTGTTAATTAATAAGTCTATTTTATATAAACTAATAAGCCTTATAGTGATTTTTGTAATCATTTATTTCTAACATGTATAATTATATTTTATATTCTTTGTATTTAGTTATCGCAACCGATATTGTACTATGATATTTTCTATGAATGACGAGAGTCTCGTTATTATATATTTTGTAATTATATTTTATAAAAAGTGAACTTAGTTCCTACAAACTTAAAACAGATTTCGAGAGATTGTTGTTACAATCTTAAAACCTTATTTATAAGGATTTTGGGTTTATGAAAAGATTATAAATAAAAAATAAAAAAAAATAAGATATCATGATCTTATAAATATTTTTTAGGGAAATATGTATGTAGTACAACTTGTTGTGTTTTGATTTCTTGAGATTGAGATACAATCTTAAATCCTATATCGTGGTACAAAACGAATAGTTTTGGTTCAACCGTTTGGTTTTTTGAAACGATTTTGGAATCATTAATCTTTTCTAACTTTTGTGTTAGATCGGGTTTATTAGTGTAAACCATACGTTCTTGTAAACGTTAAATTTTCTAACATGTCCGTTAGACCGGCTTTATTTTTATAAACAATACGTTTTTTGTAAACGTTTCATGTTCTAACATGCTTGTTAGAAATGATCATATTATTTATATAGTATGGTTAAAAATGAGTGTTAATTAATAAGTCTATTTTATATAAACTAATAAGCCTTATAATGATTTTTGTAATCATTTATTTCTAACATGTGTGTTAGAAACGTTTATGAATAGCGTTAGTTTGGAAGAATTTATTTAATTGTTCATTTCTAACGTGTGTATTGGAAATGACTTATTTATTTGAACCATATATGTGTTTATAACAAGTCAGATTAACATTTTGTGGAAATGTTAATATTTCTAACGTGCGCGTTAGAATTTTTTTTCATTTTAACATGATTGTTAAAAATGGTGAAAACACAAATGTTTTGAAATGTTTTATGTAAACATTTTATATAAGTAATTTGTTATAACATTGATTTTAATGAATATAAATATTAATATTATGCTTTGTATGGTTTAGAAATAAAAGTTCATACATTGAAGTTGATTTTTGATTTACTTCAAGAATTAAATCACCATAAATTGATGGTTTTGTTATTTATATAAATTTAATGAGACTATAATTATTTTCTAGACTCTTCATATGGAAGACAAACTCTTAAGTAGAGTTTTATGTCAATTTATTAGTTTTTATTAGAGTTTATGTCTCTAAAAAATCTCTAATTAAGTGAAACTCTTTTCACCCCATGTCTCTTGTATTAAAGTAGTCTATGTGCAACTTGATGAGATTGAAAACTAAAAGAGTACAAATACAATAATTAACTCACCATAAAGTGATGGTGTAGTTATGTGGGATTTATCACCAACTTTAAATTGTGATTTCTAAATCCAAATGGTCATGTTTTATGTATATAAAAATGACTTAAATTGTCTAACACGTGTGTTAGAAAATGTGTATCACAAATACAATGGTAGAGATTGTACATTGTATATGGCAATGAATGAAAATGTTTTATGTAAATATTTAATTGCCTATGTGTGAATTAAAAATGATGAGAAATGGTTTATTTTATAAACTTTATCCTTGGAAAACATTTTATGTAAATGTTTGTTTGAGTAGTGTGCTCGTTATAACATTTTTTAACATGCGTGTTAGAAAACGTTTAGTACATGCGTAGTAAGACTAAACAATATAAAACTGTTTGATATTTTGGGTTTTGATTTATGTTATCATAAACTCTAATTGATAATATGAATATTGTACATTGCAAAACTAATGAAATATTTTAAAATGATTTTAAAACAAAGTTTGGCATAGTTTTGAGAATTCAAATGGTTTGCTACTCTTGCTAGAAGAGCATATGTTGAACAAAGTAACAATCTCGTGACTATTATTTATTGGAAAACAACTTGGTGTTGTTGTGAACAAATTTAATTGTTCAAGTTTACTACTTAAATGTAGTCTTTGTAACAATTTGGTGTTGTTTTGAGCAAAATTGTGCAAGTTGAAAGTTTCATGATGAAATGGGGAACTTGTACTTACAAGTGCATGGAGTCTTATTGAGGGAGTACCTCAGGACATGCCATGGGATGATATCTTTGAGAAGATTTCCGTCAGATTATAAAGTGTTGAAGATGTAAGCACTTTGATATTTGATGTCTATATATCGTCTATGCTTTCATTTAGATTTTAAAAATGTTTGGCACTTATGATTTAGTTTCCAATGTATTTTATTGTTTTGTGTTCAATATCTTCGGATAACAAATGCAATTTTTTTCAAAGAAATAAATCACTAATGTTTGTGACGTATAAATTATTTTTGTGGAAAGTAATTATAACGTCAACTATACATTGTTTAAAAGAATATGGTTTTAAGCGGATAGTACATGAATGTATTTGGACATAAACAACTTGAGGGTTGTTGCATTGACTGAAAGTCAAAGATGAAACATCAAATGTATAACCATACATGAGAGAATAATGAAAGAACGTACTCAATGTATTGAGATGAAATACACAAACGAGATCCATGCCGACATACTTCGTTAGAAGTGATTGGAAAATTCACAAGTGTGAATTCTAACATATGAAAGAAAAAGTACTATATGTTATTGTATACCTTTGATAAATCTTGCGAGATTTGTTTCGAGTGATCTATACGTAGATACGTCTCCCACTTGATTATTGTTATAACTATATGGAGATTTTATATTCGTTTGGAGAGCATCCTAAATATATATATCTCCTAATGAATAACAATAGATGTGTACAAATCACTTATGGCAAAATTATGAATGCCATGTTGTTGAGTGTCGATCTAGTTGACTCTATCTCACACGTAATAGTGATTGTAGACGAGGAACATTCATCTTGTCGGTGATGAATGTGCTCGCCAAGTGACTTAGATTAAGACTTATGTTTAAGTCCTTATGAGTCGATGGTAAAGCGTTGGAGATCAAGGTAAACAAATTATGTTCCTTAATTGAATGATAAAAATTAGCTATGTGTTATATACAATAATTTGTGAGACCTTCCTAAATATTAATGTTTTAGGATTATGAATAAGTCTCATTATTTTCTCTTAACAATGGATGAATGTTACAAAGTGATATTATGATGTCCTTAGGGCTGTGAAGAATAAGAATGATGCATCTTCTGTTCACATGCTGAAGTATTGTAGTCTAAAGTATGCTAGACTAGTACTTGGTTAATTATGGGTCTTGACGGAGACTAATTAACTCCAAACATTCAAATGTTTATGAACACAAAAAGAATTTGTGTACAGACAAAGTTGAGGGGGAATTTTCATTCATTATAAGGAAAAGACATGAAACTTTTGAAGAGTTTGTTCGAAAAGCTAATGACGAGAACTCATGTCTAGGCTTATCTAGATGTTAAATTAGAATTATTCTAAGTTGGTGACAAACTTATGACAATGGCATGTGTTGCTTTGTTCAGCTCGGAAGCGTATGTATGCTAATGCAATATGAGTTGAATTCACTGATACAATGAGGTTTATCTTGTTCAATCATTGTGTATAAATGTCGTCATAAGTGAAGTTACGGAAATGTTGATCAAATGGCAAGAAATGTGGGGGAGGATCCATTTAGAAACAACCCTATAAGGGTATGTAGAAATGGTTTTCATTACCCCATCTGGATGATATCATATAACACTTAAATACGGGGGTGTCTTGCATTTGTATCATAAAAGTTTGGCAATAAGGATTTTGTAATCCAATCTAACATTGCAAACAGACGACTAAGTGGAGGACACAAAGGTCGTAGTGCATAATGGAGATGTGTTTGCCTTAAATGATATATTTATCTTAGAAAGACATATATTATAACCAGATTCAGATGGCCACTGAGGTTATAGTATTAGAAGTTGACAATGGGCAAATTAACTTGCGAGTTAAGAACACATCATAACAACTGATCTCAAAGTTATTTGTAGTGACTAGACAAAGTCAAAGATAATGTTATGGATCCAACAACCTGAGGGTTTATTAGAGATCAATTTGTGGAATGAGACTAAAGCCTATGAAAAAGGGTATGTGAAGGAAACCTAACTTAGTTGACTGGAGATCCCAAGATCTAAGTTCAATAGGACAACTAACTCATATGCCTAAGGGTGGTCACTGTGGGGGCATAAATGATATGCATAAGCTAGTATATATGGTTATACATACCCCATAGTATAAAAGGGTGTGTAAATACGTTCTAGTCTATTCCTATGATCTTCAGTGACAAAGAGTGAGGTTAAGCATAATATATGGTAAATGATTTGGATAAATCACGATAACCACAATGCTTTTAATGATCTAAGGAGAATCACTATGTTAGAGAGAAGTGGGGTCGCTTCGAATGGAATTGAGGGCATAATTCCTAACGCTCTCGCAGAATCAGGAAAGTGTTCCACGACCATTATTGGACACGACTATGAGGAGATGTTCCGGCTAAGGAGAGTCTTGTGTGAAGTGTATTGTCGTCTACACAAACGGCAGACGAGTTCAAAGACATCGATGTCTACTCAGAGCTAGTGGGCTAAGTGCATTTCATGAGCAAAGGTTCAAAGGGTAACGCCTACCTATCGTATGCAAAACTCAACTGTCGAGGCTCCTTTGGAAATTTTATGTGTTTTGAATAATCTCCATTCATGTGGGGGATTGTTGTAAATTTGGTGAATGGATATTTAATATATTTATAATCTAATAAAATTATAAATATTAATTAGAATCTTCATGTGGTGAATAAAAGAGAAACTCTTGAATAGAGCTTCTTATGACATTTTTGTAATTATATTTTATTAAAAGTGAACCTAGTTCCTACATAAATGTGCCGTAACTTAGGGTTAGCTGAGGTTTGGGCTCGGTTAAGCTCATTTTATTTTAAGCTAACCGATTTCAAGTAGCTCTCGAGTGGTTTAATATGTTTACACCCCTAACTGAAATCTACTGATAGATTGATTAACATTTTCTTGCATGAAAAAAGAGGGAAAAAAGAAGTTTTCAAAACAGATTATTGAAGCCGTGAATGAGGAAAACCACATGATTGTGTTCAAGGTAATTGGAGGAGACCTAGTGGATGAGCTATACAAGAGCTTCACGATCACATTTCATGTTGAACCAAAGGGTGATCGATGGACAGGTGGCTAAATGGACTTTTGAGTTTGAGAAGCCAGATACAAGTGTACCCTATCCTACTTCTTTGATGGATTACCTTTGCAATCTTGTTAAGGATTTGGATGCTCATCAAACGGACCAGTAAATGGTTCCGCAAGCTCCAATTAATTATGGTATGGAAATGGAGGGAAGATCTGCTCAATTTGTGTGATGTATAAATAAATGGCTTGTTATGTAATTTCCTTTTAATATCATGCATGCATGAATTTGTGATCTATGTATCGTATCGATCGTTAGTCTCGTTTTTCCTTAATGATCTTGGTTTATAATCTCTATCATGGTCTTATTCATAAACAATCCACCTAGGGTTGTAAACGAACCGAACGAACATGAACAAGGCCTTGTTCGTGTCCACTTGTTAAGGATAAAATGTTTGTTAAGGATAAAATGTGTTCAAGAACGGTTCATATACACTAACGAACGAGATTTTCTGTTCGTATTCGTTCATTAAGGAAAGGAACCTGTTCACGAACGGTTTACGAACACAGATAAAATCGGCTAAGACGAAGATGGCTAGAGGTGGATTGTGAGAGGAAGCGGCGCTAGACCTTGAAGCTCTAATCATTGAACGAAGGTCGGTGGTATTTTTCGATGTGAACAATGAAAAGGAAAGCGAAGAGGTGCATAAACAATGTAGAGATAGGTTTCCTATTTTTTTTGGGTAATGAGATAAATAAGAATTAAAGAATATAAAAAGTTTAGATAAAATAAATAAATACTAAATAATCTTTAATGAACAACATAAGCAAACGAACGTGAACAAATGTTTACAAACACATTACTGGACGTTCACAAACGTAACTGAACAAACAAGATATGTGTTCATATTCGTTAATTTAACTAAAGAACGGAATTTCTTGTTCACGTATATTCATTAATTAAACGAACGAACATAAATGAACTGTCCGTCGAACGATTTACGAACTGTTCGCTAAACGTTTAGTTCGTTTACAACCCTAAATCCACCGATTCTTCTTTCGAAGTATAATTATAGAATTGAATGTTTAAATAAAGTTTGCAAAATTTCCATTTGATTAAAAAAATAATAAATAAAAGAATTTCTTTTCCTTCATCGCTTATTTCCGAAAAGTTCCCAAGTTATTTTATTGTTTGAAATGCATAAAAAGGTAGTGTTCATATTTGTTGTAGCATCAAACCAAGTATAGTATAGCTGTAGAATGAAAAATATTGACCCATTTTGTGTTATTAATTATGGGTTTGAAAGAGATTGATTTCAGTTTTATTAAGTTTGCTATATATAAGACATTAGCAACGAATTACGAACAGATAGTCGCGTCTCAAAAAATTCCACCAGCAAACGGTCGAATAGCCTAGGCAAATATCTTATTCAAAATCTTTAGTATTAGTGGAAAATCTATTGGAACAATTTGTTAGTCAAGATCATTTATAATGGTTAATACTCTTTAAGAGACATTTTTTCGTTACGATATTTTCATGCACAAAATATTTACATTTAAGAATGTCTTAATGCTCTAATTGTCTAAGATCAATTGCAAGTCTTCTCAATTACATAGACAAAAATCCCATATGAGTTGAAAAAAACTCATTAAATCTAATGGGTGTACATGCCATGTGTAAAACATTACGGAATCTATCATGGGTATATTTTTTTTAAATAAACAAGTTTGTTTTGATATTACATTTTTTGTCTGTCACTTTTACACTTTTGTGTTAAAGGAGAGAAAATGTGTTACATTTTCATCTATTATGTTTTTGTAACTTTATCTGTTACACTTTTTATAGGTTTTGATTTTAGTTTTTCGGAATTTAATTTATGAAGTGTATATATTTCGAAACTTAGAATTCATGAAGTTTATAATTTGCAGTGCACGTAAACACTATATTACAATTTTGTAGGAAGATTTTTGTGTAACAATTATAGAAGCTGTTAGACTTTGTGTTAGAAGAGAGAGGAGAGAAATGGTAAAAACTATTATACTTTTGTGTGAGACGTGTTACAGGTACAGAAAAATACCCTTTTGTACTTAGATAATATTATTTTTATTTGAAACGTAAATGTGGTATAATCTTCGCCATAGATTAGACTCGATAGATGATGGAGATGGGGCTTTCTAGGTTTGTTTAACAAAGATGGACTTTCTTATAACCCTGAACCCTCCTCTCTCTCTCTCTACATATATATAGGGATGAGTTAAAATAAAAACCACATTGAATTGTGAGAACTAGGCTATCCTAAAGGTTTTTCGAATTTTTTTCTCAAAATTCATAAAATAATCACTTGTTTTAGCAAAAAATTTTTTTTTTAAATGTCGCATACCCACATTTACATGAGGCATAAAAATATTTATCTTCATGTAAAATTTACGCCAGAGCGTAAAAAAACTTACATCAATCAAAACTACCGACTCGACAATTTTTTTTTATTTTTTTTACAGATGTGTTTATAATATTTTCATCTACGTTTATGCAAAAAAATTGTGGCCCAACTCGCGCAGGAACAAAAAGTTCTCACGGTTCTCGCAACTCGTGGTGGTTCTCATTTGAACTGAGGCCTATATTATATATATATATATATATATATATATAGGCATAGGTTCATGTGAGAAAATTTAAAAGTATGAGAAGGGTAAGAAAAAATATGGTGGTGCCATGTGTCCTATTTTTTTGGGAGATTTAGGGTATAATTGTAATTTTCCTAATAAAATCTATTATTGGTAATTATATTTTATAACCGAACAAGCAGTTATTTTCGGATCTCTTCAATTCATTTGCTGTCAAGATTGTGATAAAATCGCAGAGAAGTTCTTATTTGTTTTAAAATTCAGCAATTTTCGTTTGAATGCATACGTGATTTGCGATTGAAATTCGATTACATATGCCCTGATAAAATCGATTACGTTTGCGATTGAGAATTCAACATTTGATGGAGAATCATGGATCAGGTATGTTTGTAAGGTGTTTGTTTGTATTAGATCTCGGATTGTTCCATCCTTTTTTTTTCTCTTGTGATCAGAATGAATAACTGTGTTCTCAATTAGTTAGAATGATTTGTTAGTTTCCAACAGCGTTGTGTTGATACGTGGTGTCTTTTGTTTTCTTATCTTTTATATACGTGGGAGTGCAGGGTATTTGTTCATGTATCGCATGGTGGTTTTTAATTGGTGTTATGTTGGTTTTTAAGGAGTGGTTTTTATTTGTTCGGTATGGTGTCTTTTTTAATAGATGTTCTGTTAGACCGCGTCATTCGGTGATCAAAATGGCTTTCAGTTTTAACCCTTATGTGCATTTATGGTGTTATTTAAAAACACTCAAAGAAACCGCGTGTGTATGTGCTCACATATAACTGGTGTTATTTTTGTGGAGGAATTCATCAAAATGTATGATGTGGAGGAAACCGCGTTATTTAGAAACACTCAAGGAAACCGCGTGTGTATGTGCCAACACAGCCATGTATGATGTGGAGGAATTCATCAAAATGGATTTTCATGGTGTCTTTTTTATCTTGGTGAATTTTCATGGTGTTATAACAAATGGAAGTTATTACTGCGCTTGCTTACATATATGTGGTGTTAATTCTGCTATAACCTATCATTCATGGTGTTATTTAAGTTATAACAAATGTTCCTTCATGGGGTTATTAACGGGCTATTGTGCTGGTTTTTAATACATACATTTGTGTTCATTCATGGGGTTATTAACGGGCTATTGCGCCGGTTTTAAATACATACATACATATATGTGGTGTTATTTCTGTTATAACCAATCATTCACGGTGTTATTTAAGTTATAACAAATGTTCCTTCATGGGGTTATTAATGGGCTATTGTGTTGGTTTTAATACATACATCTGTGTTCCTTCATGGGGTTATTAACAGACTATTGTGCTGGTTTTAAATACATAAATTTGTGTTGCTATTTCATGGTGTTATTTTTGTTACAACTATCTCATAGTGTTTTTATGAGGTATGGTGCTGTTTTTAAAACATCTATTTTATGTGGTGTTATTTGTAGGGCCTCAGAATTACCAGCCTGTTGGGCGTCCACGCCTGTCTCCAAATTCTGGTAAGAGGACTTATTTACCTGAGGTGGAAGAGTCGCTTAGGCCGAGAGAGAAAATGACTTTCGACACACTGAATAATGCATTCTTTTTTTTTATCAAAAGTATGCGACAGGTATTTACTATTTCAAGGAGGACCATAACCACTCTTTTGTTGCTGACGAGGATAGGTATTTACTCCCCATTAACCGAGGAATGAACTACACTCAAGAGCAAGCGGTTAATGCTTTGAGTGCGATAAATATTGGACATGTCAAAGCATTTAATATCATGAGGACACTATATGGTGGCTTTGACAAGGTTGGGGTAACCAAATCCGATTTCAAGAATTTTAAACGAGATATAAACAGGTACATATCTGAGTTTGATGCTGATATGATGATTAAACGGTTGTTGAGAAAGAAAGAGTATATGCCAAACTTTTCAATGAATTATACAACCTCTGAAGATGGTATAATAAGAGCTTTGTTCTGGGCAGACGAGGAGGCCAAGTGGAATTATTCAGTTTTCGGAGACGTTGTGTCATTTAATGCAATATATCGGCGTAACAAGCTTGTTTACTAATTATATTTGTTGTTTGTTTTTTAAATTCTTTTTAGTTATATATAAAAGACATTTATATGGTCTTTTTTTCATTTTTTGTGTTAGGTACAAAATGATGTTCGTACCATTTACTGGTATCGACAACCATAATCGTAAATTACACTTGACGCCGCTATAATAGGAAACGAAACCGCTGAAACGTATAGCTGGTTGCTTAAGGTGTTTCGTGAATATTTTGGTCGTGCTCTTCCGGTTGTCGTGACCGACCAAGACCCAGCCATGAAGAAGGCTATTGAAGATACATGGCCTGAGAGTAGGCATAGGTTATGCATGTGTCATATAATGGACAAGCTTACTGTTAAGGTGTTTTTGCTTATTCGATCTATTAATATTTTTCCATTTGTTGTATGGTCCTTATTTTATTTACATGTTTTTTAATGGTGTTTTAGGTTGGCCCTACAATTTGTAATAGTACAACTTTCAGAAGGGGTTGTGTGCCATTGTGTGGACCGATTCTATACTACCCGAGAAGTTTGAAAGCGAATGGGTAATCAGAGTGTCGCGCCTCGGTCAAAGATAATATTTATATACCCTAATTACCCTTAACAATGCGTTAGTGGTAGTAAGGGGTCGGACCACGAAGAGTTTGTGGTTTGCGAATGGATGTGATTGATTTTTGGTAAAGGTGTCACTTTTATGAAGCTGACTAGAATATTGATTACTTTGGTTTGTTTTGAAGAGATGTCGGATTAATCCGACAAAATTGATTTGATTGCTTAACTAATGATTTAAACGATTGCATGAAAACTGAATTACTTAATTAAAAACAATGGCTTGGAAGCAAGGTTCACACCCGGTTCGGTAATGCAACTCCTAAAGTTTCTACATGTTTTGGTTTTAACTCAATTGCAAATAATGATTATTGAATTTAGTATTGCGTGGTTTAGGTGTCAAAAGCTATCAATATCATAGACAATGGACTATGATACACTTCATTACCAAGAACATGTAAACTCTAACTTAGATAAGGCATAATCGCACATACACATTTTGCAAAGTCAAATTTCATAACTCATTCGACAATTCACAAATACAATACCAATGCGGGACAATTATCATAAGTTTTCAAATCAAATTGCAATTTGTCACAAATCAAAACCCAAAACAATGTTAAACCCTAGAACTTACAAAACCTACACCGGAGTGAAACCTTCAGAAATTAGCCGCTCATGGTGGACGAAACTTGATCAATGGAAGATTGGAATTCAAACACGAACATCTCGAGCTTCGATGGTGGTGATGGTGAGGATTAGGGTTTGGATTGGATGATTATGGTGGAAGGATTGATGGATTTGTGAAGATGATGATGATGATGGATTAGGGTTAGGGATGATGGATGATTGATTCGGTTGAAGATGGATGAACAAGATGGATTGGAATTGAAAGTGATGATGTTCTTGGCTCCAAGATGGCTCTTTTATGTTCAAAATCCCGTAACTCCTCGCAAATGGGTCAACACCAACTTTAAAACCCGTTCAAAACTGAATTTTAGCGACACCATAAAAGGAGGGGCGTCGCCGACGGCCTCTAGAATTCCATGTATTCATTCGACGCCTTAATCCACTGTTTACGACAAAATTCTGCCGACGGGGTTATCTGGGGGGCGTCGCCGACGGTCCATATGGGCGTCGGCGACGGCCTCCCTAAACTGCATTTTTCTGTTTTCCCATTTTTCACTCCCGGTTGATCTGGTTTCCGTCCCGATGCTCCGAAACCCTCCCGAATAGATCCTTAAACTTCGTAAACTTGCAAAATACAAATCCAATCAAAAGTAGGCTATTCGAAACTAAAAGTTACGTAAAACGTCAACTTAAACTCAATAAAAGCAACGGTTTTCAACCATGTATCACATCCCCACACTTGTCTTTGGCTTGTCCTCAAGCAAATCTATCTTTCACTTTCACGTCGGTCGAACAAAGAACACACTTCCCATTCTCTAGGTATGAGTTAAGGTCTAATGTCATACTTAGTTCAAATATTTTATCATTTTCAAATTATTTAACATTAATATGATGATCTCATATAAAAATAGTTATCCAAGGTTAACCCGCCTTTAAAACTCACATATCATACATATCCCTCACAATGTTCTCTCCACTCGGCTTATAATTTGGCTGATAAATAATACATTAGCACTTTTGATGTAAACACACAAATCGATTAGAACATATACCCGCATAAGCTTGCACCTCAATCATTCTCCACCATTGAACACAAATATTGAACACAAGTCAAAAGGTCTCGAACGGGTTGTAACCAGGTTAGGCTAAGGGTATGGAATGAGATGTTTTGAAAGTGGCTAAGATGATGAAAAACTTGATCTTTATTACATAATCACTATACTATCATAATTGACTATAGAACAATAATTACAAGGCTAAAGTTTTCCGCCTTTATTCCACAACTATCTATACATGCATTTTTCTTTTCTTTTCGCCAGATTTTTTTTCACAATCTAAAATCAAGTTTTCATCACACGGGTTAAAGTATAGGATTCAAAGGTCAAGGGCTAAATGGGTTGATCAAATGAAAGGTTTAGGCTCAAAATTGGCGACTAGGGGATTGATTTTTGGGTAAGGATGTATAAATTGTGTAAAGTCAAAAGGTTTACCTAATGCCTTAATCATTCTTGTGCTCATATTCGGTCTATGGTCTCAAACGTATCAAAAGTGGCAAGTTCTACAATACATGACTAATGGTCCACTCAACCAAAGAAATATTGCATATGTGATATGTAAAAGTGGCTCAAAAATCTCACGTATATAAGGTATGGTATGCGATATGTATAAAGTGCAAGTTTCTTAGGCGGATTATTCCCAAATAACTACCCGTTAAATACCCATCATGTTATTTATTTGAACTTGACCATGACAAAAGACCACATGGGTTGTGCCGTCCCTCATTAACTTAGTTACTTGTGCCTTTTAGACCGCTTTAAACAAAGACATTTTGAAAAATTTTTGAAATTTTCCCCCATCCCCACACTTGAGGTCAACATTGTCCTTAATGTATAGTGTATAAATGAACGAGTCAAAATTGAAAAACTTTTTCTCCCCATCCCCACACTTGAGGTCAACATTGTCCTCAATGTGTGAAAATGGAGCTTTTAAAACGCACGGATGTGATGCAACCGACTTTCCCAAAATTCCACCCTGGAGAATAAAATACAAAATACAATCCACTTATTAAGCAACATAGACCAAATCAAAACTAAAGGAAATGTATGAACCTGGTTTTCGCTCATTACTCGTGTGCTCTTCAATTTCAACAAAATGGTTGATAAACGAACTTAATGCACCTACAAAATTCAATCTTCGTGTAGAAGCAAGCTTCTCACAACTAGAAAAATTCGTTAGTTATTTAGTTCTACCATTTTTATTAAAATAGTTACCGAGGCATATAACTTATTCAATTTTGATTTTGTGGAAAAAGGAAAATTTTACAACAACAACCTAAACTCACTTTCGTAGGAATCACGGTTGCATTAGCGTATGCAACAAGCCCTTTTAAACCTTCCGATAGCTCGGGAGGACGAGTAGGTCTCGTGAGGGTTATCTAGGGAGCACACACACAAACTTCATTTAACTACTAACACGAACATAAATATAAACTAAAATATACACAAAATTACAACAACAAAGAAAACATACCGGCTCATCGTTGGTATCGCTCATTTGGATCCACCGGTGGGTATGGCTGATAGGGATATCCGGTGAGGGCTGACATCATATCATGGAAATCGTCAAGTGGCCCCCTTTCACCCTCAGTCGGCGAGCCAACGACTTCGGGCAGTGCGGAGATGGATCAGAAGGCCCAGTGGGAAGAGGTAGGTTCTCGTAAGATACCCAAGGCGCGTGCTCTTGATATGGACGACCTGCTTCCCAATCTCGGTGGTGGCGCTCTTGATCATGCAAATGTTTAGCGTTATTTACCTCCATCTGTTGCGCCACCGCCATAGCATGCCATCGGCGATCCTCCAATGCGTTTTGTTCAGCACACAACCTATCTTGCTCATACTCCCATGCTTATCTTCGAGACAATTCTTGTGCCTGATACAAGTCTTGTCTCTCCATAAACGCCTGTTGAGCAGCCCACTGCTCCTGCTGTCTCTCCCGATAATCTTGCTCTTTTGCTCGATGAGCAGCATCTTCATCCCAATGGGCCTGCTGTTGGGCCCCCCAATCTTGTTCCCATTGTCGCCTCCGCTGTTCATATTCCCGATTCCCCCCAATACATGCGAAGACGTTGTCATAAACGTCTTGTTGTCCCCGGTTGTAGTTGGGGTATCCGGGTTTTCGCCGGTTTGGGATGAAAGTAGCCACCCCGGCTGATATTTCTCGATGTGGCCGGGTGTATCTTTGACGAGGCCGCCTTGGACCTTGAGGCTCATCTTCCTCTTCTTCATCCATCATCTCTTCTTCTCTTGCAGCCTCTTGAGCTACACTTGGATCGGCAAACTGAAACCGATGCCCCTGATCGTCGGTGACGGTGTATTGGTGCCCATACACCTGAACTTGGATCTTCCAATGTTGCTTCATTGATGCGAAGCAAAACTGATCCACCGGTCTTAATACCCACAACGAATCAATTGGCAACTTGTTCTGTTGCACTATCATTGCGCTAATAAGTCGTACATATGGTATCTTCTTTCGAGTGTATGACTCGCGCGTGTCCCAAGTGTTGATCATGACTAGATGGCGCCACGATAACTTGGGGGTTCCATAAAGCAAAGCGTGGAACACCCGACAGTCCGAGGCCTTCAACTTCCCTCGGTCCCCAAATCTGACCATTATATTCTCAAGAGAAAAGGGTTGAAGAATCTTCCCTTCAGCCGACAATTGACTTCAAAGAGCGGCCCCACCATCCGAATAGGGTAAAACCGATTCTACCATTCCTTCAGGATCCACAGTATTGACCTTATTATCCAAAAATTGGTCAATAGTGTAGTAGTCATACTCATTGACCCCTAACGAATCAAACCGGGCGATACAATTCATTGTCTCGAAAGACATCACCATCTGCCCCTACCAGTGTCACCCACCAACTGCCATGTACTTGGCGGGCAATCCTTATTCACGAACCTGAGCGAGGCCAACCACTCGCAAACAGCAGCCAAATATACCCTTGGTGTGATATCCTCACACAATCCAAAACCCGTTCCCAACCGATCCTTTCAAACATTTGAACGATCCCTATCGTTCTAAACTCCTCTACATTCAATGTGTGCTCCGGCACAATTCGTTCCGGGATCGTTGTTTGCATCCCGTTAACCATCTTCCATTTCCACAACCTGACCTCCAACCGCCTATCGTTAAACCTTGAGAGAGGTCGTCGTTTGTAATCCTAAACATATAAAAATATATGCTCAAACAAGATTTCAACATCATATGTATGCTCAAACATGCAATTTAAACAACTCATACTCATGATATCATAAACATCCTACTTTCAAACCTAGATTCAAAATTTCGAAAGAAAATCACATACCATATGAAATCCATGCTAAAATTTAAATAAAAATCGTACCTTTAACGTTGCTTAAACACTAGAACTTCAAAGAAAAACACTCTTTTCTCCAAAAACCCGAATTTTGATATTCACTAATCTTGCAAATACACAAGAATTGGAGGAACTCTTAAAGTTTCTACACGTTTTGGTTTTAACTCAATTGCAAATAATGATCATCAAATTTAGTATTGTGTGGTTTAGGTGTCAAAAGCTATCAACATCATAGACAATGGTCTATGATACACTTCATTACCAAGAACATGTAAACTCTAACTTAGATAAGGCATAATCGCACATACACATTTTGCAAAGTCAAATTTCATAACTCATTTGACAATTCACAAATACAATACCAATGTGAGACAATTATCATAAGTTTTCAAATCAAATTGCAATTTGTCACAAATCAAAACCCAAAACAATGTTAAACCCTAGAACTTACAAAACCTACACCGGGGTGAAACCTTCGGAAATTAGCCGCTCATGATGGACGGAACTTGATCAATGGAAGATTGGAATTCAAACACGAACATCTCGAGCTTCAATAGTGGTGATGGTGAGGATTAGGGTTTGGATTGGATGATTATGGTGGAAGGATTGATGGATTTGTGAAGATGATGATGATAGATTAGGGTTAGGGATGATGGATGATTGATTCGGTTGAAGATGGATGAACAAGATGGATTGGAATTGAAAGTGATGATGTTCTTGGCTCCAAGATGGCTCTTTTATGTTCAAAATCCCGTAACTCCTCGCAAATGGGTCAACACCAACTTTAAAACCCGTTCAAAACTGAATTTCAGCGACACCATAACAGGAGGGGCGTCGCCGACGGCCTCTAGAATTCCATGTATTCCTTCGACGCCTTAATCCACTGTTTACGACAAAATTCTGCCGACGGGGTTATCTGGGGGGCGTCCCCGACGGTCCATATGGGCGTCGTCGACGACCTCCCTAAACTGCATTTTTCTGTTTTACCATTTTTCGCTCCCGGTTGATCTGGTTTCCGTCCCGATGCTCCGAAACACTCCCGAATAGCTCCTTAGACTTCGTAAACTTGCAAAATACAAATCCAATCAAAAGTAGGCTATTCGAAACTAATAGTTATGTGAACCGTCAACTTAAACTCAATAAAAGAAACGGTTTTCAACCACGTATCAATGGGGTACCATAATGAATGATTTTAACCTTTCTGAGCATGAATGGTTACAGTCAATTTTTTAGATCAGGGGTAGTTGGATACCGGCGTATTATCGTGACGAGTACATGTATGGGCTCAAGCGCACCTCATCTCGTTCAGAGAGTGAGAACCATATATTTGGACAGTTTTGCAACCCGGAGTGTACCCTTGTTGAATATTTGGGGCATTTTGATTCTACAATTGAAGCTCAAAGGCATGAGCATAGGAAGAACGACCATGACACTAGAAACACGGTTGCTGACATATGGGTAGTAGACTTTGTTTTGGAAGAGGAGGCCGCGAGGTTATACACACGCACTATTTTTTTATGTCCAATTGGAGATACAAAATGGTATACATAGATGTGCTATTGGAAAGTGGGAAACTATTGATGACTTCGTTAATTTTTTTTTAAGGATTGGGAACAACCATGCACCACTTTCTTCGAGGTATAGAATAGACTTTATTTTTGTTAGTTTTGTTTACATTTTACCTTAAATATAGTTGGTTCCGACACATGAATTAGTATGGTGTCATTTGGCGTTATATATAAAAAATTTTGGTTATTCGCTTTTTTGTATGAATTTATCTGTTTTTTGTTGTATCTCATAGGTAATGGTGCGGGAGGCCGACATGACTATATACTGTACATGCAAAAGATTCGAACAGTTTGGGTTGTTGTGCTCACACATATAATGCGTGCTTAGGATGCTTGACGTCATAGAATTCCCTCAATGATATAAACTTAGACGTTGGACGAGGGAGGCTGTTCCCAATAGCGCTCCTGGTGTTATTTTAGGTATGAATGAGGATGAAGATCGGTATAATGAAGTTAACCGGGTTGTACGTGAGATAACACAATATGATGAGTCGGTTATTAACAAGCTTGTTACCAATTTCAATGCATTGTGCTCATTTAGGGATCATGTGGTTAAGTTTTTCGATTCAGCTGACGAGGCTGTCGGAAATGTACCTCGCAAGAGTCGTAGGGAAAGGTTTGCTAAAATGACTGGCAATACACACCATCTACAGTTACTGTTCGGGTCCCCGTTGGAACTAGATACAAAGGTATGGGTAAGCCGAAACGGATGAAGTCTAAACGTGAAATTGTAAGAAGCCAAACGGGTAATAAGAGAAGTCGTTGTCAAAATTGCTTTAGGTACGGTCATAACAGACGTACCTGTAAACACCCTAAAAGGAAAGAAGAAGACGCTAGTTCTGAGGAAGACGCGGGGGGGGGTGTAACACCTTGTAAAATTATGTCCAATAGTATAGTGACACATGTTGTATTTTTTAAATATAGTCTGTTAAAGACCAATAAGGACTAAAGGAGTCAACATGCTCAATATGAGCCTCTCAGTGACGATCCGATGTCAACATGCCCAACCTCTGAGTGACATCGGAATCAACATGCTTATAATAAGCCTCTGAGTGATCCTTTGTGAAGTCCTAACTCTCATACGTGCCATTTGTTGGACGATAGAGTTCAATTTTGTAAATATGTGAAAGTTGGATGATGGAGGGATTAAAAGTGTCAACATTTAATTTATACCTCTGAGTGACCTTTTAACGAACCGAGAGCTCGACAATGTCCGGGCATAATCCCGGGTATGCCAAATATTGGCTACGGAGGGCTAAAAGTGCCAAAAAGGTGTTTAAAAAGGTTTTTATAAACTTTAATAAGTTAAGTGGGCTAAAGTGTCAAAGTTTGAAACTGCCTTTGGGGCGCTTGCGGGGCACGACAGGTAGGGCTTGCGCCTCTCGCGGCCCGCCATAGGGTATCTTCTGCAGAAAGTTTTGTTTGGTCTCCAAGCAAAACTTCAAAACCATTAATTCGAAACCATGGCCTCTCTAAACTGCTATATGCTACATTTTGGGACACTTGTAAGCTTCTTCTTACACCCCTAAACACCTGGCTTCACCTCTTTTGAGCTCTCCAACTATAAATAGGTGTTCAAGTGCTTCATTCCAACTTGCACCTTTCTAAATCATAACTCTTCTCCCTCCTGTGGAAGTTCCTAGCTGAAAGGAGCATCCAACTTAGTTCTCTTGCATTGTAGGAACCTCTTGTAAGTGTTCCTTGCTCTTGCATTTTCGTTTATAGGCTTTTATAGCCAAAAGTCAAGTGTTTTACGGAAAACGCTCTGACTTTCGGTTAAGACCATTATGGTCCAGCCATTGTTCGAAATGAACATCGCTTAGTGATCATAATAAGGTAGGTGTTAGTCCCTATAAAGGGCATCTCCTGAAGATCGCATTTGCTAGACCAATTGACGGGTCAAAATTATGATATTAAAAAATCAAACAGGCCATTTTTCAAAAAAACTATAAATTGATCTTATATATGTTATGAAACCTGTTTTGACACTTAAACAACTTGGTGATAATTATTAGAACATGTAAGAACATGTTCGACTCGTCAATTTCAGTTCTAGGGTCGGTCCGCAACCGAAAGTCGCGAAGTTTGACTTCTTCTTTGACTTTCAATTCTAACCCGATTTATATTAGTTACCTACTGATCTAAAGTTGCATTATGATCATAATATAATGTAGCATAACCCTCTGAGGTTATATTACATGATCATAATCAGAATCCAAGTTTATGCCCAAGTTCCATAATTATGCCAATTTTGACCAAAATGTCATTTTTAAGTAAAACAAGGTTTTAAGTGATAATGAACTTGGAAATGAGTTCCTACTGATGTAATATTATAAGTAGGATTATTTGAGATGTTAAATCAAGTTATAAACTGAGTTTTCAAGCAAGTCCTAAAACTATGTCGATAATTGACGATTTTAGCCCATGTGGCTAATAAAATGGTTTTAATCAAATCTTTTCAAGGTAAATCAATTACCTACTGATATGTTAGATTAAATAACATATTTAAGACATTTTTATATGACCCTAATGTCAGCTTTCATTAAACATCGCATAAAACGTCATTTCACGACATACGCACCGTTTAGGCTCATAGTATGGTTTTAAACCATATTAATGGACCAAGACTTGTTACCTACTGATTTTAAAACCTATTTTAAACATATTTACAGTAGGTACATGTTAGAAACTCAGAATTCCAAATAATTTATAAACTATGTGTAAAATGATCGACATGCCCCTTCGGTGCATAGTTTGGTCATAAAAGATAATTTACACATATAATTGACATCCTACTGATATTATATTATAAATAAAATATTTTTCCAGAATACTTATGATGATAAACTTAAAATATATTCAAGTTCTTTTATACGGTATGAAGTTACCAAAATGCCCATATGAGGCATAGTTTCGTTTTAAAACCATAACGGGCATACAATTTGATATCTTACTAATATCTTAACTTATTTAAAATATAATGGCATATAGAACTTGTCCATGACTTATCCGGTTACCCGATATCGCTAATATGCGCACGGTTACGTATATGTAACTATTTTACGGAAGCTAACCGAAACGGGTTTAACATTGTCATTTAAGCCTCAAAATCCAGAATGTTAATAGTTTACCCATATTAAACAAGTCAAGGTACTTGTTGGGATAAACTACATTCTATCCAATCATCGTCTAATCTAGCGTCACATGTTTTGATCAAGTACGCTAGTCGGTCTAAGTCTATGACATAAATAAAGACGGTTAGTATTTAATTGGTTAGTTTATGCCATAATCCAGACTAGAGACTTGCTGGTAAATGCTATTTGCACTTAATTTTTTTGTGTACGGCTGAGTTATTAAAAATTAAAAGAAGACTAGCTCAGGTAAATACTCTCGACTTATTTCCCCTACACGGGCTTGGGTTACGGTAAATTATTACCGCTTGGTCGAAAATGGGATTCAATTGAACGCCGGTTCAGAGATAATCAATCCGCATATTCTGTTTTGATCAGTTTTGTTTGATAATTTAAACATCGGGGTTAACTACCGTGTCCTGGATATCCTCCGCTCATTACAATCGAAATGGCCACGACCTTAGCGCGGGTGTAGGCATACACCCGATAGACGCTCAATTATGCATTCCCACAAGGTTGGGAGGAATTGACTCCTTCGTGAGTCCAAAGTGGTGTGTACGTCAATTGTGTCTCGGTTTTCGTGCCAAGCCCCGTATGTATGACAAACATGTAAATCTGTTAACAAGGTTGGACGGTCAATTAACCCAAGTTATAAAAAGAATTTTTGTGCTGATACGCACTTAAAACATTTTTGAAATGTTTTCAAAATTAGTCAGTTGGGTGTACTTACCAGCGAAAGCTGACGTATTTTCAAAAGACTAATCTGTAGGTACAACACGAAAATAGGGCGGAAGTGCTCGGTAGTTATAGAGGATCTTGCAAATCCTAAATCTGCCCAAATTCTGTTTTGTATTCTTTCCATGTATAATTTATGATCCGCCTGTGGATCTTCTCTTACAAGCTTGTATATTATTTTGTATATTCGAACACTTGGTTTGTAATAGTAATTTTACTCCAAGACTTCTGTTGTGCCGTGTTTAATTGACGATGATGATTATCAACTGACGTCATCATACTCCCCACCCGGGCCCACCGGTGTATGGATTTCGGGTTGGAAATTCGGGGTGTGATAGAGTTGGTATCAGAGCCAACTTTTGAGAGAATTAAACACTAGCCTTTTGTGTTTAGTCTCAAACTTACACGAGCACATTCCTTAGACTTCCGAGTCTAGGCATTGACCTAGGATTACTCATTTCATTATTAAGTTATTAGTATGTTTTTGAATTGATTTTTTAAAGGAAAATGCCGCCATGTGTACGAGGACTAAGTGGACGAGGAAAAGGTCCAATGAGAGGAGGACCATCGGGACGCATCCCCTCCTCAACCTCATAACTCAGATGCATACCAAGAATCAGGAGATTCGTCTCCATGGCAACCAGCGAGACGTTCTGTCTCTAATAGACACTCGCCCTCACATTCCCAAAATTCTTACCACTCACACCACTCCTACCATTCTCACCATTCCCATTCTCATCACTCCTACCACGAAGAATTTAACCCTAACCATTACTTAAACACGCCTCCAGCTGATCAAAATCAGTTGGACCAGCTACATCCTATGGACGAGGACTCCGACCCGGAGATGCCGCCGTCGGGATCAAATATGCATCCCATTGAAATATCAAGCGGTTCAAACTCTTACGCTGGATTGCCCTACCAAGGTCCTAATGAGTGGGACCAATACTGGAACCAATTCACTTTCACCCACACTCCTTCTCACCACTCTCAACCACCTCCTGTACAAGAAGATGTCCACATGGAACCCGTGGACCAACCTCAACCACCACCTGAACCACCAAGAAGAAAGCGTGGAGCACATATGTCGGTGCGTGTCGAACAAAGGTCGGGATCGCTGCCACCTTTGCCCAACTCCTACCCCACAATTCAAGAGGACCCACAAATGGTTGGACCCTCTAATGTTCCGCCTATAGTGGAACCAACACCAACACCTGCTGTTCAACCACCGCCGTCAGGTTATACTAATCCAATTCCCACATATCCAGACACGTCTGGATATGATCCTTTTAACCCGTCTACACCGGTAGACTATCAAGCGTGGTCGCAAGACCCATATATGCAGGCGGTTATGCACAATGCACTTTACCCGTCTTCTTTCCCACCTACTTATCCACCGACTGGATATCCAACTTATGGGTACCAGTATCCAGTTATGCCACAACCTCTGCCATCACTTGAAGCCATTAATGAGGCCTTAGAAAGGATGAAAGAAATGCAGCAACAAGCGGAGAAAACGGATAAGAAGACGAATAAGTTCTTCAAGAAACTCTCCAAATTAGTCAAAGGAAAGAAGGACGAGTGAAGTCTCTTCTAATTATATGTATTCCCTACGAGGACATTGTTATTTTTTTAGTCCTTGCGTGGACATTTTTATTCCTTTAAGTCCTTGCATGGACAAGTTTATTTCATTTTCTAGTATTGTAATATCTAATCAAATTTAATGAAGTACTTTTGGAATTATATATATGTGTAAATCATCCTCTTGAAAACGAGCGTCTCGATTTTACTCGAAATTTATGCTCTGCTATATAATTCCAAAAGACCTTAATAGATTGATTATGCCAAGTGGCGTAGACCACACATTGGCCAAGAAATGATAGTTAAGTACGAAGGGGTCTTCTATTAGGATAGTTAAGGGAAGTTATCCTTCTATCTAGGAGTAAGGGACTAGGTCCAAACCTCCAAGGTCGTTAAGGTCGAAGGTGACCGGGACCATTAATCAATTATTAAGGTACTCTTATGTAACATTAAGAAATGTTCATACTCTTGGTAGTGTGGCTTAAGGAACCACACTAGCCATCAGGCCAATGTGCTAGGCTGATATGCCATATACATCTGATATGATGTAGGCCAATGTGCCCAATTAATTGTCCAACGGAACAGGCTGATATGCCATATACATCTGATATGATGTAGGCCAATGTGCCCAATTAATTGTCCAACGGGACATGCTGATATGCCATATACATCTGATATGATGTAGGCCAATGTGCCCAATTAATTGTCCAACGGGACAGGCTGATATGCCATATACATTTGATATGATGTAGGCCAATGTGCCCAATTAATTGTCCAACGGGACAGGCTGATATGCCATATACATCTGATATGATGTAGGCCAGTGTGCCCAATTAATTGTCCAACGGGACAGGATGATATGCCATGTACATCTGATATGATGTAGGCCAGTGTGCCCAATTAATTGTCCAATGGGACAGGCTGATATGCCATGCACATCTGATATGATGTAGGCCAATGTGCCCAATTAATTGTCCAATACGACAGGCTGATATGCCGTACGTATTAAGTCCTAAGTGACAGGCTGATGTGCCATATATATATATATATATATATATATATATATATATATATATATATATATATATATATATATATATAATGTCCAATATGACCGACCAATGTGCCCAATTATTATGTCCATTAGGGACAAGCCTATGAGCTATATAATGGTCAATGATGACAATGACAGTTGTGACATTGTGATCCACTGTCCAATAATATATGGACTACGTCCAAATTGTAATTTGTCTATGATGGTCCGATTAAGACCTAGGCCAAATATAGATATGTTAAGCATAAGAGTTGTGATGTTATTCACACTAGTATAGGCAATGGATTGTTATATCCAATAATACAAGCCGATATGGTTGATGCGCCATGGCTAAATGAAGTTTTATTGGTATATAGAAACCAAGACTTAAAGATGGCTAACTCAAACGAAGCACAAAGTAGCCACAGGAATGCTGAATCTAACAAAGCTGAAAACAAAAATTATAGATAATGAAAATTTTCAAGCTCGCATTGATGCGGCTGTTGAAAAGGCCATAGGAAAGGCCATAGAAAGGCTTAGAGAGTCGAGTGCCACTCGCTCTAGACCTCTATCTATTCCATCATCTTCAGCTCATAGGGAGAGCTCTGTTCACTCTTCAAATGCGAAGAGTGAATCAAAGAAAATAGATCTTATTGAAAAGTCCCGTTCTGTTAAGGACGGATGTACTTATAAGTATTTTGTCTCATGCAAGCCCCGAGACTTTAACGGGGAGAAAGGAGCGGTAGAAGCCCTAAAGTGGCTAGATGAGATGGAAACGATTGTAGATATCAGTAATTATGCTGATAAGATATCAGCAATTGTGCTGATAAGGATGTGGTCAAGTACGTATCACAATCCTTCAAGGGCGATGCCCTAATATGGTGGAAAACCATGATTCAATCAACAGGTAAGGTACGCCTGGACAACTTGGGATGGTCCAAGTTTGTTGATTTGGTAAAGGAAACTTACTACCCAACCCATGAGGTGGAGAAGCTAGAGATAGACTTATTGTCTCTATCAATGAAAAAGCTAGACTGTCGGAACTACGTCTCCGATTTCAACTCCATATCTAGGTTAGTATCCTATTTGATCGCCCCCTGAATCCAAACGCATTGCGCGTTTCATACATGGGTTGGCGCCCGAGATAAAGGGCATGGTAAAGGCTGCACAGCCTGATACCTATAGGTCTGCTGTAGACCTATCTCTTTCCCTCACCCTAGATCTGGTAAGACAAAAGTCAATTAGGACTGAAACTGACGGAAAGAGGAAACGGGAAGATAATAACTCCCAAGGATTTAAGAAGAAAGGAAATTTCGGGTTCAAGAAGAACCAGCACGTGTCTAGTGACAAACCTCTGTGCAAGAATTGTAAATATAGGCACTGGGGACAATGTAGTATAAATCCACAAACCAAACCCTGTGGTATCTGCAAGAGAAAATGGCATAAGACCTTAGATTGCAAGGATATCAACTGCAACGAAAAAGGGCATATAACGTATAATTGCCCCAAGAAACCCAAAAGTAATGAGGCAAAGCCTGGAGAGGCCAAGAGGGAAATGCCCGTGCCTTTCAAATGAATGCCAGGGAGGCCGTTAATGACAACAACGTCATAACATGTACTTTCCCCATTAATGATATTTATGCTTGAGTTCTTTTTGATTCGGGTGCAGATAAATCATTTGTTGACCATAAGTTTAGTAAACTATTAAACTTACCCATAAGAACTCTAGACAAAATTTATGAGATAGAACTCGCCGATGGAATCTTAGAAATTGCTTCTTCCATTCTTGATGGATGCTCTATATTCATTAAGAATAATTCCATCCCTATCTCTCTTTTGCCAATGAAATTGGCGGGGTTCGATGTTGTCTTAGGCATGGATTGGTTATCTCAAAACCAAGCCCGCATTGCATGTGATAAAAAGCTCATCGAAATCAAAACCCCATCTGGTGAAATGATCACCATCCCTGGAGACTCACACTATGGATTGCCGGAAAAGGTGTCATTATTTAAGGGATCCAAGTGTTTAAGAAGAGGCTGTGTCATCTATATGGCGCAAGTTACCATAAATGAACCAAAGCCGAACCTTGAAGATCAACCAGTTATCTCGGAGTATCCCGATGTTTTCCCTGAAGAATTACCAGGCCTACCTCCAGAGAGCCAAGTGGAGTTCAGAATAGATATCATACCAGGATCAACACCTGTAGCTAGAGCTCCATATAGGCTAGCTCCAACCGAAATGAATGAGTTAAGAGTTCAACTGGACGAACTCTTCGAGAAAGGCTTTATTCAGCCTAGTTCCTCGCCTTGGGGAGCTCCAATCCTCTTCATTAAAAAGAAAGACGGATGAATGCGGATGTGCATCGACTATCGGGAGATGAACAAGCTAACAATTAAGAATACATATCCTCTGCCCAGGATCGATGATTTATTCGACCAGCTTCAAGGGGCTGGTTACTTTTCTAAAATAGCTTTGAGATCAGGATATCATCAATTGAAGGTTAGAAGTGAAGATGATCCTAAGACAGCCTTCAGGACCTGCTATGGTCATTTTGAATTCTTAGTGATGCCTTTTGGGCTCACAAATGCACCAGCGGCATTCTCATGAATAGAGTCTGCAAACCGTATTTGGATAAGTTTATCATTGTCTTCATAGACGACATAATTATCTATTCTCGTAATCAAAATGATCAAGAGAAACATCTTTGGTGCATCCTAGAATTATTAAGGTAGGAGAAACTTTGTGCAAAGTTCTCTAAATGCCAATTTTGGCTTAGAGAAGTCCAATTTCTTGGACACATGGTAAGTGAGCATGGTATCCAAGTGGATCCCGCCAAAATTGAGGCCATAATGAATTGGGAAGTGTCCAAGACCCCAACAAAGGTTCGTAGTTTATTGGGATTGGTTGGTTACTATAGGAGGTTCATTGAGAACTTTTCAAGAATAGCCACTCCTTTAACTTCCTTGACCCGTAAGAATATTAAGTATAATTGGGGTCCAAAGCAACAAGAATCTTTTGAGATTCTTAAACACAAGTTAAAAACGCTCCTGTGTTATCTTTGCCTGAGGGTATTGAGAAATTTGTTGTTTATTGTGATGCATCACACACCGGTATGGGATGTGTGCTAATGCAAAATGGCAAGATAATTGCCTATGCATCACGACAATTAAAGGTGCATGAAATGAATTACACCACCCACGATTTGGAAGGTGCCATTGTATTTGCACTAAAACTGTGGAGACATTACTTGTATGGCACAAAGTGTGTTATATACACAGACCATAAAAGTCCCCAACATCTGTTCAATCAGAAAGAATTGAACATGCGACAACGTCGTTGGATGGAAACTCTTAATGATTATGATTGCGAGATTCGCTACCATCCAGGCAAGGAAAATGTCGTTGCTGATGCCTTAAGTCGCAAGGAAAAGGTTAAACCTATTAGGATTAACACCAAGAGCATTGAGCTCAGAAATAGCTTGAGTGAAAAGCTACTAGAGGCGCAGAAACAAGCCCTATTAGAGGCTAATATTCTTAATGAGGGATTAGGCGGAACTGTTGATCAATTAACGCCTGGAAATGATGGAACCCTAAGATTTAATGATAGAATTTGGGTTCCTATCTTTGGAGGACTTATAGATCTAATCCTCCAAGAAGCGCACAATTCAAGATACTCGGTTCACCCGGGAGGTGACAAGATGTATCAAGACTTGAAGAAGAATTATTGGTGGATGAGTTTGAAGTCCATAGCCACTTATGTAGCTAAGTGTCTGACGTGTTCGCAAGTCAAGGCCGAACATCAGAAACCGTCAGGACTTCTACAACAACTTGAGATTCCCACTTGGAAATGGGAAATTGTAACTATGGATTTGATTACCAAGTTACCCAAGACCAAAAGTGGTAACAACACTATTTGGGTCATAGTGGATAGGCTGACCAAGTCAAAACATTTCTTGCCAATTAAGGAAAGGTATAATTCAGATAAATTGGCTAAATTGTATGTGGACAAGATAGTGTCCCTACACGGTGTGCCAGTATCTATTGTATCCGATAGAGATACTAGATACACATCTCACTTTTGGAAAAGTTTCCAACAATCGTTAGGCACACGATTAAATTTCAGTATGGCTTACCATCCGCAGACTGATGGTCAAAGTGAGCGTACTATTCAGACTTTGGAAGACATGCTTAGGGCATGTGTGATTGATTTAGGTGGAAGTTGGGATGACCACTTACCCCTAATAGAATTCTCCTACAATAACAGCTATCATACTAGCATCAAGGCTGCTCCTTTTAAGGCCTTGTATGGGAGAAAATGTAGAACGCCCGTATGTTGGGCAGAAGTTGGGGAGGCCCAACTATCAGGACCTGAGATTGTCCTGGAGACCACGAAAAAGATTATGCAAATCCGTGATCGTCTCAAAGCTGCCAGGGACAGGCAGAAAAGCTATGCTAACAAGAGGCGTAAACCTCTTCAATTCCAAGTAGGGGACAAAGTCATGCTGAAAGTATCACCCTGGAAAGGTGTGATACGTTTTGGAAAGAAGGCCAAGTTAAGCCCAAGATATATAGGACCCTTCGAGATAATCGAATGTGTCAGCACTGTAGCTTATAAGCTCAGGTTGCCAGAGGAGCTTGGTGGAATTCATGATATATTCCACATATCTAATCTTAAGAAATGTCTAGGCGATGAGTCGCTAGCAATGTCACACAAGGATGTGCAAATTGATGAAAACCTGAGGTTCGTTGAGAAACCAATTTCGATCGAGGATCGACAGGTTAAAAAGCTCCAACGAAAAATGATACCTATAGTAAAGGTTAAGTTGGATGCTTTTAGAGGTCCTGAGTGTACATGGGAGGTTGAGTCCACTATGCGACAAAAGTACCCCCATCATTTTGAATAAAATCTCGAGGTCGAGATCTCTTTTAAGGGGGTGAGGATGTAACACCATGTAAAATCGTGTCCAATAGTATAGTGACACGTGTTGTATTTTTTTAAATATAGTCTGTTAAATACCAATAAGGACTAAAGGCGTCAACATGCTCAATCTGAGCCTCTGAGTGACGATCCGATGTCAACATGCCCAGCCTCTGAGTGACATCGGAATCAACATGCTTATAATAAGCCTCTGAGTGATCCTTTGTGAAATCCTAACTCTCATACGTGCCATTTGTTGGACGAGAGAGTTCAATTTTGTAAATATGTGAAGTTGGATGATGGAGGGATTAAAAGTGTCAACATGTTAATTTATACTTCTGAGTGACCTTTTAACGAACCGAGAGCTCGATAATGTCCAAGCATAATCCTGTGTATGCCAAATATTGGCTACGGAGGGCTAAAAGTGCAAAAAGGTGTTTAAAAAGGTTTTTATAAGCTTTTATAAGTTAAGGGGGCTAAAGTGTCAAAGTTTGAAACTACCTTTGGGGCGCTTGCGGGGCGCAAGAGGCAGGGCTTGTGCCTCTCGCGGCCCGCCAGAGGGTATCAGCTGCAGAAAGTTTTGTTTGGTCTCCAAGCAAAACTCCAAAACCATTAATTCAAAACCATGGTATCTCTAAACTGCTATGTCACCTTTTGGAACACTTGTAAGCTTCTTCTTACACCCCTAAACACCTGGCTTCACCTCCTTTGAGCTCTCCAACTATAAATTGGTGTCCAAGTGCTTCATTCCAACTTGCACCTTTCTAAATCATAACTCTTCTCCCTCCTCTAGAAGTTCCTAGCTGAAAGGAGCATCCAACTTAGTTCTCTTGCATTGTAGGAACCTCTTGTAAGTGTTCCTTGCTCTTGCATTTTCATTTATAGGCTTTTATAGCCAAAAGTCAAGCGTTTTTCGAAAAACCTTTGACTTTCGGTAAAGACCATTATGGTCCAGCCATTGTTCGAAATGAGCATGGCTAAATGATCGTAATAAGGTAGGTGTTAGTCCCTATAAAGGTATCTCCTGAAGATCGCATTTGCTAGACCAATTGACGAGTCAAAGTTATGATATTAAAAAATCAAACATGCCATTTTTCAAAAAAACTATAAATTGATCTTATATATGTTATGAAACCTGTTTTGATACTTAAACAACTTGGTGATATTAGAACATCTAAGAACATGTTCGACTCGTCAATTTCAGTTCTAGGGTCGGTTTGCAACCGAAAGTCGCGAAGTTTGACTTCTTCTTTGAATTTCAATTCTGACCCGATTTGGATTAGTTACCTACTGATCTAAAGTTGAATTATGATCGTAATATAATGTAGCATAACCCTCTGAGGTTATATTACATGATCATAATAAGAATCCAAGTTTATGCGCAACTTCCATAATTATGCCAATTTTGACTAAAATGCCATTTTTACGTAAAACAAGGTGTGATAATGAACTTGGAAATGAGTTCCTACTGATGTAATATTATAAGTAGGATTATTTGGGATGTTAAATCAAGTTATAAACTGAGTTTTCAAGCAAGTCCTTAAACTATGTGGATAATTGACGATTTTAGCCCATGTGGCTTATAAAATGGTTTTAATCAAATCTTTTCAAGGTAAATCAATTACCTACAGATATGTTATATTAAATAACATATTTAAGACATTTTAATCTGACCCTAATGTCACTTTTCATTAAACATCGCATAAAACGCCATTTCACGACATAAGCACCGTTTAGGCGCATAGTATGGTTTTAAACCATATTAATGGACCAAGACTTGTTACCTACTGATTTTAAAACCTATTTTAAACATATTTACAGTAGGTACATGTTAGAAACTCAGAATCCCAAATAATTTATAAATTATGTGTAAAATGATCGAAATGCCCCTTCGGTGCATAGTTTGGTCATAAAAGATAATTTACACATATAATTGACATCCTATTGATATTATATTATAAATAAAATATTTTTCCAGAATACTTATGATGATAAGCTTAAAATATATTCAAGCTCTTTTATACGGTATGAAATTACCAAAATGCCCTTATGAGGCATAGTTTCGTTTTAAAACCATAACGGGCATACAATTTGATATCTTACTAATATCTTAACTTATTTAAAATATAATGGCATATAGAACTTGTCCATGACTTATCTGGTTACCCGATATCGCTAATATGCGCATGGTTACGTATATGTAACTATTTTACGGAAGCTAACCGAAACGGGTTTAACATTGTCAATTAAGCCTCAAAATCCAGAATGTTAATAGTTTACCCATATTAAACAAGTCAAGGTACTTGTTGGGATTAAACTACATTCTATCCAATCATCGTCTAATCTAGCGTCATACGTTTTGATCAAGTACGCTAGTCGGTCTAAGTCTATGACTTAAATAAAGACCGTTAGTATTTAATTGGTTAGTTTATGCCATAATCCTGACTAGAGACTTGCTGGTAAATGCTATCTGCATTTAATCCTTTTGTGTACGACTGAGTTATTAAAAATCAAAAGAAGACTAGCTCAAGTAAATACTCTCGACTTATTTCCTTTACACGGGCTTGGGTTACGGTAATTATTACCGCTTCTGGGATTCAATCGAACGCCGGTTCTGAGATAATCAATCCACATATTCTGTTTTGATCAATTTGTTTGATAATTTAAACATCGGGGGTTAACTACCGTGTCCTGGATATCCTCCGCTCATTACAATCGAAATGGCCACGACATTAGCGCGGGTGTAGGCATACACCCGATAGACGCTCAATTATGCATTCCCACAAGGTTGGGAGGAATTGATTCCTTCGTGATGTAACATTTGACAAAAACGGGTTTTCCAAACCCGCTCCGTTTGTAATCGAATATCAAGTTATAAATGTTTCGTTGCGTATTTATGTCAATTTTAATTTTTAGTGATGCATAATTAATAAACAAACTAGAATATAAAAGTTATAATTGATAAAAAGTAAAAATAAAATAAATAAAATGAAAAATAGGCTGTCGGGACTTGAACCCGGGTCAGCCGGAAAGACTCAAAGACTTAACACGCGCACTCATAACCACTCCGCCACTTGATGTTTTCTGTTAGTTCTAGGAATCAATTAAATCTTATGTTCAACCATAAATCAACCGGTTTACGCTAACTGAAACCGTTATCGGCTTCCAAACGTCCTGGACGTTTGAGTGATCACGGAATTCTGATTATAACCGATAAACCGACACTTTCAATCAATTTGATCTTGAATGGACTTGAATTCATAAGTTGATCGGTTTTAATAACCGAAAAATCTGCACTTCCTGATTTACTCCAACCTTAGTCCCCTCTCGCGACTCAAACTCATCTGCAGACTTTCAATTTCATTTTCGCACTACTTTCAGTTCGTCGGAGCAGCTTTTTGAACTCGCCGGACTTTCGCCGGAAAACCGTGTCTTCCATCAAATCAGTAAGTCTCTCATTTCTTTCATCGTCTATCAGTTGTTACGCTTTTGCTAAGTCAAACCCTTCAATCGGAATCAGTTTCAGACGTCGATATCGGATAATTCACTCTCACCGGAAAACTTCTGAATGTTCCCAATTCTCGCTGTGAAACGGTATAGTCTTTTAAACCTTCTGGTAATCCTTGTTCAGTGCTTCAATTCCGCATTTAGCTAATCAAATTGATAATCTGTCCGCTCAGACGAAATCCGTAAAAACAGAGCCGACGACTTCGCCGGAATTCTGAGATAAATCGTTTCTCCGGTATGTTTACTTCCAAAATCTTCTCTACCATTTCATTTTAGTCATTTGAATGTTTGTCAATCGAATTAAACAAGAAACAGTAGAGTAATCGTAGTCTGTGATTTTGTAATGAAGAAGACGAAGTTAGGTTGTTTATAAGTTTAATATAATTTGGATATTATCTCGGGTTAGACACACAGTCCAGCGGTGGACTGTGTGCGCACATATATCACACGCCGCGAGTTCGATCCTTGACACACACGTATGCTCTGTAATAAAGATGTTTTATTTTTCTAACTGAATCGGATTAACTCACGGTAGATGTTAAGTATAATAAAAATCGGTATATTAACCAGGTTAGACACACAGCCCAGCGGTGGACTGTGTGCAACACTAACCCACAGGTCCCGGGTTCGAGACCTGTTGCACACTCCGGTTCGATGATTAAAACCCTTTTTGAAAATAAAAGAATTTGAATAAACTAAAATAGTATATAAATTTAATTAAAAACAGAATTATTTCGGGTTAGACACGTAGCTCAGTTGGCAGAGCTGCGTGCACGCGTACGAGAGGTCTCGGGTTCGAGTCCTGCCCGGCGCATACATGCACACAATAGAACCGGTCAAACAGTCAACAGTCACAGTCAAACAGTCAACGGTCAATGGTCAACGCAAAAGTCAACATTTTTTTATATTTTTATTTATTTAATTTAATTTAAAAATCAATTAAAAATACTTAAAATAATGTTTTTTTTTAAGATAGGAAATAGCCTTAAACTCACAAAAATATATCTAAAAATCCTATTAAAATTATTAATAAAATCCACTCATTTACTATACCTTCCGTTATTATTTAGGTTAGTTAATCCTCGTTGATCAATCCTTCAAACTCGTGCGCATCTCATCATCTCCAACCGAACGCACCCAATGTGAGTGAATCTCTACAAATTCCCTGTTTTAATCATGTTTTTGGGGTGTATCATGTGTCTTACCATTTATTATATTTAAATCATTGTGCATACATCATATCATGAACAAATGTGTATTCAGCTTGTATCAACTGTTTGTGTGGTTATTGTTTAGATATAATTTATTATTTTCAGTACATGCAATATCATAGGCCGCCGCTCCCCATTACATTATGAGCGTTGAGCAGTTCCCCATTACATTATGAGCGTGAACCGGGCGTTGCCAACATACGATCGGCTCCGTTTGATTGAGCCTTGATTGCACAGACATCCATCATAGGCCGTCAGTTCCCCATTACATTATGAGCGTGAACGTGACGTTGCCAACATATACAGTTTCATTCATGTTATATATTCATGCAAGTTCATATGTTATTGTATGTTATTGTTTGTGGTTGTTATTGCCATTGTTTGATTATTTACATTTGCTCACATATGACTATTGCACAATTTTTCCTTGATAAAGATAACAAGAAATCAATAATAAATGCTTATCTAACAAGGTTCACTCGCCAACTTATGTTGACCCAAAACCCCCCATTTTTACACATGATACAGGTGACCCAGCTGCAGTAAGAAACACATAGGAGTGGCTTAAAAGAATAAACTGGTTTAGAGCTTGGATTGTTTAGTTGATTATTTTTCTTTGTATTTGTATGAACATGTTTGGATTATTGAGAATGTAATTTTGACTTAAATGAATATGAAACATATTAGTAAATATCATGAGCTTTGGTGATAACCCAATTATGCCCCGACTCTTATTCCGCTGCGGGTCGGGGTGTGACAGATTGGTATCAGAGCCAGGTTATAGGGATATAGGATAGGTTATTAGACCCTTAGAGCCTATACTATAGTTGATTAGAAATTTTTAAGATTTTTGTGTGTTACATGCAAAATTCATGATGTTTATATGTTTTATGTTTAATGTTACATTCAGTGTTATGCAAGCATGTTCATAAGTACATATTATTATATAATGCCTATCATAAATCATATTCTCATAACATATCATATCCATACGAGCACACACCACATCATTTTCATGATTGTTTTTTTTACAATGATTTTTGTATTTTCAAATCACATCAAAGTGAGTTCTCATGACGGGCATGTAGTAACTGGAAGGGTACAAGTACCGGTATTCGGAACGTCCTATCTAGGCTGGCATTCGTATAAATCCAAAATAAAGGACCAGTTTGCCTACCTGGGGACTAACGATGAGAGTACGAAGTACCTATTAGGCCAAAGCATGCTATACCAAAGGTCGTGTGAGCTAACCCCACTTTGAGTTGTCATTGTGTCTACACCTGGACACATTCCGACCATACATCTCGTAAACATATTTCGTGGTTTTCATCCGGGTGATGCGAGTGTTAAACCGCCAATACTAATGTGAATCCTACCAAGCCAATAGTCATGGGGGCCCACATGACTATACAGGTGGAGGTATGGGGGACATTTGAGGCCCAACATGAGCAAACCCAAGACATCCTATGGATGTAGTTGCATTATTGATATTTATGTCATTTTCGTTTTCTTTAAGACACATGACACCTAAAAAGACTCCATAAACTCACAAACTTCTTATATATGTTCCTGTAGATGTCGGCTAGACAACAACGAGGGGGTGGAAGATCAGGAAGGTCACACGAACGCTTGGCCACTCAAATCGCAAAGCAAATGGCCGCGGTGCTTCCTGATATTGTGGTTCAAGTACAACAAGCTCTCGCCACAATTCCCACCAATCCTCCCCAGCAAGAAGACCAGAACATCGGCAACCCTCCTACCAAAAAGTGCTCATATAAACATTTCAAGTCTTGCGATCCTCCTAAATTTGAAGGGACTGAAGGTGTCACTGCTCTCTCCATTGGTTTGAGGAAATGCAAAACACTTTCCTCAACTGAGATTGTCCCGAGGATCGCAAGGTACGATACGCAACCGGGAGACTATTTGGGGTAGCTCTTACCTGGTGGAATACTGAAAAGGGTAAGAGGGGGATCGAAGATGCAATGGCCTTAACGTGGGAGGAGTTAAGGGAAATCATGATGAGACGATTCTGTCCTAGAAGTGAGATTAAAAAGTGAGAGGATGAATTTCATTCATTGAAACAAAAGGAGGGAGATCATACTTCCTACAACAAGAGGTTCTTAGAGTTGAACCAAATGGTCCCTAACTTGTTCACCCCAATTTACCGCTTAGTCGAGCATTATATTCGAGGTCTTTCCTCGAAAATTCAAGATTCAGTTCTCAGCACTTCGCCAGCAACACTTGAAGCTGCTATGGAACTAGCTACTGAACTGACCGAGAATCGAATTCGCAACGGTAACTTTAAAGAGGAGAAAAAGAAAGCCCCCGTTGAGGGCCAAACTTCAAACCATTCCACCTCCTCCTCAAAGTTTGCTAACAAGAGGAAACGTAACACCAGAAACTTCGCTGTCACACAAACCAATTTCCCTATCCCTGCTGCACCCATTACCCAAGTTGCCCCCTCACCTGCACCATACAAAACGCCATACTCTGGCCCATTACCAAAATGCAACCGTTGCCAATACCATCACTTTCCTGATCATCCCTGCCAACATTGCACCGGCTGTGGTCGCGCAGGTCATTGTAACATTTGTAAAAATCGGGTCTCCAAAACCCGCTCCGTTTTGTAATCTTGTATCAAGTTATAAAAGTTGCGTTAATTATTTATGATTATTTTGAGTTAAAACGTTACATAATTAATAAATAAACTAAACTATAAGAATTATATTTGATAAAAAGTTAAAATAAAACAAATAAAAAATATTTGAAGCTGCCGGGACTCGAACCCGGGTCAGCCAAGTCTTTAAACAACTTAACCTTCATTCTCTAAACCACTCCGCCACAATGTGTTTTCTGTTAACTCTAGGAAACCAAATGGAACTTATACACAAACTCAGACTAACCGATGGTGTCACCTGAAAAACGGTAATCGGCAAACCAATCGTCAAATCGATCGTTTACCTCACACAATCGGTTATAACCGATGCTCGACGGTTTCTAATCAATCGGAAATTGATTGAAATTAAAGACTCATCATTTTTTGATTTTTAAAACCGAAAAAGAACTTCAAGTTCTGATTAACTCAAACACCAGACACTCTCGCGATTCAGAGATATCATACCAACACTTCAATTCCTTTTCGTCGCATTTTCAGACCATTTGAGCGCCTAAAACAGTTCGCCAGAATTCTCTGCAAAAGTCGCCGGAAAACCGTATTCAACACAAACCGGTAAAATACTTCTCCTTTACGATTTCAATCTATTGTTAGAACTTTACTAACATTAACCCATCACTCAAAATCCACCACAGACGACATTGCTGGACTTTCTGTGTTCGCCGGAAAATTTCTGGAATTGCCGGAAACTTGTTAGTTATCGGTATGCACATTCCAACGTACTGATAATCAATACTCACTAGTTCAATTTCATATCTAATCCCTTAAATCTGTTGATAGATCCTCTCAGCCGAAGGTTCAAAAACAGAGCCGACAAGTTTCGCCGGACTCTCTGAAGAAGACAACCTGTTCGGTATCTTCATTCCCCAAACTGTTCGGTTTAATGCATTCAAACTAGTCATCATGTTTATTAACTAAATTAATCACGAATCGGATTGTTGATTGATATCTGCGTTTCGTAATGAAGAAGACGAGTTTAGTAACGAGTTAAGATTAATTAAAATCGGAAGTTTAAACAGGTTAGACACACAGTCCAGCGGTGGACTGTGTGCAAACAACAACTATACACGTCCCGAGTTCGATCCTTGCTACGCGCACGCCTTGTGTAATAACATGCCTTTTTGATCAAGAACTAAACCGGGTTAAAACAGATAGTTGTTAAGTATAATAAAAACCAAGAATATAACCGGGTTAGACACACAGTCCAGCGGTGGACTGTGTGCAACATGAACTTCACGTCACGCGTTCGAATCTTGCCACGAGCACCGGTCCAATTGTAATAAAACGTTTTTGCAAATAAAGGAATTTTCGGTTAATTCAAATAAGTGTATAAATATAATTAAAAACGAGTTTATAACGGGTTGGACACGTAGCTCAGTTGGTAGAGCTACGTGCACGCGAACGGAAGGTCGCCGTTTCGAAACCCACCCGGCGCAGAATTATCCGCTGACCGAACCGGTCAACGGTCAACGGTCAACGGTCAACGGTCAACACTAAAAAAAATTATATTTTTTTATATTTTATTTATTTAATTTAATTTAAAAATCAATTAAAAATACTTAAAAATAACATTTTTAAAGATAGAAAATAGCCATAAACTCACAAAAAATATATCTAAAAATTTCATTAAAATCCTTAATAACATCCATCCATTTAATATATTCTTCCATTATTATTTAGGTTAGTATTCCTCGTCGACTCGCTCATCTAAATCGTGCGCATCTCACCATCTCAAATTCAATGCACCCAATGTGAGTGAACCTTTCAAATTCCCCGTTTTAATCACGTTTTTGGGGTGTATCATGTGTCTTTGTTTATATACATATTATAACTAAACTATTGTGCATACATCATATCATGACATGTGTATTTAGTTTGTTGCTGTTAAGTAGTTATTATTGGATGCAAATTAATATTTCAGTACATGCAATTGCCGAGGCTGCCGCTCCCCATTTATGAGGTTTGAGCTTGTTCCCCATTTTATTATGCGGTTGAACCTGGCGTGCCCGCAACGATCGGCTCCGTTTGATTGAGCCTTGATCGCACAGTTCATTTTACATTTCAGTACATGCAATACGATCGGCTCCGTTTAATTGAGCCTTGATCGCACAGTTCATTTTACATTTCAGTACATGCAATACGATCGGCTCCGTTTGATTGAGCCTTGATCGCACAGTTCATTTATGTTAGTTATCGTATGATATTGGTATGTTCATGTACGCTATAAAGTGTTATTGTATGTTATAATCGTAACTGCTATTTGCCAATGCTTGATTACTTACATTTGCTCTTTTATGATTATGCACAATATTTCATTGATAAACTAACCATAAAATCATTATCAAATGTTTATCTAATAAGGTTCACTCGCCAACTTATGTTGACCCAAAAACTCCCATTTTACACATGATACAGGTGAACCAGCAGCAGCTAGGAACACATAGGACCTGGATTAGAAGAATAAAACGATTTAGTATTGGGATTGTTATGTTTGTTTATTTCCTTTGTATTGAATGAACATGTTTGGATGTTTGAAAATGTAACTTTGATTTTATTAATTATGAAACATAATAGTAAATGTCATGTGCTTTGGTGATAACCCAATTATGCCCCGACTCTTATTTCCGCTGCGGGTCGGGGTGTGACAGATTGGTATCAGAGCTATGACTATAGGGATATAGGATAGGTTATTAGACCCTTAGAGCCTATACTATAGTCGATTAGAAACTTATAAGAATTTTGTGTGTTATATGCCAAATTTCATGATGTTTATATGTTTTATGTTAAATGTTACATTTGATATTGTGCAAGCATGTTCATAAGTATGTATTATCAAATAATGCCTATCATGAAATCGTATGCTCATAACATATCACATCCATGAAAGCACACACCACATCATGATTGATTTTACAATGATTTTCGTGTTTTCAAATCTCATCAAAGTGAGTTCTCATGACGGGCATGTAGTAACTGGAAGGGTACTAGTACCGGTAGTCGGAACGTCCTGTCTAGGCTGGCATTCGTATAAATCCAAAATAAAGGACCAGTTTGCCTACCTGGGGACTAACAATGAGAGTACGAAGTACTTATTAGGCCAAAGCATGCTATACCAAACGTCGTGTGAACTAATCCCACTTTGAGTTGTCATTGTGTCTACACCTGGACACGTTCCGATCAAACATCTCATGAACATATTTTGTGGTTTGCATTCGGGGATGCGAGTGTTAAATTGCCAATACTAATGTGAATCCTACCAAGCCAATAGCCATGGGGGCCCACATGACTATGTAGGTGAAGGTATGGGGGACATTTGAGGCCCAACATGAGCGAACCCAAGACATCCTATGGATGTAGTTGCATTATTGATATTTATGTTATTTTCATTTTCTTAAAGACACATGACACCTAAAAAGACACCATAAACTCACAATCTTCTCATTTTATGATCCTGTAGATGTCGTCTAGACAGCATCGAAGGGGTAAAAGATCGGGAAAGTCTCAGGAACGTTTGGCCACTCATATCACGCAACAAATGGCCACGATATTGCCTGACATCGTGGTACAAGTACAACAAGCCCTTGCTACAAATCCTACTAACCCTCCTCAACAACAGGACCAGAACATCGACAACCCTCCTACCATCAAGTGCTCTTACAAACATTTTAAGTCCTATGATCCTCCAAAATTCGAAGGGACTGAGGGAGTCACTGCTCTCCTACATTGGTTCGAGGAGATGGAAAACGTTTTCTTAAACTGCGATTGTCCTGAGGATCGCAAGGTTAGTTACGCCACCGGGAGACTACTTGGTGTAGCTCTCACTTGGTGGAATACTGAGAAAGGAAAGAGGGGAACTGAAGATGCGATGGCCTTAACTTGGGAGGAGTTAAGGGAAATCATGACTAGGCGTTTCTGTCCTAGAAGTGAAATTAAGAAGTTGGAGGATGAATTTCATGCCTTAAAGCAAAAGGAGGGTGATCACTCTACTTACAACAAGAGGTTTTTGGAGCTGAACCAAATGGTTCCAAATTTATTTACTCCAACCTATCGCCTGATTGAACATTATATTCGAGGACTTCCCTCGAAAATCCAAGATTCGGTTCTCAGCGTTTCACCGGTAACACTCGAAGCTGCCATGGAGTTGGCAACTGAACTGACCGAAAACCGAATTCGCAATGGGAAGTTCAAGAAGAAAAGAAGAAAGCCCCTGTTGAGGGACAAACCTCAAACCACCCCATTCCTTCCTCTAAGTTTCCTAACAAGAGGAAGCGTAACACCAGGAATTTTGCAGTCACCCAAACCAACACCCCTATTCCTGCTGCACCCATCACTCAAGTCACTCCTTCACCCGCGCCATACAGAAGACCCTACACAGGCCCATTACCAAAATGTAACCGTTGTCAGTATCACCACTCCCCTGAGCATCCTTGCCAATACTGCACCGGCTGCGGTCGCGCAGGACATACTATTCAAAACTGCCGCATGTCTCAACGAACAAACCACCACCAACCTGTAACCCAAACCCACCAACAGTTAATGGGTCAAGCACAACAACAACTACCATTTCCACCCACCCAACATTTAGCCCAAACATACTATCAACCCAATTACCCTATGGGCCAACCTATGCAGGCTTGTTTTAATTGCGGCAACCCAAGTCATTTCAGAAACACATGTCCAAGACTGGTTAATATTATTCATGCTCAGGCCCAAGCCAACCCTGTGAATCAAGCAAACCAAGCTCCTCCACCATCTAGAGGAAGAGCTTTCAATATTAACGAAAACCAGGCCAGAGCTGACGGCAATGTGGTCAACGGTACGTTTCTTATAAATGGTAGATATGCCTCTATGTTATTTGATACTGGTGCGGATAGAAGTTTCGTGTCATTAGAATTTGAACCTATCTTAAGCAAAAATCGGGATAAGCTCGCGGAATCCATAACGGTGGAAGTTGCGGACGGAAAACCAGTTTCGTTAGACTCTATTTTACACAACTGTACACTCACCTTAAACGACCACGATTTCTCAGTCGACCTTATTCCTATGAAGCTGGGAAGTTTCGACATCATAATCAGTATGGATTGGCTCAGTCAACATCATGCGGAAGTTGTATGTCGTGAAAAATTTATTCGTATTCCTCTTTCAAACGGTCAGACTCTTCGAATCATTGGAGAAACCTCGTCGAAAGGGCTCAACTTAATGTCTTGTCTTCAAGCTCAAAAATACCTTCGCAAGAATTATGTCGCGTTTTTAGCCCATATCATCAAGAAGGGGACCACAGAGAAGAAACTTGAAGATATTCCTGTAGTAAAAGATTTTCCACAAGTTTTTCCTGACGACATTTCAGGACTTCCTCCAATCAGAGATGTCGAATTCCGTATTGATCTTATACCTGGTGCTACACCAGTTGCAAAGTCTCCATATAGGTTAGCCCCCTCTGAAATGCAAGAGCTAGCCAGTCAATTGCAAGAGTTGACTGACAAGGGATTCATACGTCCCAGCTCATCGCCTTGGGGTGCACCTGTCCTTTTTGTAAAGAAGAAAGATGGATCTTTTCGTATGTGCATCGACTACAGAGAGCTCAACAAGTTAACCATCAAAAATCGCTATCCTTTACCTCGCATTGATGATCTTCTTGACCAACTACAAGGTACCAGCTGCTTTTCGAAAATCGATCTTCGATCTGGCTATCATCAGCTTAGAGTGCATGAAGAAGACGTCCCTAAGACTGCTTTTCGAACTCGTTATGGCCACTATGAATTCATGGTTATGCCGTTTGGATTAACCAATGCACAAGCTGTTTTCATGGACCTAATGAACAGGGTCTGCAAACCTTACCTCGATCGATTTGTTATAGTTTTCATCGACGATATTCTTATCTATTCAAAATCTAAAGCTGATCATGAGCGTCATCTTCGACTTGTTCTTGCACTTCTAGAAAAGGAAAAGCTTTATGCCAAGTTCTCTAAATGTGAATTCTGGTTAAAAGAGGTGCAATTTCTCGGGCATGTAGTCAATGACAAAGGAATACATGTTGACCCTTCAAAGATCAAAGCAGTTCAAGAATGGCAAGCTCCACGTACACCAACTGAAGTAAGGTCTTTTCTTGGACTTGCTGGCTATTATCGTCGGTTCATTTCAAACTTCTCTCGCATTGCTGTGCCACTTACGGCTTTAACCCATAAGGGAAAACCATTCGTATGGGGACCCAAGCAAGAGGAAGCTTTTCAAACTCTTAAACAAAAACTTTGTGATGCACCAATCCTCACTCTTCCTGAAGGTTGTGATGATTTTGTAGTCTATTGCGACGCGTCAGGGCAAGGATTAGGCTGCGTTCTCATGCAAAGAGGAAAAGTCATAGCTTATGCCTCGAGGCAACTCAAGACACATGAAAAGAACTACACCACTCATGACCTAGAACTTGGAGCCGTTGTATTCGCTCTTAAGATATGGAGGCATTATCTCTATGGTACTAAGTGTGAAATATACACTGACCACAAGAGTCTTCAACATATCTTTAATCAAAAAGAGTTAAATATGAGGCAACGAAGATGGGTTGAACTCCTAAATGATTACGACTGTGAAATTAGATACCAGCCTGGTAAAGCAAATGTGGTGGCTGATGCACTTAGTCGAAAGGGTTATGCGAACCCCATTCATCTTCTATGTTCGCAAATTATAACCGATATTAAAGATCAAATTCGAGAAGCTCAACACGTTTCAATAACAGAAGAAGATGTAAGAAAAGAGATGTTCTGTGGAGCCGAGCTAAAACTTGAAACTAAATCAGATGGTATTCTGTATTACCTAGATCGTATCTGGATTCCTAACCACAACAATCTTCGGGAAACTCTCATGAATGAAGCTCACAAAACGCGATATTCTATACACCCAGGAGCCGATAAGATGTATCAAGACCTACGGTACACCTATTGGTGGCCTGGAATGAAGAAAGATATTGCCGTTTTTGTTTCCAAGTGTCTCACATGTTCTAAGGTGAAGGCTGAACACCAAAGACCCTCAGGACTTCTAGTCCAACCGGAAATACCTGTATGGAAGTGGGAAAATATAACCATGGATTTCATTACCGGGTTACCTCGCACTTCTGGTGGGTATGACACTATATGGGTGATTATAGACCGACTTACAAAATCAGCTCACTTTATTCCTATTCGAGAAGATTTCAAGAACGAAAAGCTTGCTCGTATTTATATCAACGAAATCGTAAGCCGACATGGGGTACCATTAAGTATTATTTCTGATCGTGATGGTCGTTTTACCTCACGAACATGGCAAGCAGTACAATCCGCTATGGGCACTCGATTAGATCTCAGTACCGCCTATCATCCTCAAACTGATGGACAGTCTGAGCGCACCATTCAAACTCTTGAGGATATGCTTAGAGCATGTGTCATAGACTTCAAGGGAAATTGGGACGCTCACCAACCGTTAGTTGAATTTTCGTACAACAACAGCTATCATTCGAGCATCGGCAAGGCACCTTTTGAAGCTTTATATGGTCGAAAGTGCCGATCTCCTGTTTGTTGGCACGAAATTGGGGAAGCACAAATTACTGGTCCAGAATTGATCCAGGAAACCACAGACAAGATTCATCAAATCCGAAACAATCTTTTAGCAGCTCAAAGTCGTCAAAAGAGTTATGCAGATAAACGACGGAAGCCCTTAGAGTTTAGCATTGGTGATCATGTGCTTTTAAAAGTATCACCGTGGAAGGGAGTAGTTCGTTTTGGTCAAAAGGGAAAGCTAGCACCACGTTACGTAGGACCTTTCAAGATACTCGAAAGAGTAGGTCCTGTAGCATACAAGCTTGACCTACCGGAAGAACTCGACAGGATTCATCCCACATTTCACGTGTCGAACTTGAAGAAGTGCCTCGCTGATGAGAACCTCCATATTCCGCTGGAAGATATTCAGATTGATGAATCCATGCATTTTATTGAAAGACCAGTGGAGATCATGGACTACGGAGAAAAGCGTCTTCGACGAAGTCGCATTCCAATTGTTAGGAAGACTCAATGCGTGAAAAATACCCGCATCTTTTTCCTACTACTTCAACTATTTAAATTTCGGGACGAAATTCCTAAAAGTAGGGGATACTGTAACATTTGTAAAAATCGGGTCTCCAAAACCCGCTCCGTTTTGTAATCTTGTATCAAGTTATAAAAGTTGCGTTAATTATTTATGATTATTTTGAGTTAAAACGTTACATAATTAATAAATAAACTAAACTATAAGAATTATATTTGATAAAAAGTTAAAATAAACCAAATAAAAAATATTTGAAGCTGCCGGGACTCGAACCCGGGTCAGCCAAGTCTTTAAACAACTTAACCTTCATTCTCTAAACCACTCCGCCACAATGTGTTTTCTGTTAACTCTAGGAAAACAAATGGAACTTATACACAAACTCAGACTAACCGATGGTGTCACCTGAAAAACGGTAATCGGCAAACCAATCGTCAAATCGATCGTTTACCTCACACAATCGGTTATAACCGATGCTCGACGGTTTCTAATCAATCGGAAATTGATTGAAATTAAAGACTCATCATTTTTTATTTTTAAAACCGAAAAAGAACTTCAAGTTCTGATTAACTCAAACACCAGACACTCTCGCGATTCAGAGATATCATACCAACACTTCAATTCCTTTTCGTCGCATTTTCAGACCATTTGAGCGCCTAAAACAGTTCGCCGGAATTCTCTGCAAAAGTCGCCGGAAAACCGTATTCAACACAAACCGGTAAAATACTTCTCCTTTACGATTTCAATCTATTGTTAGAACTTTACTAACATTAACCCATCACTCAAAATCCACCACAGACGACATTGCTGGACTTTCTGTGTTCGCCGGAAAATTTCTGGAATTGCCGGAAACTTGTTAGTTATCGGTATGCACATTCCAACGTACTGATAATCAATACTCACTAGTTCAATTTCATATCTAATCCCTTAAATCTGTTGATAGATCCTCTCAGCCGAAGGTTCAAAAACAGAGCCGACAAGTTTCGCCGGACTCTCTGAAGAAGACAACCTGTTCGGTATCTTCATTCCCCAAACTGTTCGGTTTAATGCATTCAAACTAGTCATCATGTTTATTAACTAAATTAATCATGAATCGGATTGTTGATTGATATCTGCGTTTCGTAATGAAGAAGACGAGTTCAGTAACGAGTTAAGATTAATTAAAATCGGAAGTTTAAACAGGTTAGACACACAGTCCAGCGGTGGACTGTGTGCAAACAACAACTATACACGTCCCGAGTTCGATCCTTGCTACGCGCACGCCTTGTGTAATAACATGCCTTTTTGATCAAGAACTAAACCGGGTTAAAACAGATAGTTGTTAAGTATAATAAAAACCAAGAATATAACCGGGTTAGACACACAGTCCAGCGGTGGACTGTGTGCAACATGAACTTCACGTCACGCGTTCGAATCTTGCCACGAGCACCGGTCCAATTGTAATAAAACGTTTTTGCAAATAAAGGAATTTTCGGTTAATTCAAATAAGTGTATAAATATAATTAAAAACGAGTTTATAACGGGTTGGACACGTAGCTCAGTTGGTAGAGCTACGTGCACGCGAACGGAAGGTCGCCGGTTCGAATCCCACCCGGCGCAGAATTATCCGCTGACCGAACCGGTCAACGGTTAACGGTCAACACTAAAAAAAATTATATTTTTTTATATATTTATTTATTTAATTTAATTTAAAAATCAATTAAAAATACTTAAAAATAACATTTTTAAAGATAGAAAATAGCCATAAACTCACAAAAAATATATCTAAAAATTTCATTAAAATCCTTAATAACATCCATCCATTTAATATATTCTTCCATTATTATTTAGGTTAGTATTCCTCGTCGACTCGCTCATCTAAATCGTGCGCATCTCACCATCTCAAATTCAACGCACCCAATGTGAGTGAACCTTTCAAATTCCCCGTTTTAATCACGTTTTTGGGGTGTATCATGTGTCTTTGTTTATATACATATTATAACTAAACTATTGTGCATACATCATATCATGACATGTGTATTTAGTTTGTTGCTGTTAAGTAGTTATTATTGGATGCAAATTAATATTTCAGTACATGCAATTGCCGAGGCCGCCGCTCCCCATTTATGAGGTTTGAGCTTGTTCCCTATTTTATTATGCGGTTGAACCTGGCGTGCCCGCAACGATCGGCTCCGTTTGATTGAGCCTTGATCGCACAGTTCATTTTACATTTCAGTACATGCAATACGATCGGCTCCGTTTGATTGAGCCTTGATCGCACAGTTCATTTTACATTTCAGTACATGCAATACGATCGGCTCCGTTTGATTGAGCCTTGATCGCACAGTTCATTTATGTTAGTTATCGTATGATATTGGTATGTTCATGTATGCTATCAAGTGTTATTGTATGTTATAATTGTAACTGCTATTTGCCAATGCTTGATTACTTACATTTACTCTTTTATGATTATGCACAATATTTCATTGATAAACTAACCATAAAATCATTATCAAATGTTTATCTAATAAGGTTCACTCGCCAACTTATGTTGACCCAAAAACTCCCATTTTACACATGATACAGGTGAACCAGCAGCAGCTAGGAACACATAGGACCTGGATTAGAAGAATAAAACGATTTAGTATTGGGATTGTTATGTTTGTTTATTTCCTTTGTATTGAATGAACATGTTTGGATTTTTGAAAATGTAACTTTGACTTTATTAATTATGAAACATAATAGTAAATGTCATGTGCTTTGGTGATAACCCAATTATGCCCCGACTCTTATTTCCGCTGCAGGTCGGGGTGTGACAGTCATACTGTTCAAACCTGTCGCATACCTCAGCGAACGAACCGCCACCAGCCTTCAACCCAAACCCACCAACAAATAATGGGTCAAGCCCAACAACCCCTACTACTACCACCTACCCAACATTTAGCCCAATCATACTACCAACCCAACTATCCCATGGTGCAACCTATGCGGGCTTGCTACAATTGTGGAGATCCAAGCCACTTTAGAAACACTTGTCCACGTTTGGTGAACATTATACATGCTCAAGCCCAAGCAAATCCGGTGAATCAAGCTAACCAAGCTCCTCCACCTGCAAGAGGAAGATCTTTCAACATCAACGCTAACCAGGCTAGAGCTGACAGCAATGTGGTTAACGGTACGTTTCTTATCAATGGTAGTTATGCATCCATGTTGTTTGATACTGGCGCGGATAAAAGTTTTGTGTCCTTAGAGTTTGAACCCATCCTAAACCAAATTCGTGATAAGCTCATGGAATCCATAACAGTAGAAGTTGCTGACGGAAAACCGGTCTCATTAAACTCTATTATACGCAATTGTACTCTCACCTTAAACGACCATGATTTTCCAGTTGACCTCATTCCTATGAAGTTGGGAAGCTTTGACATTATAATTGGCATGGACTGGCTCAGCCAACATCAGGCTGAAGTTGTATGTCGCGAGAAGTTTATACGCATTCCTCTTTCAAACGGTCAGACTCTACGAATTTTTGGAGAACCCCATCGAAAGGGCTCAGATTAATGTCCTGTCTTCAAGCTCGAAAATACCTTCGCAAGAATTATGTCGCATTTTTAACCCATGTCGTCAAAAAGGGAACCATGGAGAAGAAACTTGAAGACATCCCAGTAGTAAAAGATTTTCCGCAATTTTTTCCTGACGACATCTCAGGACTTCCTCCCGTGAGAGAAGTCGAATTTCGCATCGATCTTATACCTGGTGCTACACCAGTTGCAAAGTCTCCTTATAGGTTAGCCCCCTCTGAAATGCAAGAGCTAGCCAGTCAATTGCAAGAGTTGACTGACAAAGGATTCATACGTCCTAGCTCCTCGCCTTGGGGTGCACCTGTCCTTTTTGTGAAGAAGAAAGATGGAACGTTTCGCATGTGCATCGACTACAGAGAACTCAACAAGTTAACGGTCAAGAATCGCTATCCATTACCTCGCAAAGATGATCTTCTTGACCAACTTCAAGGCGCCAGCTGTTTTTCAAAAATCGACCTTCGTTCTGGTTATCATCAACTCAGAGTACATGAAGAAGACGTCCCAAAGACCGCTTTCCGAACTCGTTATGGTCATTATGAATTCATGGTCATGCCATTTGGTTTAACCAACGCTCCAGCTGTCTTCATGGATTTAATGAACAGAGTCTGCAAACCCTATCTCGATCGTTTTGTTATAGTCTTTATCGACGACATCCGCATCTACTCAAAGTCTAAGTCTGATCACGAACGGCATCTTCGACTCATCCTTACACTCCTAGAGAATGAAAAGCTTTACGCCAAATTTTCCAAATGCGAATTCTGGTTAAAAGAGGTATAATTCCTTGGACATGTAGTCAATGACAAGGGAATACATGTCGACCCCTCAAAAATCAAGGCGGTACAAGAATGGCAAGCGCCAGGTACACCAACTGAAGTAAGATCATTCCTTGGTTTGGCTGGTTATTATCGCCGTTTCATTTCAAACTTCTCTCGCATTGTTGTACCACTCACGGCTTTAACTCATAAGGGAAAACCCTTCATATGGGGACCCAAACAAGAAGAAGCCTTCCAAACCCTTAAACAAAAACTCTGTGATGCACCAATACTCACTCTTCCTGAAGGTTGTGATGACTTCGTGGTTTATTGCGACGCGTCAGGGCAAGGACTAGGCTGTGTTCTAATGCAAAGAGGAAAGGTGATAGCTTATGCTTCTAGACAACTCAAAACTCATGAGAAGAACTACACCACCCATGACCTAGAACTTGGAGCCGTTGTGTTCGCTCTTAAGATATGGAGACATTATCTCTACGGTACTAAGTGTGAAATATACACTGACCACAAGAGTCTTCAACATATCTTCAACCAAAAGGAGTTAAACATGAGGCAACGAAGATGGGTCGAACTTCTAAATGACTACGACTGTGAAATTCGGTACCACCCTGGCAAGGCAAATGTGGTGGCTGATGCACTCAGTCAAAAGAGTTATGCGAACTCCATTCATCTTCTATGTTCGCAGATCATAACTGACATTAAAGATAAAATTCGAGAAGCCCAACATGTTTTAGTAACGGAAGACGACGTACGAAAGGAGCTGTCCTGTGGAACTAAACTTAAAATTGAAACTAAATCTGACGGTATTCTGTACTATCTAGATCGCATATGGATTCCTGACCACAACAACCTTCGTGAATTCCTTATGAATGAGGCACACAAAACACGATACTCTATACATCCAGGAGCTGACAAGATGTATCAAGACCTTCGGTACACCTACTGGTGGCCTGGAATGAAAAAGGATATTGCTATTTTTGTTTCCAAGTGCCTTACATGTTCCAAGGTAAAAGCTGAACATCAAAGACCCTTAGGACTTCTGGTCCAACCTGAAATACCTGTATGGAAGTGGGAAAACATAACCGTGGACTTCATTACCGGGTTACCTCGCACTTCTGGTGGGTATGACACTATATGGGTAATCATTGATCGTCTTACAAAATCAGCTCACTTTATTCCTATCCGCGAAGATTTCAAGAACGAGAAGCTAGCTCGTATTTACATCAGCGAAATCGTAAGCCAACATGGTGTACCGTTAAGCATTATTTCAGATCGTGATGGTCGTTTCACTTCACGAACATGGCAAGCCGTACAAGCCGCTTTGGGTACACGATTAGATCTCAGTACCGCTTATCATCCTCAAACTGATGGACAATCTGAACGCACCATTCAAACTCTTGAAGATATGCTTCGAGCATGTGTCATAGACTTCAAGGGTAATTGGGACGCTCATCTACCATTAGTTGAATTTTCGTACAACAACAGCTATCATTCAAGTATCGGCATGGCACCTTTTGAAGCCTTATATGGTCGTAAGTGCCGATCTCCAGTATGTTGGCACGAAATTGGGGAAGCTCAAATCACCGGTCCAGAATTGATTCAAGAAACCACAGACAAGATCCATCAAATTCGAAACAATCTTCTAGCGGCTCAAAGTCGTCAAAAGAGTTATGCAGATAAACGACGAAAGCCTTTGGAGTTTAACATTGGTGATCATGTACTTTTAAAAGTATCACCGTGGAAGGGAGTAGTTCGTTTTGGCCAAAAAGGCAAGCTAGCACCACGTTACGTAGGACCTTTCAAGATACTCGAAAGAGTAGGACCTGTAGCATACAAGCTTGATCTACCAGAAGAACTCAACAGAATTCACCCCGCATTCCACGTATCAAACTTGAAGAAGTGCCTCGCCGATGAGAACCTCCATATTCCTCTGGAAGATATTCAGATTGATGAATCTATGTATTTTATTGAAAGACTAGTAGAGATCATGGACTTCGGAGAAAAACGTCTAAGACGAAGTCGCATTCCAATTGTTAGGGTACGCTGGGAGTCGAAACGGGGACCTGAGTTTACTTGGGAACGTGAAGACTCAATGCGCGAAAAATACCCGCATCTTTTTCCTACTACTACTACTTAAATTTCGGGACGAAATTCCTAAAAGTAGGGGATACTGTAACATTTGTCAAAAACGGGTTTTCCAAACCCGCTCCGTTTGTAATCGAATATCAAGTTATAAATGTTTCGTTGCGTATTTATGTCAATTTTAATTTTTAATGATGCATAATTAATAAACAAACTAGAATATAAAAGTTATAATTGATAAAAAGTAAAAATAAAATAAATAAAATGAAAAATAGGCTGCCGGGACTCGAACCCGGGTCAGCCGGAAAGACTCAAAGACTTAACACGCGCACTCATAACCACTCCGCCACTTGATGTTTTCTGTTAGTTCTAGGAATCAATTAAATCTTATGTTCAACCATAAATCAACCGGTTTACGCTAACTGAAACCGTTATCGGCTTCCAAACGTCCTGGACGTTTGAGTGATCACGGAATTCTGATTATAACCGATAAACCGACACTTTCAATCAATTTGATCTTGAATGGACTTGAATTCATAACTTGATCGGTTTTAATAACTGAAAAATCTGCACTTCCTGATTTACTCCAACCTTAGTCCCCTCTCGCGACTCAAACTCATCTGCAGACTTTCAATTTCATTTTCGCACTACTTTCAGTTCGTCGGAGCAGCTTTTTGAACTCGCCGGACTTTCGCCGGAAAACCTGTCTTCCATCAAATCTAAGTCTCTCATTTCTTTCATCGTCTATCAGTTGTTAAGCTTTTGCTAACTCAAAGCCTTCAATCGGAATCAGTTTCAGACGTCGATATCGGATAATTCACTCTCGCCGGAAAACTTCTGAAAGTTCCCAATTCTCGCTGTGAAACGGTATAGTCTTTTAAACCTTCTGGTAATCCTTGTTCAGTGTTTCAATTCCGCATTTAGCTAATCAAATTGATAATCTGTCCGCTCAGACGAAATCCTTAAAAACAGAGCCGACGACTTCGCCGGAATTCTGAGATAAATCGTTTCTCCGGTATGTTTACTTCCAAAATCTTCTCTGCCATTTCATTTTAGTCATTTGAATGTTTGTCAATCGAATTAAACAAGAAACAGTAGAGTAATCGTAGTCTGTGATTTTGTAATGAAGAAGACGAAGTTAGGTTGTTTATAAGTTTAATATAATTTGGATATTATCTCGGGTTAGACACACAGTCCAGCGGTGGACTGTGTGCGCACGTATATCACACGCCGCGAGTTCGATCCTTGACACACACGTATGCTCTGTAATAAAGATGTTTTATTTTTCTAACTGAATCGGATTAACTCACGGTAGATGTTAAGTATAATAAAAATCGGTATATTAACCAGGTTAGACACACAGTCCAGCGGTGGACTGTGTGCAACACTAACCCACAGGTCCCGGGTTCGAGACCGGTTGCACACTCCGGTTTGATGATTAAAACCCTTTTTGAAAATAAAAGAATTTTTGAATAAACTAAAATAGTATATAAATTTAATTAAAAACAGAATTATTTCGGGTTAGACACGTAGCTCATTTGGTAGAGCTGCGTGCACGCGTACGAGAGGTCTCGGGTTCGAGTCCTGCCCGGCGCATACATGCACACAATAGAACCGGTCAAATAGTTAACAGTCACAGTCAAACAGTCAACGGTCAATGGTCAACGCAAAAGTCAACATATTTTTTATATTTTTATTTATTTAATTTAATTTAAAAATCAATTAAAAATACTTAAAAATAATGTTTTTTTTAAGATAGGAAATAGCCTTAAACTCACAAAAATATATCTAAAAATCCAATTAAAATTATTAATAAAATCCACTCATTTACTATACCTTCCGTTATTATTTAGGTTAGTTAATCCTCGTTGATCAATCCTTCAAACTCGTGCGCATCTCATCATCTCCAACCGAACGCACCCAATGTGAGTGAATCTCTACAAATTCCCTGTTTTAATCATGTTTTTGGGGTGTATCATGTGTCTTACCATTTATTATATTTAAATCATTGTGCATACATCATATCATGAACAAATATGTATTCAGCTTGTATCAACTGTTTGTGTGGTTATTGTTTAGACATAATTTATTATTTCAGTACATGCAATATCATAGGCCGCCGCTCCCCATTACATTATGAGCGTTGAGCAGTTCCCCATTACATTATGAGCGTGAACCGGGCGTTGCCAACATACGATCGGCTCCGTTTGATTGAGCCTTGATCGCACAGACATCCATCATAGGCCGTCAGTTCCCTATTACAGTATGAGCGTGAGCGTGACGTTGCCAACATATACAGTTTCATTCATGTTATATATTCATGCAAGTTCATATGTTATTGTATGTTATTGTTTGTGGTTGTTATTGCTATTGTTTGATTATTTACATTTGCTCACATATGACTATTGCACAATTTTTCCTTGATAAAGATAACAAGAAATCAATAATAAATGCTTATCTAACAAGGTTCACTCGCCAACTTATGTTGACCCAAAAACCCCCATTTTTACACATGATACAGGTGACCCAGTTGCAGTAAGAAACACATAGGATTGGCTTAGAAGAATAAACTGGTTTAGAGCTTGGATTGTTTAGTTGATTATTTTTTTTTGTATTTGTATGAACATGTTTGGATTATTGAGAATGTAATTTTGACTTAAATGAATATGAAACATATTAGTAAATATCATGAGCTTTGGTGATAACCCAATTATGCCCTGACTCTTATTCCGCTGCGGGTCGGGGTGTGACACGTGAGTCCAAAGTGGTGTGTACGTTAATTGTGTCTCGGTTTTCGTGCCGAGCCCCGTAGGTATGACAAACATGTAAATCGGTTAACAAGGTTGGACGGACAATTAACCCAAGTTATAAAAAGAACTTTTGTGCTGATACGCACTTAAAACATTTTCAAAATGTTTTCAAAATGAGTCAGTTGGGTGTATTTACCAGCGAAAGCTGACGTATTTTCAAAAGACTAATCTGCAAGTATAACACGAAAATAGGCCGGAAGTGCTCGGTAGTGATAGAGGATCTTGCAAATCCTAAATCTGCCCAAAGTCTGTTTTGTATTCTTTCCATGTACAATTTATGATCCGCATGTGGATCTTCTATTACAAGCTTGTATATTATTTTGTATTTTCGAACATTTGGTTTGTAATAGTAATTTTACACCAACACTTCCGTTGTCCCGTGTTTAATTGACTATGATGATTATCAACTGACGCCACGATACTCCCCACCCGGGCCCACCGGTGTATGGATTTCGGGTTGGAAATCCGATGTGTGACAGGAAGAAGCGGTCGAATCTGATGAGGATGAAGCAGACGAGGAGGAAGGAGAGGATTAGGAATTGTTGGATAAGTCATTTTTTTGGTGTTTGTACAAAGTGGATTTCGGTTGAACATATATACTTCAATTTTTTCTTTGAAACGTTATACACTTGTTTAGTTTTTTCCTTTATGAGTTTTTTTTACGTGTCAATTTCAAAAGTGTACATATTGCATCTTGGTATAACAATGTATTTTTGTTAATGTATCCAAATGCATTGTGTTTTTATATATCGTATGGTGTCTTGTCAATTGGTTTCTATGGTGTTCTTTTTATTTTAAAGAGAGGTTTAGCCAACTGAATAGGTTTATGCCATGAGTTAGAACAATTTACACGGTTTGTTATCGTGTCTTTTATGTAACAGTGTTTTGTTTTAAGCATATATTCTGTGATATTCGGTAATTCCATCTATTTTGAACGATATAAAACTAGTTTATTGCAGCAAAATATTAAAGAAAGTAAACAAAAAAACGCAAAAGAAATGATCAAATGTCGCACCATTTTTTAATCGAAAAAACCCCATAAAATGATCATACGTCACACCATTGTTTAGAGCAACCAAATCGAAAATGTACCAATTGGATTAACTTGTTTGAAACCTACATTATACCATCCAACCTGTGACAAATCCTCTGTATTGCATTTTTATTCGAGCTTCACCATTTCATCCTCGTCTAAACAAGCAAACTCTCTAACTTCTGTCTCTACAATCACTCGTACTATGTTCACATCACTAAGAAGCATTTTTTATACATACTTCTTGCGTAGATCGGTGATTTCCTTTCTTTGATTATCTAAGACTTCCCCCTTTGCGTTTCTCTCTGATGATAGTCCACATTTCCAATCTTTCACGCTTGCTCCTATATAAGTTAAAAGACATGTGTTTTCGTAAGCAGATACACTCATGCGCACTTACAGGTATGTTTTTCAATTTACCAGGTAACCTTTAGCTTACCGTTGTAATCTCCATTTGTCGCATTAAGAAAATACCACAGTCGGTACCGTTAAATAGAGTCTGCCATGGGAATTCCAGTCTTACGGGTTTGGTAACTCTTAGTTTATTAGCTACTACTGGCTGTATACGGCTAAGGAACCCACAAAAGGCACTTACCTGAAATAATACATGCGGTAACATTATTGTTTTTTTACAATATATAAATATAGTTATGTATATATCTGAGTTGTCCGTACCATCTTTTCGACTGTCCCGCCATATCTTTCTTCTCAACCAGCTTCACCCTCTATGTTGTCGATGATTATTATTTGGGACGTTGACAAGTTGAAAAAAAGCAGAAAGTAGTGTTCCCCATTCAAGATAGGGATGTACACCCTCTGGAAACATTTAAATGTCTTTTGTTCCGTACCGTCTAGCACATAGTTCATGTTCTCTGCAAACCTTGATATCCGGTCTTTTTCAGGTAAGTCGAACTCCTTTTCAAGCTGCATATGTTTATTTAAAAAAAAACAATGTTAGATGATATGGTGTTATTACAGCTCCAAAACAAAATTTACATAAGTTATTACAGCTCAAAAACAGAATTTACATAAGTTTATAACATGAATAACACCATGAGAGAACTTTAGTTTTAACAGGAATAACAACATAGACTTTTAAGAACGCATAAAAACACTTCAACAGTAGTATAACACATGAAAGAACTTACATAAGTACACATAGATCACCAGATGGCATACAATTAACATTTAGTTATAACACCATGAAAGAACTTCACTTTTAACAGAACCCACCCCACAAGTATATATGTAGACATACAAACACCAGAACTGTAGAACAATCAACACCATAATCAATAAAGAACACATACCAACATTCCAGCTTTGCAGAACAATTTTGGCGTTGTTCCCATCTTCCTCATTCTCTCCTCATAGTTCAAGACTACAGCCCATGCACTGATGACATCAATATGTATCGTGAAACCCGGTATCATCGACTCGAATGGTGACCTCATCACCGAAAGTTGATCATTATTGCTGAAAATTACATCCCTACAACACGAGAGACTTATTTTAAATAAATAATGTTAATGAATAATTGTACTTGTATGATGGATACGTACTGCGCGTTACGCACCCCACAGAAAATACACCGTGCAACGACTTCTTCTGACTTCTCTCACCCGGCCCTCAACGAAATTATGCGGCTGACATACGGCGACCGTAGCATAGGCGGAAAAATTATTGTCCTTTTTGGCCATGGTGTTTTTTCTGGCATCGCAGATCGCGCCACCTCACCACTTTCATCATGACCCCGAACACTGTCAAGTCTTTTTGACAGGTTCACGGCCTCAAGCCCTGACACATTGAACCGTGTTTAGGGTGTCTTTGATGTATACACCACGTCTATCGCTGCCTCTACCTCTGCCACAAATGATGACGTCATTGGTGAAAAGGGAGATTTTTTTGCGACATACTTTCATGATTTCTCCTATTTGGAGTAGTGTTATTACTAGTTAATGTTACACTACCTTCATGAGGGTTGACATCTTGCGTGCTCGCCTCATCCGAATGTAGATGTTTCAACTTCATTGCATTCCACGCCAATGCTTTTTTCTTCAATTTCTCACTTTTTGGATACAATGCACATGATTCCACAATTGTCTCATTGATGCTGCGTACGCATCCTTCAAAATCACGGAACAACTTATCAAAAGGTTGCATTTATCCTGTATTAAAATCTGGTTAAACAACATTTTTGGTAAAACAACATATATGGTATCAGTCTATTTACAACCTATTGTTTACTTACCACATCAGATTCTCTTCCAAATGCGGATGGTGGCGATTGTGTGTCTCCGTACTGCGATACCATCGGCACACGAAACGCTCCATCTGGACCTACAAGCATGGCACACGTTTGGGTGTCAGTTTGTGTCAGAAAGTAGTCCGCACAATGCTTGTATATACCAAGGTGTGCGTCATCATCTTCAACTTCTGTAGTACCTTTATTCACACTTTTCTTTTCCTTTCCACTGATCTCCTCCGATCCACGTTTCCTTTTTTTCTCCCTTTCTTGCTGACTCAACATCTTCAGCTGATATCTTTTTACGTTCCATCTCTGAAGCCAGCTCGTCAAACAAGTCATCAGTTGCTAATCCAATCAAAGCCGAACTATGTGTTGAAGGTATCTTTTTTTTTTCTCGATTGCGTAGGCCATCTGTCAAGTTTCATGGAAAAGAGGTTTATTACATTTTCTACAAATTTTTAATGCATGAATTATTTTTGTTTATGCTTTATTGAGTATTAACTTACCATTAGTAAAATCATTGGGCCCCTGAAATGATCCTCGTCACCATGCCATGATCTCTTCATGCGGTTGAGGCACGCAACCATGTAAGCATACCAATCAAAACTTGATATTTCAACTTCTAGCTTTATGCACGGAAGATACCGGACATTAACCGAGTTGCTGCTCGTCGTTTCCCCCAGAAATGAAAAGTAGACAACTATGAAATTCAGAATGAACAACCATTCGTAGTCGTCTATACTCAATATGTACAGGATCAGCTGCAATGGAGACCGTCTTTTTCTTTGTACATCTTTAAATTGATCCCTAAATTCCTTCATAACTTTATCCCTCCTCTTGCTTGCCTTCATCTGTTCAACCAGCATATTTTTCCCACGAGGCAGCTTCAATACGCGATATACAAGGTCTGCAGTAATGGGTATTAGCCTGTCGTTTCCAACATTCAAGACGCACGCATCTGGGTCGTAATTTGTGACCAACCAGTGTGCGATTGCGGTTGGGACACCAGTGACCTGAAGGCTGAAAATTGAGCCAAATCCGATCTCGTAAACCTTCTCTCGTTGTTTCGCACTCAAACAATGAGTTGGATTCAACAAATTATCAATTGAAACTTTTGGCCTAATTTTTGTTCCAGTATAGGGCTTGTAAGGTTGTGTTTGTATTTGGCGTTTTGCATGAATCGGTGATTTTTTTGCTAGCGACTTCTTTCGTTTTCCTGGTGGGGTGTCAACAAAGTCATCATCCGGGTTCCAGTATAGGGCTTGTAAGGTTGTGTTTGTATTTGGCGTTTTGCATGAATCGGCGATTTTTTGGCTAGCGACTTCTTTCGTTTTCCTGGTGGGGTGTCAACAAAGTCATCGTCCGGGTCGGACGATGACTTTGAAATCCCCTGATTAGGCTTCTTTGTGGTTAACTTTGATTCTACATTAAACAAACATACATTAGTAATCCCGCACAGTATAGACATTTAGTTCAATAGAATTTTCAACAAAAAATGCATACTGTTTATGTTTGTTCCTGCAACCAACCATCGTGTAGTTGATTTGAATTGCTTCCCTGGTGGGAGAACTACTGTTGTTGTTTTTGGTTCCGGTTGTGGCGGCACTTCCTTGTTTTGATTTGTAATATCACTAATATGCTCTGCTTTATGAGCATGCACATCTGTACCAACTAAAGTTAAGTCTTATGTAACGCCCTAAACATATTTTAACCAAAAGAGACGCAGCGGAAAATACGACTCGAAATTTCTTTCTTTATAACTGTTCTATCATACTTGAAAAGCTGTTTTATAACGATTTCTTAAATTAATACATCGTTCATCCTTAGTTAACAAGACTCTTAGAATATATGAATACAAACCACATGACCCCTTCTTCGTACAACCCATAATCTTAGACTCGATCCTCGTCCACTTGTTCATTAGGATGATCATAATGACCCGAATAACCTGCAGCCACCATATATATAACTAACACATTAGAACACGGTGACGTGATACATAAAACATTAAATATATGAATAATCAGTAACCACGCGGCAATCTAAGTCTGTTTACTACTCCATTAATATTTTCTTCTGAATTCGTTCTTTTACACTGGACCTCCATTCTCTAAAAGTCCAACTCTTACTTACCTGCACTTTTATTTTATTCTTATAGACGACCCAGTTAGTGTCGTCATCATTCATATATATATATATTAACGCCATGCTTATCTTTATACAAATGTCACTTATTTGGAAAACAATAGATTTATTAACATGCATACATCTTATCTGGCCCGACTACTCTTTACAAAATCATCCCACTTGATGTATGCGTAAGTACAAACAATCTTAATTACAACATCTAAATTGATCCTGCATTCCAGAACTTCAATAATGCACTTAAAATCTCATATATTATCGAATGCATTAGTTGTACGAACTTCATAACGTAACACATAAAACGTGAACATCTAAACAACAAAATAAAATTTTAACAACAACGCCCGCCGTAAGCTACGGCTGGGTGACCGTAGCTTACGGCCTAACAAATATCAGAAAGGCAGCAAGTGCCTACCGTAGCCTACGGCTGGCAACCATAGGTTACGGTACAGATCTGCTGAATTGCCATTTCACTGCCTACCGTAGCCTACGGCTGGCAACCGTAGGTTACGGTACCTAGCTGCTGAATTTCCATTTTTACACTTTTTGTTCAAAAACTACGTAATTTCATTGATATTCATTTGTTTACTTGGGACCCGTTTCTAGTTGACCCTAGAACATTTGTCTACGTGATTTACCCAAAATCCTTGACAGGGTTCTGGACTTTTATGGATTCCACCGCCATTACACGGTTCAAGCACATTAATTCGACCCGTTTGGTTTCACCAAGTTGTTTTAAACATAGTTCGCTACTTTCGATCGCTTCAAAGGATACTTACCTTAATACTCGCATTTACTACTTAATCTTACATGATTCCCACAATCCTAATATCAAAACTCTCTATACTTACTAAGAAGTGAATCAGAAGTCACTTACCTTAGCGTCCGATATTAGCATCCGTTACCTTGCTTCTTTTTGACCCGTTAGCCTTCCATGCTTCCATCCACTTTGACGTGGTTCCTACACTTTCATGTCATAGCATTCACATTCTTGTTAGTATACATGATTGTACACATTAACGATCATATCAAATGCATATTTCACCTTTGACTTTCATTAGTCAATTCTAACAAGCATAAGGCATATATCCGAATTCACATCCTTTCAACTCATATAATTTATCATGTTATCCCATATGACACATATTGATGTAACACGAACCATATGACTTTCTATATTCTTATAATTGTGACAAGAAATCTAGCATGCTTCTTGTGCGCAGTTGACTTTCAGAGGTCAATGGTTTAACATATGAACTTTCGATTTTATCTCATATATTTGTGTCATCTCATTAGGCTATACAATTAACACTATATACATTTCATACTCATGATGTAACATGCTTACAACCACATGATCACCTAATTATATACACATACTTTCATATGCAATTACTCTCATCATCTCACATTTGACAACCATATACAAGGTTAGTTTATCTAACATGATCACAACATCATCCTTTATTAATAAGATCATATGATATTTATATTTAGTACGCATTCACCTCTTAATCGCAAATCAAGCAACTAATAGAACACATGGGGAGCGTCATCCATTCAAGCACAATGTACAAGCTTCTAATGCATAATCTCGACCAAAACATACAGTCACCCGAATTTTTGTGCGAGTTCCATCTAAAGCACATTTTTCAAGTTAGTTTACTACTAATTACATCATCATTATTTCATTCATATATTCATCAAGCCATTTCATACAATCTCATATCCTAGCTTCACTTACACATTTATCATACACTTGGTGTGCGTACTACTTTAAAAGCACAATGTATAAGTAGTTTATGCCAAAACTTCCTAGTTCATATGTAACTCGTTAAGTTTCTTACTTACAACATGCACCATTCTTATCATAACATTTAACATATCAAGCACCATATCTCTTTCAATTCATCTACAAAAATCCATCATACACACCATAGTACATCAACATTGAACAAGATTTGGACATGGTGTAACACCCATGTCATCTTCATTATCCAACTAGTGGGTTTTCGTTTTTAACATCAAATTAATCAAAATCATACATATCAGATCTTCCCTACGATGATGCTAACACATATTCATACTCAATTTCATATAAGATCAAGGCTGATTATACTTCTAATTCTATTAAAGTCACCAAATCAAACTCTATAACTTACCATATACTTGTTGAAGCTAGATGATGCTCATGCTTACATATGCATTTTGATCACCACGCCAACCTTCTTCAATTTGGTGAATTCTTCACTTGTTCTTAAGGGGTTTTTACCTCTTCTCCTTCTCTTCCTCTGCTCATTCACGACACACCCACTAACACATTCCAATTTCTTCTTTAAATAGAACTTCATTCCATTTTGTCAAGTTTAGTCCCTTAACTTTGTCATTCTTTCCTATTTAACCGTAACTTCATTTCCACTATTAAATCCAAGATTTAGTTATGTTGTTTATAACTAGCTAACCCACTCCATGCCACAAATCTAGGGAACTTAATCATAAATTATTCGTGTCGAAAGCTAGTTTGATTTATTTCATGCTATAGCTTATGGAACATATAGCGAATATAAATATTCAATTTTTGGGGCGTTACATCTTATCAGTTAATTTTTATGTGGCAATCGTTAAACAGGTGCGTGACATTTAGTTGCAATGCAAGTACCTTTTTTTCTCATATTCCTCTCCATCTGAACCTAAATAGATGACAACAGTTTCTTTTGTGTTCTTATATTTGGAGCGGTAAATTTTTGTACGAAGACACTGGCTTTTCCTAACTATAGAGTACACATGTGCAACAAATGTATTATAACCCCAGTTATTACAACAAATGTATTATAACCCCAGTTATTACAACAAATGTATTATACCAAATGTATATATAAACCAAGTTATTGAAACAAATGTGCTATAACACCAGGTATGAGACCAATTCAGAATTAAAAACAAAAATAAAAGAACTCATTGAAGACACCCCACAAGAGTGTTTGTTGAATGACTACAACTGGTTAAATAACACCCTAAAAGGTAAGCTCTACAGGAACCACCGCAGAAACAAAAAACCCACCCAAACAGACAAACCCGAAGTATTGGATGCAATTTTGTTTGAATGAATACAAAAAACAGCATAACTCATTGAAGACACCCCACGGAAACCAAAAACCACACTCATAGATAAACCCTAAGTATTGGGATGCAATTTGTTGTTTGAATGAATACAACTTATTACGAACACCATAGATGGTAAATAACACCAAAAAAACAGAGTAACTAATCGAAAACACCACATCAGTATTTGATGAATGCATACACCTCATTAAATAACACCCTAACAGTAAACTCTAACAGACAAACCCCAAGTCTTTGTTTGAATGAACACAAAATACAGCATAACTCATTGAAGACACCCCACAACAGTTTTGTTGAATGAATACAACTCATTAAATAACACCCTAACAGATAAAAAAACACCACAGTATTCGTAAAACACTATAACATTTTATGAAAAAACACCACAATATTTGTAAAACACCATAACAGACAATACGTTAAGAATAACAACACCATATTCTCGATGAGTTGTGAAGACTTCAGAAATAACACCATTGCCTTTAAATAACACCCTAACACGTAAACCCTAACAGAAACAAACAACGAAATTAACAATTTTATAAAAACACCACAAAAACTTAAAAACACCATAACATTTAATCCCTAAATCCTATAATGCAGTTTTTTTTGGATGAATACGACTTAAATCGAACCCCATAGATAAAAAAAACCAAAACCTGCATAAGTCATTCAAAAACACCGTAATAGTTTTCTTCGGTTGAAATTAAGCAACCTATCGAAAACCCTAATCATACCAACTAAAGGAATCAGCAATAACACAATAAAATGTTTAAATATGACTAAAAACACCCTGATTTCATCACACATTACATATATGTTTGTGTTTTTGCAGGATTCCTCTCATCGTAGACTGCGACTTCGTTTCCTTCTTCCGGTCGCCAAAATATTGTTGCTTAATTTTCTTCATTGTGCTGAGTGATTTTGCGATTACAATTGGTATTGAAGATACTTTCCTGAATAACCTCCAAAAATGTCGATGGTTTGATTTCGATTGTTGGGGGAGAAGATACGGGGTTTGTGTTTTGAAATTGATTAAAATGTCGAAAACACCCCTGAATGCTCCAATCAGTTTTAATTGTTGGACGCTTTATTTACAATAACGCACTATGATCTCAACCATTAGCTATTTAATCTAATGGTTGATATTTTTTCTTATCCTTCTCACACTTTTAAATTTTCTCACAATAACCTCACCTATATATATATATATATAGCTTTTACATGTAGAGAAGTGTAGAAGTTATTCCAATAAAAAAACATTTTTTGTTAAACAAATCTTTTTTTTACCTTTTTTTAAGAATATTTTTCAAGTTTTTTGTCTTTTAATTTTCTTTTTGTTAAAAAAGCTTCTACATGTATTTATATATAAAAGCTTCAAAAAAAAATTATTTTTTTTAAAAGGCAATGATTTTTAACATGTTAAGTTGAATTTTTAATATGTTAGTTGCATCGCTCCCCACTATTTTAGTGTTCGAGGGTTGGTTAACGTACAATTTACCTTGACGTACAGTGCGTACGAGATTCAGTTACAACATGCGGATTTTGGTATGTGTAGTAGTTTACAAACATGTTGATTTGATTTTTAACAACATGCGGATCCTTTTTTACAACATACGGGGTTTCATTATGGGTTGTTATAAGATGCGGAATTCACATCACTCACGCTTATACGTTAAGGCCAATTGTATAGTACACACACTCACTCTCTCTCTCTCTCTCTCTCTCTATATATATATATATATATATATATAATTGATTATGTGAGAACCACAAGGTTATTTAAGAACCGACAAAACCAGTTTCAACCATACAAATTTGCTTGCACAACAAGAAATAAGAACTATAGCGACAACCTCTATGCCGACGACATCTAAAGCCTATAGCTACAAATGTATACCGTCAATCTCTTTGACGACGACACTTTAGTTGTTAAACACACAACTTAACCACGAGAATATCCTCTCGGAGACTGATTATCATTTCTTTATAACTATCCAATATCACTATCTTAAAAGGTGTCTGCATATTACTATCAATAAAAACTAGTAGACGATGTCTTATTCGTCAATACTTGTTTTTTTAACGACAATTTTGGATCACTGACGAACCAGCGAAATCACTTGATCATATTTATCTCTACTAGGCAATAATGCCTATACACATATTTAGAGAGAAACCCACTAAATTTCGAAAACCCCCATTTATAAAAATCGAATGCAAAACCTAACAGTCCCTAAAACATTATCTCAACTCGAAAATATCACCAAGCTATAATTCAATACCTATAATACAATTTGACGGGCAATTATTCAATACTAGTTACTATATGGTCAATTCCAGGGCTACCACATGATTGATGGCCATTTATAGTCTTTATGAGGTGTTCGAAAGTTATGGAATAGTCTTTAATGAGGTGTTCGAAAGTTATGGGCTAATTGTATTTTCAATCTTTTAATGTGTATATATCAAGGAACCCCTACTTCATAAATATTAATCACGAGTTTTCTAAAAGTAAAAAAATAAAAGCTTTGTATCCATGTCAATCAGGTAGTAGTGAAGTGGTTGGAGAAATACTTTGTATTTCTTGTGACCCAGGTTTGACTCCCAATCTCACCCCTATTTTCTGCGGCATCCAGGTGAAGAGCGAATATCGGTGGCGCCGGTTCATCTTCTATGGAAGGCGAGGTTTTACCGATTATTCCACTGTCGTGCTTTCGGACGGGTGTAGGTTAGGTTTCCGCGCATCTGGGAGAGCCAATGGGCTGGCGGCGGTCGAGTAATCGACCTTGGACACAATGCCCGGGGTCATGGTGATTGGTACATCATTACTTGCCATTCCAAAAAAAAAAGTTTTGTATGCATTTCGTGTTATTTTTCGTTATTGTCAATATGGGTCTTCGTTTCACATTCTAACCTAATCTTCGTCCATTTTCTTTTAGTAACTCATTCAGCTCAATAGCTCATTCAATCCAATTTGAAATAAATAAATATGTAACATGCTAAATGGGCCATACGGTTGTATGGTGTGGAATAAAGCCCCTAAGAGCTTTATCACGTCACATCAGCGCCACGTATGTTTTTGGATAACAATTACGCCCTCTTTAACAATGCTGGTTGCAATAAAGCCCCTAACTATAAATTAAAAGAAAAAGGAGAAATAAACGAAAGAAAATTCTATTGGTTGTAGCAAATGGGGCCACCAAATCAAGCCCTTAACGCCCACTAATGGGTTGGCTAGCCATTTGACGGCGCCCTCTTTAGTGAGGGAGGGGTGGTGTTGAGGGCGTTACCTAGCTGAGATTTGCCCCCACACCATATGGCTTAGGAAACTAAAGATCTAAACCCTTAATTAGTGTTAAGCACTCGTGTGCTCGTGCTTAGAATTGTGGCAAGCTAGCTGCACCTAGAGCTTGTGTTGCATGAGTGTCACCGAAGATGCCGTCCAAAATACCTGCATAACAAAATTGAGGGCCTAAAGAATGGACTTTTTACCGTAGACTTGCAATCGGCTTGATTTTTCGGATATGATGACAACATATACGAACGTTGTAATAATTTTAACATATATTATCTTGTTGTTATACTATTAACAACTGAAATTTTCTAAATCGTGTATAAAAAGATAAAAAAAAGTGTATGGCGAATCGTATCTTGTTGATATTTGATTTCTATATTGTGTACAAAAAGTAAAAGAAAGAAAGAAGGTTTGTTTATTTTCTTCAAAATAGTAAGTCAACTACTTCACATTTTAAATTATTGTTTGTGGTAGTTCGTTTTCCTATTTAAAGCCAATAGTGCTTGCATGTATTTTCATCAACTCTCTCTTATTGTTTAGCCTTTGTGAGAGTAATCAAGAGATGGCTCTGTCGGGAAAGTTAATCGGTTACGTAGATATCAGTAGAAACGGTGATGCCTTTCATGACCTCCTAAGACACAACCCACAAAAGATGGTTGAAATGATCCCAGATAAGGTTCATGATTGTGAGCTACATGAGGGTGAGAGAGGGGCCGTCGGATCTGTCATCTCTTGGCACTACACTCATGGTATGTAACCCGCTTGGATCAATCAACTTTAGGTAAACGAGTTTGAGCTCGGCATTAGTTATATTTTAGCCTCGAGCGTAGCTCGTTTAATAATATTACATATTAAATTATCATATTTGTGCATTTATAACTATTTTATATTTTTAATTATACTTAAACACAACAAAATATTTAGTATTTCTTTATTTTTATCATAATTTACATAGAATATGTTTATTATAAAACTCTATATTTGTTATATACACAATAAACTTTTGTTTAGCTTCGATCGTGAGCCTAGTAAAACTCAGGCTTGAGCTAGTTTGTTTATTGAAGGGCTACAATTTGTGGTTGAACTCGTTTAAGCTCATCTCTTTCTGGATTTAAGCAAATTAGTTTCGAGTAGCTCATGAGCGACTGGCTAGTTTACTCCTCTAAGTATAACTTCCTGATCGACTGATGACATTTTCTTGCATTTTTACATATGATAAAAGAGGGAAAGAAGAAAATTTGTAAACAAATAATTGAAGCAGTAAATGAGGAAAACCACACGATTGTGTTAAAGACAATTGGAGGAGATCTAGTGGATGAGTTATACAAGAGCTTCACGATCACATTTCATGTTGAACCAAAGGGTGATGGACAGGTGGCTACATGGACCTTTGAGTTTGAGAAGCCAGATACAAGTGTACCCTATCCTACTTCTTTGATGGACTTTTTATGCAATCTTATCAAGGATTTGGATGCTCATAACACCAGCCAATAAGTAATTCTATAAGCTCTAATGAAACATGGAAATGGAGGGAAGATCTGCTTCATATGTGTTTTTTCAATTGTAAGAAAGAATAAAACCAAGATCGTAACTTCAGGGACGGACCTACCTTAGGGGAAGGGGTAGCTCCCGCTACCCTTTGACGTTCCGGCGGTAGTGTAATTTTTGGAAAAATTTTACCTTTTTTGACGTTTTTTTCGATTTCATTACCCCTTTTCTATAAAACTTAACCCTACGAAGATTTTCTACATCCGGCGCTACGTAACTTCCATAATAAAGTTAAAGAGGCAACATGCCTGCTTGTGTGAGTGTATTCTGTATAAAGAAATGGCTTGTGATGTAATTTCCATTTAATGCCATGCATGTATCTTTGTGATCTTCATATGTATCCAACATTATTGTCGTTTTCCCCCAAATGGTAATAAGTTCTCCGAGCAGTTCTACTTTTTCTCTCCTAACTCAAAATCGAAAAAATAAATAAGGAATCTTTTATTTTTATTATTTCTTTTCTTCTATGAGCTCTTGTGCCTGAGACCAATGAGGTGATGAAATGCATATGAATTTCTGAAGAGTGGTTTTAAACATGAATGACTGTAGATAAATCAATCCATTCTATTATAAGTTAGATGGATTATTCTAGAATAAACTTTTTAAGAATTTTTAAAAAGCTCGTCCATGTGCTTTGTCGATTTTGCTATTACCGAAATTAAACGAATCAAACAAAAAACCATCAATTCAATCGAAAAAACCAAACTGATTAACCGAAAATTGATTGGTTAATAGAATAGACTAATCAATGACTTCTATTTCAGTTAATAACCGAACCAACCGAACAATACACTTCCTAACAGTGTTCGTATTTTCTGTCGTATCGCGCAAACACCCTTTTGTATCGCGAAATTGATTGGGACTTTGAAGCACGTGTAGCTCAAATCCTCAATTTGGATTTTGCTCAAATAACTTCCATTGTCATATCCATTTTGAATGAACAACAGCAACATCATCACTGATCATCACCTCCATTCCCATTTCGTACACCACCTCTCTTTCTTTTTTGCAATCGGAGATGAAGAATAGTCAGACACATGTATAACTCATTGTCAACGAGGCCAACATAGGGTACACGGATAAACGACGATTTATTGAACCCAAGGTCAAAGGCGATGCTGTTGATGTTGACCGTCTTCGAGATCTAAACAGCGGAGCATAACCTCCAACAAAGAACATGATGAGGTATGGTCCCAAATAACCATACCCTTGCTACATTTCACAAGGATAACCTTGCATTCAACATGCAACGGTGCGCCTTCCTTACAGTCAACAGGTCGTACAATGAGCCTTGCGCACTCCGCGCAACGGTGAATTAGACCAACTTCTATAAGTCACAAAATGAGCCTTGCGCACTCAGCGCAACGGTGAAATAAACCAACTTCTATAAGTCATAAAATGAGCCTTGCGCACTCAACGTAACGGTGAATTAGACCAATTTCTGTAAGTCACACAACGAGCCTTGTGTACTCGCCACAACGGCAAGTTAGACTTATGCGCGCAGGCTACTAGACCCTGCGCACAACAACAATTCTCTAAGCTGCGAATCCCCAAACCTTACAAGGACAAGACACACATGAGAAGCGCCTCATAGTCTCAGGACAAAAGGATACACCCCTGACCCCTGCGCTGGCGGGAAAAACCTTGACAGCCTCGCAGAAGGGGGTAAGCACTAAGAGATGTTGACCATACCTCAGGGTACGGAATGGCAGAGCTGTGACCAAAGGTTACTTGGCAGGTTGCGTGTGACAGCACTTATGACAATAAGGCAAGTGTCAGACCATACACCAACCACTGTTCAGCCAGTGACTGTTCCACTTTCTCCATTTCGGCTGGCAACAGGCCTGACACCAGAAACGGCTACTTTACACGTGGCACCACTCAATACCCGACAGAGCATACCTCCCGACAGAGAACATTAATTCTCCTGCAGGGAGCATTTAATGTCTGCCGCCGAAGGACAAAAGGGATGTTTCTAGCTGTATGGGCCGGGCCCAAGGCCCACCAGTATTTCTCTCAAACGTACCTTCTCTCGGCTATAAATAAGTATCGGATCTCCAGGTAATAACAGGCTCACGAAGGCACACATATTTGCTACACAACTTACCACACACATAAGCTCTTGCTTACATCAGCAATCACTCGTTTCTTATCCAAGATACTTATTCTCACGCCGGAGTGTGGTCACGGAGAAAACCACAATTTTCTTCGTGGTTAAACTAACGACGTTGCTAGTTTTGCAGGTCAGCCGGAGTGAGCTTGCAAACCCAAAAGTGAAGTGAGAGGTTAACCATTTATGTAGAAACACCCTGGTTGTGACTTATATATCCCCGGATATCCCCAGGTTCAACCAGTGCTTCTTCAGAACACGATTGCCGATTAGGATCTCCAAATAAAGCCGGTGAATCGTGGTATTTTTTCTTGTTTGTCTGATCAGGGTTAAAAGGACATCTCGCACACAAGTAACAAAGAAATTTAACCATCTTCCATGGCAAGGACTATCAGTGTTATGGAAATATAACCACAAGGAACACTTGAGTAATAAGGTATAAACCACTATAATCAACTGTGTAATTATTTACCGTTAAGGACCAACGATGTAAAATCTACAAATTGTATAAGCCAACCAAGCTTTTTTTTTCTCTAAAGATTGGGTTCCAAACTATTGGATTTATAATCCATTTTGATCCATGTTTGGGCCTACATATGTTTATCATTAATAATCTAGTACTTAGGTGTCATTTGAACATTTTATTACTAGGCTGTATGTATTTATTTAGTTTGGGACAGAGGGTGACAAAACTAGGGATAAACGTTTGGTATCAGGTACCAATATTAAATTAGTATCGTATTGAGCTGTTTTAGATTTCAAATTGGCATCTACTTTTGCGTTTTACAGGATCTGTAATTTCGGTTCAGTACATTATTTTGGGTCGATTACCTTCAAATACTAGTACTGTACCATACTGACCATTTCGGGTACCGTACAGGTATCCACTTCTTGCATTTTTCAGAATCGGTACTTTTGAATCATTACCTGTATGACACCAAGCTCATCTCTACACAAAACTATAATGGTGGTAGGTTTTTAAAATGTCAAATGATGTCGTTGTGGTAGTTACAAAATCTGAAACAGTTGCAAGAGTCGAAGGACATGGCATTTCAGTTTGTTAAGGGGGCACGAGGTGTTTCGTATGAGTGATGCGGTGATAGGGGCTCACCAAGCGAGCACACTACCACCGACCCCTTACACGCGTAATGATGGCAAATATCGGGGAGTAGTCACCAAGGTGGGAAGAGGAGAGAGAGAGGGGGATTAATGGTGGCCCCACTTTCTTTCAACTAATCACACGTTTATCCTTTATTTAAGAAAAAAATGGTTTATCACTCCCCATGTGGGGAGCACCCCTTATGTTTGAGTGTAAAATTGAGAGTGAAGAGGAGAGTTGACATGGAATGAGGTGATTGAATAGGTGGAGAGTTACCACTCCCCATTTGAGGAGCACCCCCTCCACCCTAAATAGGGTCACAAGCTTGTCAAAGAACAATAGTCGGTGTTACTTTGTTTTTGACTATCAAAGCAGTTTGCTTATTTGGCTTTCAATCTTTGCTTTTTTTAATTGGATTCCGAGTTAGTTTGTTTGGTTTTGTTTGTGAGATTCTTAATGTATCAAAGGATAGATCTGGCTAACCTTGGTATCAGAGCCATGTTAGAATCACATGGATCTTCAAAGCCATAACCTTTCACCAAAGGGACAATGCTCTAGCATACCCGTGACCTTCTCTAGGGAAGATATCCGATTGGAGTCTCGCTCATGACAAAATATCATGCACGAGCTAGGGTTTTTACTACAGCCGGCCTTCGGGTAATGGGTTTTCTATGGAGTTGGTGACGGATCGGGTTCTCTGCGATTACAGGCGTGGGTGCGCTTTTTCCCATTGGTATACCTGGGCTTTGATGGACATTAAAAAAACAAACCTTTAATTTCTTAATTTTTAATATAGCTAGTTGGTAAAATTTCCAAATTAGCATTGTGGCCGGATTGAAACTACATATTCTGCCTTCACTAAAGATTAGCCCATTTAAGTCGTCTGCCCCAGCCATTAATACCCTCCAGGGGCGGATCTAAGCCTATGTGAGGGGCTTCCCGTGCTACCTCTCAACTTGATCTTCGAAGTGCAATTTTCTTTTTGTTTTTTTTTTCCAGTTTTATGTCATTGTTATATGTATCACTATATGTATCTGATACCTCTAATTAAATATTAGGATATCCCTGAACAAATATTAGGATACCTCTTAGCAAACATCGACGAAACTATGTCAGGCGCCGGAGTTCTTCCGAAAAATGGCTTCAGTTAGCTCCCAGGAAACGAGGAAGACAATGCATGAATGAAAGCTATTATTAATTTATTACACTAAGTAGACTCTATAGTCCTACTACTTTATCTTATTTCTAATTATTATTATTTGAAATATTGGATTTAAATAACCTTAACTTTCACTAATTGGTCAATAACACTTCCAACTTTCGATTTGTACCCAGCACTCCCAACTTTCAACTTATTTTCCTTTAGCACTCCCTAACTAATTGAACCCTAACCCAGTTAGTTTTTGCTGATGTGACCCTTTTGAACGTTGGGAGGATTGTGGTACAAATCAAAAGTTGGGATTGTTATCAATCAATTTGTCAAAACTAAGATTAGTTAAATCTAATATCCCTTATTGTTTTACATATTACTATTTCCGAGACAGATTATTGTACTCTTTTATTTTAATAGTTGGTTCAAATTCAAATTAATTAAAAAAGTGGGTTGGCTTTGGTTAAAATTTGTAATTGAAATTAGTTTTTTTTTTATGTTTATGTTGTTTTTTTCTAACAATCAATGAATTTTTCAAATGGACTATTGGTGAAATTCACAATTTTTGGATACACTCGTATCTTAGCCGGGAAAACCCTCACCTAGGGCAAAGCCCGTGAACACTTGCCCAAATGCACGAAAGTGCAGTGAGGTAAAACTCACTCACTTCAAATATCAAACTACTGATTATCGTCTATTAACCTAGTCTCACATCATCACAAAGTACCACTAGAATTAAATGATGGAGACAGGAATCGGGTCTAGGTCATTTAAAACACTAGATCTTTCACTTATCACTCTACCACCAACTCATTGGCTTTTAGTGTTTATGTTGATTAATTCATAAGATTAAGTTATTATATATTACCTATTTTTTGCATATAGTTTATTACATTATTTAATAACAATTTTCATATTTTAAAGTATATGCAGCCAAAAGGCACTTGTAATTAAAAAAACGTTTTTTTTTAACTTACATTAAATAAACAATACAAATCTTTCTTCAAAGTGTTTGAAAATGAAATAATTTATGAATACGAGAATTTTATGATTTTCAATTCGATTCTATTCGATTCAAAATTCGAATTCAATTTATATATAATTTTTTCTAATATATATACACACACAATCTTTAAATTTGGGCCAAAGTATGAGTTACATCCACAAGTAATAAGTTTATTATATATAGCATTACCAAACCTAATGACAAATAGTCATACTACTTATTTATAAAGTATGAGTTACATACATCGCTACTAGTAAACATCCTATCTTCTAATTTTTTTGTATTTTTACATATTGATAGTTAATTAATTTTGCAGATTATTATATTTTGTGTTAAATAGAATTAGTTTATAGTATTTTTTTTAAAAATGAAAGTAAATAATTTAATGTTTAAGGAGAATTTGAATTAAATCCAATTTAATCGAATTCGGTTCAATTCGATTCGTATTCGATTTTCAAATACGAATCGAATACAAATTCAGATAAAAATATATATAAATTTGAAAAATACGATTTGATTAATTTAAAAATTCATTATTCGATGAACACCCCTAATCGTCCCCATCTGACAAAGCAAAAGACATAGTTGTCGATGATCTCTTACCACACGTATTGATGCCATTGTTTTACATTGTTTCTACACTACTATCTATATTGACGCTCCACACATGATTCTCAGACATGGCATGCCTTGGCAAATACCTTTTAAGATACCCACAAGTCCCTCTCGGTCTATCTTGAACATAAGTTCACAACCACCATGTTCGATACATATCCAAGCATCACTGCTTACTCCCAAGAACATAAAGTTCTTTCCGATCAATTAGTGAATCTCGGGTCTACAATCTCTAATCAAAGACTTGTTCTTCGACTTATTATAGCCGGCCTGAACAAAAAATACAATTTAATATTTTATAAAACATCTAAAAACAGCAATCATCCCAAATATGTGACAAAAAATTTTGTAAAACATCTAAAAACAGAAATCATTTTTTAGCAACAGAATTATTACGACAAATTCATTATGTTGACAGACTTGTGACCAAAACCGTCCCAAAAATGAATCGGTCGCAGCTCGTCGCTAGTTTGGTTAATATAACTCAATTAAACTTTAAAATTAAATTGATTTTAATTTAATGTGTTGGAGAAGATACTCTTGGTAAGCAAGGCAGTGACGCTGTATTTCTTCAACTATTACAATTATATGATGTGGCTTTAAAAATTTTAAAAGAATGGAGATAAGGATAATTTGATGTCTGATTTCTATATATGTACTTCAATGCAGATGGCTGATACCAATGGATATATAGATATTAACTTGCATCATCTTAAATAGTAAGTAAACTAACTCAAAATTTAAATTATTTTTATTTTTTGTGGCAGCTCGTTTTTGACCTATCTTTATAAACCCACGGTGTCTGGCTATATTTTCAACAATTTCATCACCCTCTCTTGTAAAGAATTGTTTGGCCTTTGTGAGTATAATAAAGAGATGGCTCTATCAGGAAAGTTAATCGGTTTCGTAGAGATTAGTAAAACCGGTGACGTCTTTCATGACATCTTGAGGCTGAACAAGGTGGTTGAAATAACATGACTGCCAGCTGCATGAGGGTGAGAAAGGGGCTGTTGGATCTATCATCTCCTGGCACTACACTCATGGTGCGTATCATACTTGTTTCTTGCCAATTGTGCTTCATGGAATTAGATTCACAGGCATAACCAATGTTTTTAGTTGGACTTGCGATTTTATTTTAATGGTATACTATTATCAGCTGAGTACTTTAAGTATAGAAGTGTGAACAAACCAAGCCGGGCTCAGCTCATTACTAATCATTGAATTTGAGTTTGGCTCAGGTTTGACGGGCTCAGCTCATTACTAATCATTGAATTTGAGTTTGGCTCAGGTTTGACTTGTTAATCGTTTATAAATATTTTGTTTTGGGATAATTATAAAAATAATCATTTGATTAGTCAAAACTACCAAGAAAAACATTGGCTAAGCTGGAAAATTTAGAAGCTAAGCAAATGTTTTTGCCCACAAATTTGTCGGCTTAACCTCTAATTTTTCGGCTTAGCCGGTGCTTACGTAGGTCATATTTCTATTATTGGAATGTCCCCTTTTGTTTTCTTATTTACACATATAACATAATTTTTATGTAAATTTACATTTAGAACTTTATTTATAACAAAATATATAGTATTTGGCTAGTATTTTCATAATTTCCCTTTTGTTTTCTTATCTATACATATCAAATTATTTTTATGTAATTTTACATTTAGAACTTTATATATAACAAAACATATATTATTTGATTACTATTGTCATAATTTTATATACTTATGATAATACTTATTATCTAATTACATATTTGTCATATATTATAAACATTATAGTTATATGATATAAATGACAAACACATTTAGGCTTATTAAAAATGTTGAAAAATATTTAGGTTCCAGATCGTTTAAACTCGTTTTGTTTGAGCTTTAGATGAACCAATCTCAAGCAGCTCAACTCGTTTACATTCCTAACTATAACTTCTTTTTCTATTTTGACATGAAAAAAAAAGAGGGAAATAGGAAAATTTGTAAAGAGTTAATTGAAGCAGTGAATGAGGAAAACCACATGATTGTGTTCAAAGTAATTGGAGGAGAACTTGTGGAAGAGCTATACAAGAGCTTCACGATCATATTTCATGTTGAACCAAAGGGTGATGGGCAAGTGGTATATGGACCTTTGAGTTTGAGAGACCAGATACAACTGTACCCTATCCAACTTCTTTGATGGATTACATATGCAATGTTACTAAGGATTTGGATGATCATAACACCACTAAGTAGATCTACAAGCTCTATCTAACACATGGAAATGGAGGGAAATACATATATGCTTAATTTGTGTTTGAGTGTATTATGTACAAATAAATGGTTTGTTGTATAATTTTCTTTTATTATCATGCATGAATCTTTGTGATCCTGTGATATATGTTTGAATTTGCGATCTATATATGTATCGATCATTGTTGTCGTTTTCCCCAAATGGTATATATCCTTCAATCTTTATCCTTGCCTCATTAACAAACAATTCACCAATTTTTCTTTCAAATTCGAAGTTATAAAATTTTTAGAATAGATATACATACACGATAGATTAAAAAAAATCCCATTTCAGTAAAAAAGAAAAAAAAAATTTCTTCATTTTTGATGACCAATCTTCTATATCTACGTACAAAACTAATGAAGAGAAATAGTTGTTTACTATAATTGGTGGATATAGTGGTGGATATAGTCGGCCAATAAATCAGTGATAATTTTTTTTCGTCACGATTTTATTATATTTACACACGGAAAGGAATATCCAATAAATAAAAGCATGATGTGGTGGGGTATATTTTTTTTCCTTTAGGAAAGGTTAAATAGGTCCAATATAGCACACTCCAATGTATTTATTTACCCCAATATTTTAGTTGTTAATGCTTAGTGTTAGAACAATTGTTTTTTTTTACCCAAGAAGTGCGCATATTAACCGATTTGTTAACTAGATCCAGTTAATAACTAGTTCGTAGTTAATTTAACCGTTGGTTCCTATCCTTTTAGTGATAGATAGTAGTGGAACCAATTAATCGGGTTTTACCTACTTACCAGTTAACTTGAAAAAAAAAAGCCAAAAACATCCATTTTTCTGATTTTAAATTAATTGTCGCTGCTTTTAGTTTGTTTTTTTTTTAACATTCTAGTGTAGATTTATTTGAAAACAAAGTTGCATTTAAATCGAATACATTTTCTGGTATCGTATGCTATAATAATGAGAGATGCTACCGTTGCGGTACCATGACGAATCGGACCGCTTATAAGCGAATGTTAAGTAGCCGGTACAATATTGGAGTTCGCTTTTGTGTTTTTTTCTTAAAAACAAAAACGATAATGACCAAACTCCTGTCATGTGACGTGAGAAAAAATTACCATACTCCCGCCGCGAAGTGCGGGTGCAAAAACCTAGTTTCCAATAATTTCTAAGTTACGGAATATTTTTAAATTCGTAAAAAGGTAATATTTGTTTATAGAAAAATAAATTTGAACCTTTTACATGTCAGTACCAACTATGTTATACCGTCTGGTTATGAAAAACTAGTCCACGCCGGGCGCATCACCCCGGAAATGGCGTGGTCAGCGGCATGGGGAGAGGGCTTGAAGATTTCTACCTGAGTTGAGGGCAATGATGTGGGTGATGTAGTCGCGTTCAATTGGATGTGGTATATAGTCTGCTTAGACAAGGAATGAAACAGATTATCACAACTTTGGAGTCCCCAGAAATCATAGCAGCCGAAAAGGGTGAGGAAAAAGCTGTAATTTCCAAGGTCTCAAAAGTGAGTGTAAGAAGTTGGCTGCGCTTTTGTTATCCACAATCGCTCCGATCCGGTTTCTTGAATGGGTGCTGTTGGCGCATGGACATTGGTATTACAGAAGAATTTCTTCTTATGGTATGAATCTTTATCATTTGTTTTGGATAATACAACGAGTACTATGCTATTGTCATGTAATACACATGTCATCAGCTACAATCAGAACAACTTCATATCTTTAGCTACTCAAGAACAGGGAGATGAAGCCAACAAACGATGCATGGGGTGGGAAACGAAAAAAAGGTAGGTACTTTACGGTTAAATTGGTAAAGGGAGAAATCGGAGCTGCAAACTTTGTGATAGACTTGCTTAGATGGGCGATGGCGAAGGCTAATACTCTAGTGTGGAAGAGTATAATGAGCATAATACCAACACGGTTTGAGCCGGCTAAAAGAGGAATTCTCACAAGTAGCACAACATGCCCTTTCTACCAGATTGCGCAGGAAACCACGGACCATCTGTTGGTTTCTTCTGGTACGTTGAAAATAATTTGGTGGCTAGTAAGCTAAGGGATTAAGCTAACCGAGCTGAAGCATTGCTCATCGATAAAAAATGTGCTAACGGTTGCCGGAGGAGCCAAATTACCTAAGAAACAAAAAAAGGCGCTGCTATGTGTAATCATGGCGACGATATGGCCACTCTAGTTACAAAAAAACGAAATAATCTTTCAAGACAAACATAAATCTAACACTAGAATCTATGAAGACGTTAGAGAGTGTTCACCAAACACAGGGCCAAGCTCGAGTACATCGTTGTAGAGGACTGGAACAATCTGGGAATTCATGTAATAAAAAAACTAGGCGCAAGAATAGTATGGTTGTAATGTATCGACTTCTAGCTTCTGGCTAGTAGTCTTGTTATATATTGAACTGATAAAATGATCCTCTTTTCTGGTAAAGAAAAAGTTAAAACATTTAGGTTAAGCCAAACCTATATAAGATGTATCATGGATAACTAATACGTTGTTGTTGTATATTAAATAAAATATATTAGTTACGGTTTATTTTAATTATCCTAATAAATAGCCCAAAATATATGTAATACTAACTATTAGTTATACAAAGGTCACTTAATTGAATTTGGCCTAAGCCACTCTCAACAATTTTGTTCTATAACTAGTGAGATTACCCATGCTATACAACGGGTTTTTGGTTAGTATCAATTTAGTTCGGTATTGTATCGGCACTCCGTATAGAAACCGAAAACAATTTTCCCAATAAAATATCAATACGCATTTACATAGATTGAAAATCATATAAGTATACCGGTACCGGTAACGATGTTGTTCAGCCGGTAAAAGTTTCGTTCAACACAGTACCATTACCATATCGACCCTCGATATAGTTTACGATAACAAAAAAAATTACTCTATGGCGAATAAATTTCCGTTATTCAACAAATTTCATATTGTCACGTCGAGATAATTAACCATAATACCGAATACAATATCAGTACGATGCTGATAAGATGTTATCGTTTCAGTTTCTCATGTTAAGGAAACAAATCAACTAATATTTTACCCGTTTGAATAAAGCTTATATCGATTCGCATCGCAACAATATTTTATATAACTAAAATAATAAAAAAGGTAAACGACGTTACTTTATATTTATATCCAAACATATACAAAAATTAGCATGTCACAATAGCATACTCTAAGTACCTTCTTAAGGTTATAAACGATAAACAAAATATGTTTAAAAGTAATCCACTAATCAATAGGATTCTTAAACTATTATGGATAATTTTACAAATACCGTAGGAACTAAATCATTATATTTCTTAAACTACGGGCTTGAGTACTTGAAAAACATCAAATGGACGAAGACCGGGATACATTTATATTGGATTTCTGTATGTGCAATTCGATTGGATTTATGATATGATCTAATTTGTGGTTATAAATATTAAATCTCATCCTTTTGTACAAAAAATAATAGGCTATAATTTAGGATCTAGATTGATTATGTAATTATTGTATTGATGTCATTCCAAGAATACCTCATTGTAATCTTTATATATATTTGGTGGTGGATACAAAGGATCTCAGGGAATTAAACCATATTGTCTTTCATGGTATCAGGCCATCTCTAGGCCAACCCTACTGCCCCCCTTCTACTTCTCGACTGTACCACCTTCCCCTCACTTTCAACTCTTCACAACACAGTCCCATGGAACCTAAGCTTCACCCCGCTGTCACTGTTACAAACATCAAATCCTTTATTCCGATCACCCTAGACTCGGAATCATCCCAATACACCACATGGTCCGAATGGTTTCGCATCCACTGTCGAGCTTTCCTTGTCTCCGACCATCTCTCTCCTCGCCAACACGCACCCACCACTGACACATCCTCCACCGACAAGGAAAAACAAACCACCACCCTCCTACCCTTGACTGATGGGAGAGATTGGATGCCATAGTCCTTCAATGGATCTATGGCACCATCTCGACCGATCTTGTCAATACTATTCTTCAAATAAACACCACCGCTCATCAAGCATGGACCGCACTTGAATCTCTTTTTCAAGACAACAAAGCCACCCGAGCCTTATATCTCAAACAAAAATTCAACTCCACCCGCCTTGAAAACTTTGCTAATATGGCGGCTTACTGCCAAGAATTGAAGGTGTTATCCGACCAATTTTCCAACGTCGATACTCCCGTCGATGATGGCGCCTTGGTTCTCCAAACGCTAGCCGGCCTGACCGAAGCTTATGAAAGCATCTCTACCGTTCTCAACAACACCAAACCGCTACCCTCTTTCTACGAGGTTCGTTCGCAGTTGTGCATGCACGAGACTCGTAAAGCCAACCAAGCCCAACATGCGGCTGCTACCGCCGGCTCAGCCTTACACGCCTCCACCCGCACCCCGTCCACTGATTCCAACCACACCACCAACCACATACCCACTTCTGAGTATCATTCCGAACTCGGACAATGGCCGAAGTCGCACACGGGGCCGCGAACGAAAACCATCCAATAAATATTATATTTATTCTCATGTCTACACACGAACAAAACCATGTCTACACACGAACAAAACCATCCAATAAATATATATATTTTTCTTTAAAAATAATATATTTATTCTCGCGGAACGATGTTCTACAAAACATTTAAGTCGAGCATGACCAAACCGTGTATATTTCTTCTTAAAATAAATACACATTTCCCGAACATAATAAATACTCGAAAATAATATCTTTTGTTATATATATATATCAAACCCCCGTTCTTCGACACGAACACTTTTCTCATTAGTTGTATATATATACATACGTTTACATGTAACAAGTAAGTAACAATCAATAGATATTCACATACATATACATATATATATATATATATATATATATATATATATATTATAACGAAAGATATTATTTTCGAATATTTATCATATTCGAGAAATGTATATTTATTTTAAGAAGAAATATATCCAGTTTGGTCATGTTCGACTTAAATATTTTGTGGAACGTTGTGGAGTTCCACAGAAACAAATATATTATTTTTGAAGAAAATAATATATGTTACAGATGCAACTTGACCATGTAAACAAGTTCAACACATATCCTTGTATGTATACGATTCCATACCGATCATAGAGCACATACATGACTTGTATATCACGTCCACATTCATCAAAACCCGCTGACATGTTAAAACATATACTTCCGTATATATATGGTGGGGTTCTAAAGTGAACGCTAGTATATTTATAAACTGAGTGAACAAATCATGGACATTGATTTACATCATCAAATCGAAAATACACTAGTGTATTTATCATTAAATCCTAGTCATTGATTTACACTTGTTTATTGATAATCAAGAGCTAGGATTAGTTAACTAGTGTTCACAATCAAAGGGATTGTTCACAAATGAACCTAATATATATATATATATATATATATATATATATATATATATATACAACATTTAATCATCGACATAATAACATACACATACTAAATATCAACCGCGCACAAATCGTCAATTTTTACATAAACCCACAAGATGATTTATTAACCGTTTTCTAGAAAATATATTCCAAAATATCTTATGATCTGAAAATATATATTTTATATTTTAAAATACTTGTAAGTGAATATATATATGTATATAGTTTTTTCGTAACGATGTCAAAACTTGAATACTTTTATCATAATTACTTCTCCAGCTTCAAATTGCACCAATGTTTCACTTTATTGGGTATTGAAGGGATTATAACGACTTAATTGCGGTTCATCGAACAAATATGGTTATTTGTCAAGACAAATCATTCAGATGTGAAAACCTAAACCCTAGAACAAACCACAAGCTTAATTGAAGTACTCCGCACGAAATAAATATCGCAAAGTATCAAAAATAAAAAAAAATCATGAATACTACACACATGTCCTTGAAGATGGAACTGAATCGAGATAAGCAGATTCAGAGCGGGTGCTTTGGGAGACATAATAGGGTGTGTCATGGCCCGACCATCGGCTCCTCCTTGGCAATCTCCAGTAATAAACTTCTGTTGTCATCTTTGTTATGTTATGGTCTAAAATGGTAATTAGGATAGATCGATAAAAGAAAGGAAAAAACACATAAAAAGAGGGAAAACTCTTATCAATTCATCGATATATCCATCTGTTACAACACACCCAACTATATAGCCACTAACTAACCAATAACACCTATACTATAGAACAATTACATTAAGGCTCTTCTACTTATTTTGACACGTAAAAATACTTCTCTCCTATAAGACTTTTGACCACTAAAGTCATACCATCATCATCAACCATAAAAACTTTCTCACGTTTAGGCTCTTTACATTAGTCAGCACGGTGACCAGTTTGACCACAATTGTAACAGGTCCCATTTAAGGGACCAACTTTCTTTTTCACATCACCCTTCGTTGGCCTAAGGTAAACACCTTTATATTTCCCTTTATCATTGAACTTGTGGCCTTTGTTAACTTTGTAACCCCTTAAATGTTAACCATGTTCCACAAGGTTTGCTTTCGCAGAAGCTTCAACTTGACCCACTTTGTGTGACAACCTATTGTCTTCCCATATACGAAGACGAACCACAATGTCTTCAATAGTTATTTCCTTTCGCTTATGCTTATGGTAATTCTTGAAATCCACCCAACTAGGAGGCAACTTTTCAATAATTACTGACACTTGGATGTTTCACTAAGATTAATTCCTTCAAACCAAATGTCACTAAGAATAATCTGCAGTTCTTGAACTTGACTTATCACAATTTTTGAATCAACCATTTGTAGTCTAAGAACCTAGCCACAACAAATTTCTTAATGCCCGCATCCTCAGTTTTGTACTTACGTTCCACTGATTCCTATAAATCCTTAGTAGTCGGTACCTTGAAATACACATTATACAAGGCATCCAAGAGGTCGTTCAACACGTAGTTACGACATAAGTACTTAGGGTGTTTCCTTGCATCAACAACACTCACAGACTGAACATCAGATGTCCCTTCAGCAATAACACGAGGGGACTTAGTCAAGAACCTCGCAAGGTTCGAAGTGGTGAGATAGACCAACATTTCTTGTTGCCATCTCTTAAAGTTTAAACCACTATTTTTTTTTTGTTTCTCAACATGATTAGCCACAACTTGGGTTGCTTGGGTACAAACTAATGATCCCATGGTAATGGAGGTGGATCTAACAAGTGTTGCTGTGGTTACTAGAACAGTAGCCATTTCTGAAATAAGAAAAAGAAAAAATAATTATTCCGGAAATGTTTGTTTACACAAAACCAAAATAGAAATAAAGCTATGAAAATAAACAGTTTAAGAAACAATTATGTAATCCGAAAAGTTTTAAAACATAAAATGAACAATGTTATAAAAATATGTTTTTAAGCTTGTAAGACAGCCATTCAAGAAATAAAAATAAAATAATAATTTTATTAAGTAATATTTGGATTACAGTACATAAATAAGAAATGAAAAAAACGAAAATAAAAAAATACAAAATTTAAACAAGTACTAAGAATAGATCACAACAAAATAAAGAAAATGCCGAAAACAAACGCAACTAAGGTACGTGAAGAACACACTTTCCTTAAAAAAGATTTCGGGCCATCAGGAGAACCCGTCTGTTTCCCAGAGTACAGCAGCCAAAGCAAATAGTACTGTTGAGGATAGCCAAAAACCTAAAGGGTCTTGAACACACCGGTTAACCAAGCCAAGTCACAGGGCTTGAGCCGTACCCAAAAAGAGTAAGGCGACTACAAGTAGCTTGCGGCGATGTGAAGTGCAGAGTGTGCCATCAACGCCACATTACGCCCTTGTCCTGTTTCCGTGCCCGGGCGCGGGCGCGTGTTGGGTGTTTCACACCCTCCTGGGTGTCACCGAGTGTGACTTCTCACATAAGAATAAGAATTCTAATTATAAATCGATAAAATATTTCCCACACGTTTATGACAGCCTGGGATTTACTTGTACCATTCTAACAAACTGAATCTTTGTGCGTTGCATTCTAAACCGCGTTTACTCAATTTTCGGGACGAAAATTCTTTCAACATGGGGATAATGTGACATCCCGACTTTTCAGGTATCTTAAACGCGCTACTTTATTGTTATTCATTCCTACGCTGATTTAATTTAGAGAATTAAATTACGCGCTCGCAATAACTGCGCTAACTTTAGTATTTAGGGAATACACAATTTTTGGAAATTCTAACGGGTTGTATCTGAATTTCGTGCTACATGTTATTAGACGTTTATGAATAATTGTCGAGTCGTATTATGTGTAGTTATTTATCATATTATAATGATCGGTTAGTAAATTCTATTTATAAGCCGAACCGAACCAAGCCTGTGAAACGTTTCGACTTCGCGACCAAGCAAACCCAACCCGCCACCCACACCCTCTTGCGAACACAACCCAACCCGCCACCCCACCCTTGCGGTCCAAGGGCAAGCCCAAACCGCCCCCTTGCCCCTTATGTATACGTATGTATGCATGGGGTGTTCAGAAAAAAATACTCAAAACCCTAATCCCCTAGAAGTGTGCGACGGCAGCCCCCCCCCCCTCTCGGTCGCGCAAACCCTACAACTCTCGGATCGATCCCAAGCTTGTCCTGGTTCGCCAGTTGTCTTCGTTTAAGGTTAGGGTTTTTCGATTTTGTTACGATTCATGTGATGATCTTCCATAGAATTAATTATGATTATGTGCTCGTATGATTGTTGTTATGAAAAGTGTTGTGGTGTATGATTAGTTCGGATGAATATGCGAATCTTTACGGTTGTGATGATATGTTTGAATATTAAAATCGTAGGCTGCATTTTATCTATAAAGATCATGATATATACTTAGGGTTTGCATGAATATTGATATATTAGATGATATTTGACAAGTTAACCTGCTGTTAATCAATACAACTAAGCGTCATGGCCGTTTACACATGTTCTAATGCGATAAAGTCAAAAACAGTAAGCTGATTGACATTTACAGCCAACTTCAGTTGGCTGTAACCTGATCATTATTTATCGAAAAGTGGATTTTCTGAAGTCTAAAACGTTATTTTTGAAAAATGCTTCAAATAGCACCGGATTCATATTTTTCTGAGGTCGTTTGCTATTTTTAAATGGTCATTTAGTGCAGCAGCTGAAGCTGCGTAAATTCTACAAAATTTGCAGGTTGTTTATCGAGTCGGATTTCATAGTCTGTATGGGGTTAGGTCACGAAATCTGTACAGTAACTGGAGACTGGAGTTTCTGAAAATCTCCCACTGGAATTTCGTTAATCGGATGAACGATGATTTTTAAATGATTTTTCTCGTGGACTGCAGTCAGAAAGCGACGAATCTTACTGAAGCCTAGTATATAAATGTTTATAAATAATTGGTAAGATTTAGGGTTTGAAACTTTTACACAAAATTCTACAGTCTAATTGACACCTTCTGTAAAAAAATTGGAATTTTTGGAATGTTGGAACTATTTTATAAAAATTCTCGAAAACAGCCCAGTTATGAGTGTACAAGCTGAAACATGATAACTTGCGTTTGTGTGTATCTAAGTGTTGTATGAGTTATCCTGTGTTTATGACAAGTTGGTTTGATTGTTATTTTGTATGGTGATACTTTGCATGCATGATTATGGTTTCGAATTGGTTATTACGTGTGCCGTACTGTGTGTTAGTTATGCGTAGGGTTTTGTGTCAGTGTGTTCACACACTAACTTTGAATCGGTTGACATGTTAGGACGCGATTAGCGGTTCCATCATTTGCTTCTTTTGCGTTTATCTAACCGAGAAATTTAAGGTGAGTTCACGGCCCCTATTTTATCCGGTTTTGAACAACAAGGGGAGAAACATGTATACGCTCTACAACTCAATCTTTTACGTAATGCGAAATTAACACCGTTAACTATTCGGTAACTAAGTTAATGTTAATGTATGTTATGGTCACTAAGTAGCTTTATCACGGAAGTCCTCAACCAACTCTCAGATCGTTAGTATTGGGTTAGATAGCGGGGAAATTATAGTAGTACTACTGGGCCCGACAAGCCCCACCCGAGCTAGTCGCGCTAGCCGACCGGGAATGGTCAACTTAATTTGGCCTAACTTTCACCACGGTCAGTGATAGACCTGGCATCACAGAGGCAACAACAGTCAGCTTCGATCGCGAACTCTTACGTGACGTAACTTTAGGCTCGCTACCTACATGTTAACATTCAACTTATTTACGAACCAACCTTATTATTCCATGTTAGGAATAATGGAACTATGTCGTTATCCCGGGTTAGGGATAACGGGGGGAAACAATCTTTTAAACCGAACTTGTAAAATCTTAAAAACCTATGAACTCACTCTTCTTTAATGTTGACACTTGTTTCTTTGCATGTTTCTCAGGACGCTAGGAGCGCTAGGTGCACTCACTTGCATTTGATCAAGGCACTTTTATCGAGTCTTTATTTACGAATAATTTTTGGGATTTTGGTTTTGGCTTTTATGTTGGCACTCGTTACTTTATTTAATGCTTCCGCTAAACTTTGAAACCTTGAAATTTTGAAAATGACTATGCATGTTTACAACAAATGTTTTTGGAAAACGTTTAAATAAATCATATAGAGTCGTTCGATATTGCTAGTGTCTGAGTTTCTGGTTTGATCACACGCCTCGCGGTAAAACTCCGCAAGTGGAAATTGAGGGTGTGACAGATTGGTATCAGAGCCTCTAGCTATAGAGAACCAGGTTTGCATTTAAAGTAGACCTAAACTATAGCTGTTACACGATACTAGACTTAGTTGGCATCAAACTGTGATATCTTGTTATGGGTTATACTACAATTGTTCTATGTGATATAAATATATATATATTGTGATATACGCAGCTCGTAACTAACTACGCCAACCCAGTAGGCTATGCCATCATCATCATCTGAAAGATCTCGACAATCGAGGGCGCCGGGGAAGGCACCCATGGTCGAACCCTCACCACCTTGTGGCGTGGAGACACGCTCAGCTGCTAGGAAAAGACTCGCTCTAGGAGGGAAGTCGTCCTCCCGTCCAACCACCGCTATACCAGTCAAACCGGTCAACTCTTCAGGAGTGGGGGACGATCTACTTAGAGTTGTGCTAAGGAAACAACAGAAACAGCTGGAGAGAATGCAAGAGACTATCGAAGCACAGGGATGGCTGATACGTCAGCTGACTGGTAGAACTGAAGAGCTCGAGGAAGAGCAAGATGAGAATAAGAGAGTTTGAAGCATTTTAGCTAAGGACCTTCGTGCTGAACAGCTGAGGGCCGACTGGCTCGAAGACAGAGTTCTTGAGTCTAGTTGGAGGATTCATGAACTGGAGCAGAACCAAGCACCACCTATCCCAGTACCCGCACTAGCACCGGCCCCTCCAGCGCCGGTAGAAGACGAAGAGGAGGATCCAGAGGAAGACCCGGAGGAGGATCCGGAGGAAGAAGAGCCGGAACAGGACCCGGTTGTTGAAGCTGAAAACGCTGAAGAGGAAGACGGCAGTGATAACGACTTGGGAGATGGAGACATAGATGACTAACTCGTCTCGCCAATCTCCATTTTGTTTCCTTTAGTTTGTTTGTTTCCACTTATGTTTGAACTTGGAAATTTATAATTAAACTGATATGTTTGGTTGGTATTTTGTGAGCCATTACAATTTATTTAATCGAATGTTCCTTTTGATTGTTTAATTTGTTGGGTTGACATAAATTGTGTGATCATTTAAGTGTGGAATATGATAACTATATTGGATATATAGTTATCGGTGTGTGTTTGTGTTGTCTTGCGAAGATCTGAAATGGCAACCGGTCGCCGCGGAAATCTCAACATGTCAGCTGAAGAATTGGCCGCTTTAATCCAACAACACGTGAATGCTGCTCTGGCAGGTGTTCCTAACCCACCAGCAGGTAACCATTATTAAATTTTCATGGGAAAATCTAATAGTTTGGCTAGTAGACTTTCTCGCTGACTACCTATCCTCTATCCTCAGGAGGGGTCTTAACCCCTACAAGATGTTCCTGGATGCGAAACCGAGCAAGTTCACGGGGGTTGAAGGACCTATAGGACTGGTCCGTTGGGTCGAAAAGTCTGAATCGGTTTTCGAAATGTGCAATTGCCTCGAAGCTAATAAGGTCAAGTATGCTGCCTCGACGTTGGAAGATGGGGCATTAACCTGGTGGAATGCACAAGTCCAAACGCGTGGACTTGCTGCGGCGAACACAATGACCTGGACCGAGTTCAAAGCTCTAATCAAGGAGGAATACTGTCCGCGGGACAGAGTTCAACAATTGGAACAAGCGTTATGGAACCATAAGATGGTCGGGTCAGAAATTGAAGCGTACACGGCAAGACATCATGATCTGGTGTTCTTTTGTCCCGATTTGGCTAACACCGTCATTAAACGACTTGAGTTTTATCTTGGGGGTTTGGTCCCTAAGATCCAGGGCATGGTAATGTCTAGCAACCCTACGATGGAGCAACAAGCGATTAGGCTGGCACATAAACTCACCGATAAGGCAGTGGAGCAAAGGAAGTTGCCACCTAGGGGTGCGACTGAAATTATCCCTGACAACAAAAGGAAATTTGAAGACTCGCCTGCTCGGCAGTCTTCATCAGCCCAGCCACAACAAGAAACCAGAAGCGGTCCAACAACTTCAACAACAATCGGGGTCACAACAATCAGTCTGCCAACAACACCCAGAACTCGAGCGGCTATGCGGGTCGAAAGCCGCAATTTAATCGTTGTAACCTCCATCATCACGGCCCTTGCGCCGAAAATCGCTGCCAACGTTGTGGAAAAGCAGGACACGCGGCAAAGGATTGTCACGGGGAGATTATGTCATGACAGAATCAGAACCAGCACCAGGGTCAGCAGCAGGGTAATAACCGGGGATGCTATCAGTGCGGTAGCACTGCCCATTTCAAGCGAGACTGCCCGCAAATTCGCAACAACAATGGTGGGAATAACAACAACAACAACAATAACAACAATGGTAACAATGGAAATGGTGGCACAGGAGGTGCCAAGGGACGTGCATTCACACTAGGCCGTCGGAGGCCCGAACGACTCGAATGTGGTCACCGGTAAGTTTCCACTTAACGATCATTTTGCTACTGTACTTTTTGATACGAGTGCGGATAAGAGTTTTATATCTGAGTCTTTTAGAAAGAACCTAAATCTCACACCTAAACCCCTAGAGACACCTTACGTCATAGAACTAGCCGATGGTAAATCTGTAGATGTGACTCATCTAGTGACCAGCTGCCAACTTAAACTCGCGGGTCACACCTTTACCATTGATCTGATGACAACTACTCTGGGTAGTTTTGATGTGGTAGCAGGAATGGACTGGCTATCCGACGTCCGAGCTGAAGTTCTCTGTTTCGGAAAGCTATCCGTATTCCACTCTCTAACGACGAAGTCTTGATGGTGCAAGGCTAGAAGGCAGGCGTCGACACGAACATCATCTCTTACATGCAAGCTCAGAAGTATCTTCGAAAGAAGAACTCTTTTGCTTTGCTCGCACTGGTCACCGAACAGTCTAAGGACGAGAAGCGGATTGAAGATATCCCCATCGTCCGTGACTTTCCTGATGTGTTTCCAGAGGAGTTACCCGGTCTTCCACCACATCGACAAGTAGAGTTTGAAATCGAATGGGCGAGCCATGCGGCTCCTATCACCAAGGCCCCGTACCGCTTAGCTCCAGCGGAGCTGCAAGAGCTGTCTACCCAACTTCAAGAATTGTTGGAAAAAGGATTTATCCGACCCAGTACTTCGCCATGGGGAGCTCCAGTCCTTTTTGTCAAGAAGAAGGACGGGACCTTCCGCATGTGCATCAACTACAGGGAACTCAATAAGGTTACCTTCAAGAACTGATACCCATTACCTCGCATCGACGATCTTTTCGACCAGCTTCAGGGGTCAAGCTACTACTCCAAGATTGATCTACGGTCCGGTTATCACCAGCTACGCGTCTGCGAGGAGGATATCTCCAATACGGCATTTCGCACTCGGTATGGCCATTACGAGTTCTTGGTCATGCCCTTCGGTCTCACCAATGCACCCGCGGTGTTCATGGACCTCATGAACCGCGTGTGTAAGCCGTATCTCGACAAGTTTGTCATCGTGTTCATCGATGATATACTCATCTACTCTAAGGGTGAAGAAAAACATGCTGAGCATTTGCGGTTATTGCTGGAACTACTTCAACAGCAGAAACTATATGCCAAGTTTTTGAAGTGTGATTTCTGGATTCGGGAAGTTCAGTTCCTCGGGCATATCGTGAATGAAAAGGGTATACACGTTGATCCCGCCAAGATCGATGCTATCAAGAACTGGGAAGCACCTAGGACACCGACAGAGATCCGCCAATTTTTGGGTTTGGCTGGTTACTACAGACGTTTCATCGAGGGATTTTCCAAGATCGCACAACCGCTTACCACCCTCACTCAAAAGGGCACCAAATATGCTTGGGGTGACAAACAGGAGGCAGCATTTCAATTACTGAAGCAGAAGCTTTGCAGTGCGCCCATTTTGTCCTTGCCAGAGGGGACAGATGATTTTGTGGTATATTGTGACGCTTCCATTCAGGGATTGGGATGTGTGCTCATGCAACGTGATAAGGTCATCGCGTATGCATCCCGACAGTTGAAGGTCCACGAGAAGAACTACATGACACATGACTTGGAATTGGGAGCAGTTGTGTTTGCACTTAAGATTTGGAGACACTACCTATATGGAACAAGGTGCACAATCTACACGGATCACAAGAGCCTCCAGCATATTTTTGACCAGAGGAGTTGAACATGCGGCAGCGTCGCTGGGTCGAACTCATGAACGATTATGAATGTGCCATTCGGTATCACCCGGGTAAAGCTAACGTGGTAGCTGATGCCCTCAGTCGGAAGGAGCACTTGAAACCTCGTCGGGTACGAGCACTACAGTTCACAATTCATTCTGGGTTACCCGAACAGATACGCGAAGCACAGCTAGAAGCAGTTAAGGAAGAGAACATCAAGGTCGAATCTGTAGGAAAGATGGAACGCGATTGGGAAGTGAAACCCAATGGTACCCAGTATTTCATGAACCGTATATGGGTACCTCTCTACAGAAACCCCAGAAAGCTTGTTATGGACGAAGCTCACAAATCCCGATACTCTGTCCATCCTGGTTCGGATAAGATGTATCAAGACCTTAAAGTCGCGTACTGGTGGCCCAACATGAAAGCGGATATAGCCACCTACGTGAGCAAGTGTTTGACTTGTGCGAAAGTCAAGGTGGAATACCAGAAGCCATCAGGGCTACTTCAACAACCTGAGATCCCAGTGTGGAAATGGGATCAGATCTCGATGGACTTTATCACTAAACTCCCGCGAACTCCGGGTGGTTGCGATACCATCTGGGTGATCGTGGATCGTCTAACTAAGTCTGCACACTTCCTAGCGACCAAAGAAACAGATAAGATGGATAAGTTGACTCGCATCTACATTAAGGAAGTAGTTTCTCGGCACGGGGGCCAACGTCCATCATTTCAGACAGAGATGCTCGTTTCACGTCCAACTTTTGGCGGTCACTTCAGAAAGCGTTGGGTACACGCTTAGATATGAGCACAGCTTACCACCCTCAGACGGATGGTCAAAGTGAAAGGACCATTCAGACCTTGGAGGACATACTTAGGGCATGTGTGGTAGACTTCGGGAACGGCTGGGAACTCCATTTGCCTTTAGTGGAATTCTCGTATAACAACAGTTACCATACGAGTATTCAGGCAGCACCGCTTGAAGCATTGTACGGTCGCAAATGTAGATCACCGATCTGTTGGGCAGAAGTCGGTGACAGTCAACTCACAGGTCCTGAGTTAATACTTGAGGCTACTGAAAAGATTGTGCAAATCAGAAACCGCATGGCAGCGGCACGGGATCGACAGAAAAGTTACGCTGATCAACGACGCAAACTGCTCGAATTTCAAGTAGGTGACTGCGTCCTACTGAAAGTGTCACCCTGGAAGGGTGTAATTCGTTTTAGGAAACGAGGCAAACTAAATCCACGGTACGTAGGCCCATTTGTGATTTCGAAGCGTATCGGGCCCGTAGCTTATCAGTTAAACCTTCCTGCCGAACTCAGTGGAGTTCACAACGTTTTTCACGTGTCCAATCTGAAGAAGTGTCTATCAGATGAGACCCTAGTCATTCCACTGGACGAGATTCAAGTGGATGAGCAACTGCATTTTGTAGAACAACCTATCGAGATCATGGACCGTGAGATCAAACTCGAAGGCACAGCAAGATACCGATCGTTAAGGTTCGTTGCAACTCTAAGCGTGGACCGGAGTTCACGTGGGAAAGAGAGGACCAAATGAAAAGCAAATATGCACACCTTTTTGCAGCTGAGCAGCAATCTGATGTTACTGCCAACTGAATTTCGGGACGAAATTCTTTCAACATGGGGATGATATGACAGCCTGGGATTTACTTGTACCATTCTAACAAACTGAATCTTTGTGCGTTGCATTCTAAACCGCGTTTACTCAATTTTCGGGACGAAAATTCTTTCAACATGAGGATAATGTGACATCCCGGCTTTTCAGGTAGCTTAAACGCGCTACTTTATTGTTATTCATTCCTACGCTGATTTAATTTAGAGAATTAAATTACGCGCTCGCAATAACTGCGCTAACTTTAGTATTTAGGGAATACACAATTTTTGGAAATTCTAACGGGTTGTATCTGAATTTCGTGCTACATGTTATTAGACGTTTATGAATGATTGTCGAGTCGTATTATGTGAAGTTATATAATGATCGGTTAGTAAATTCTATTTATAAGCCGAACCGAACCAAGCCTGTGAAACGTTTCGACTTCGCGACCAAGCAAACCCAACCCGCCACCCACACCCCCTTGCGAACACAACCCAACCCGCCACCCCACCCTTGCGGCCCAAGGGCAAGCCCAAACCGCCCCCTTGCCCCTTATGTATACGTATGTATGCATGGGGTGTTCAAAAAAAATACTCAAAACCCTAATCCCCTAGAAGTGTGCGACGGCAGCCCCCCCCCCTCTCGGTCGCGCAAACCCTACAACTCTCGGATCGATCCCAAGCTTGTCCTGGTTCGCAAGTTGTCTTCGTTTAAGGTTAGGGTTTTTCGATTTTGTTACGATTCATGTGATGATCTTCCGTAGAATTAATTATGATTATGTGCTCGTATGATTGTTGTTATGAAAAGTGTTGTGGTGTATGATTAGTTCGGATGAATATGCGAATCTTTGCGGTTGTGATGATATGTTTGAATATTAAAATCGTAGGCTGCATTTTATCTATAAAGATCATGATATATACTTAGGGTTTGCATGAATATTGATATATTAGATGATATTTGACAAGTTAACCTGCTGTTAATCAATACAACTAAGCGTCATGGCCGTTTACACATGTTCTAATGCGATAAAGTCGAAAACAGTAAGCTGATTGACATTTACAGCCAACTTCAGTTGGCTGTAACCTGATCATTATTTATCGAAAAGTGGATTTTCTGAAGCCTAAAACGTGTATTTTTTAAAAACGCTTCAAATGGCGCCAGATTCATATTTTTCTGAGGTCGTTTGCTATTTTTAAATGGTCATTTAGTGCAACAGCTGAAGCTGCATAAATTCTGCAGAATTTTCAGGTTTTTTATCGAGTCGGATCTCATAGTCTGTATGGGATTAGGTCACGAAATCTGTACAGTAACTGGAGACGGTAGTTTCCGAAAATCTCCCACTGGAATTTCATTAATCGGATGAACGATGATTTTTAAATGATTTTTCTCGTGGACTGCAGTCAGAAAGCGACGAATCTGACTGCAGCCTAGTATATAAATGTTTATAAATAATTGGTAAAGGTTTAGATTTGAAAATTTTACACAACATTCTACAGTCTAATTGACACCTTCTGTAAAAAAATTGGAATTTTTGGAATGTTGGAACTATTTTATAAAAATTCTCGAAAAAGCCCAGTTATGAGTGTAAAAGCTGAAACATGATAACTTGCGTTTGTGTGTATCTAAGTGTTGTATGAGTTATCCTGTGTTCATGACAAGTTGGTTTGATTGTTATTTTGTATGGTGATACTTTGCATGCATGATTATGGTTTCGAATTGGTTATTACGTGTGCCGTACTGTGTGTTAGTTATGCGTAGGGTTTTGTGTCAGTGTGTTCACACACTAACTTTAAATCGGTTGACATGTTAGGACGCGATTAGCGGTTCCATCATTTGCTTCTTTTGCGTTTATCTAACCGAGCAATTTAAGGTGAGTTCACGGCCCCTATTTTATCTGGTTTTGAACAACAGGAGGAGAAACATGTATATGCTCTACAACTCAATCTTTTACGTTATGCGAAATTAACACCGTTAACTATTCGGTAACTAAGTTAATGTTAATGTATGTTATAGTCACTAAGTAGATTTATCACGGAAGTCCTCAACCAACTCTCGGATCGTTAGTATTGGGTTAGATAGCGGAGAAATTATAGTAGTACTACTGGGCCCGACAAGCCCCACCCGAGCTAGTCGCGCTAGCCGACCGGGAATGGTCAACTTAATTTGGCCTAACTTTCACCATGGTCAGTGATAGACCTGGTAACACAGAGGCAACAACAGTCAGCTTTGATCGCGAACTCTTACATGACGTAACTTTACGCTCGCTACCTACATGTTAACATTGAACTTATTTACGAACCAACCTTATTATTCAAGGTTAGGAATAATGGAACTATGTCGTTATTCCGGGTTAGGAATAACGGGTGAAAACAATCTTTTAAACTGAACTTGTAAACTTATAAAAACCTATGAACTCACTCTTCTTTAAAGTTGACACTTGTTTCTTTGCATGTTTCTCAGGACGATAGGAGCGCTAGGTGCACTCACTTGCATTTGATTAAGGCACTTTTATCGAGTCTTTATTTACGAATAATTTTTTGGATTTTGGTTTTGGCGTTTATGTTGGCGCCCGTTACTTTATTTTAATGCTTCCGCTAAACTTTGAAACCTTGAAATTTTGAAAATGACTATGCATGTTTACAACAAATGTTTTTGGAAAACGTTTAAATAAATCATATAGAGTCGTTCGACATTGCTAGTGTCTGAGATTCTGGTTTGATCACACGCCTCGTGGTAAAACTCCGCTAGTGGAAATTGAGGGTGTGACAACGTTAAGGTTACAACACATAAACTTAATGCTTAAAATCTTTTATTCATCTTAGCTTAATTATTAAATAATCATTATATTAATAATAATATAATATTATTTATAAGATTTCCAATATAAAATTGAGACTCAAGAAGAGATTTTGTTCAAGAGGTCACTCAAATAATAAAGTTTAGGTTTGCTTGACAAGTATACTTAACTTTTTGTTAGGTTTAGATTTAGTCAAAATTGTAGAAGTCTATCTGTTGTTTGTTCATGATTAAGTTTGCTTGACGTAAAGATGATTTATTTGGCAACCACATTTGATAATAAATGTATCACTATTGTCACAACCTCCCACATCATTAGTTGAAGTCGTGCTCATGCCCTAGCACATACCTCAACACACTCAAAACACACCATCCGTATAAATATGTACAGAGTATGTTTCTTATATTATAAGAAATGGTTTTGTGTGATTGTGAATAGAGGTTAGAGAAAATGTTAATGTTCATCGATAAATATACGAGATGGTGTTCACCTCTATTAATTTTTAAATTTTTTTGGAAGTGATTATGAGTGAATGAGAAAATTTAATGATAAAGGTATATAAAATATTAGTTAATTAAAAAAAAAGAGAGAAAACTAATGATTTTTAGTGTAATTTTAGAAATGAGAATAAAAAAACCAAAGTGAACATCTTAGTCATTTAACGCGTTGGGTTCGATTCCCAGAAATAGGTTTTCCCGTATTTAATAGGTTTATTTCTGAATTGGTGTATATGTATTATTGCATAGTGAAAATGGATATCATCAGATAGTTCTATTAATGGCATGAATACTTCAGTAGTCCGTTAGTAATACAAATTTAGTGCTAAAAAAATTAACGCCTCATTTGATCGCACCATCACTCAGTTTAAAATACATAGTTACTTTCTAAAATAGATCATATATTATATTTAAAGCTCCATCAATTCGAACTTTTTATTTCATGATTGAATTTTTGAAAAAACTTAGATTTTTATCGAACAACACAATCATCTATGGTTATTACATTAATTGGCAAATTAATTAGCAATCAGGAATTGTATTATTGTTATTTACAGATAATGTTGTATATTAATGATTGTCTTACAAGTTATATTTTTATATTAATTTTTTATTTTACAAATAATGTTTTTTTACAACTTATTTTTATTTAAGACATAATGTTTTGGTATTGCTTATTTGTTTCAAAATAATGTCTTCATATTAAATAAATTAGTTTTACAAATGAGTTATATATTTTTTGTGGGATAGAAAAACATTATTTAACTATAGTGATTCAATATAACATTCAATATAACACTGGTAAAAACACTCAAACGCCATTATAGATAACGGGCGTTTTAGAGTCACGCTTCACAACACGCAACGTGCCTATTTTGAATAATATTTGAAAAAATTATACGTGAAAAAATATTAAGCAATAGTATATTCGAGGGATGAATTCGCTTTCTTTATGAATTTAACTTACTTAAAAAGTAGAGGCTTACAAATTGAGAAGAATTATTTAGTTAAATGAAGCATAGATTTCATATTATAAAAGAAAATTAATTATATTTAAATTATTTGATATGATTTTTTTGTCAAAAAAAAGTCAAACAAATATAGTCAATCAAAATGTAAAACACATTTAACATGTCAAATGCATTTTTACCAATGAATAAATCTTACAATAACCACTCGATTAAAGTAGTAACACTCGATAAGCCATCTATAATTGTTGTATCTCTTGATATCACGCTGTCGAAAACTATAATTCATCTCTAATATAAGTTTTACATTAATTCTTTTGAGAGGAGTTCCTATATAAGACATGTGAATCGTACGAAGTGTAGGGGAGAACCTCATCCATTGATCTCACAAGATTAATGGCTTAAAATTAGGTGGTGACTTTTTAGTAAATTTGAGGTTTAAACAATTGAAAAAATAAATAGAGAAATAGTATTATGGTCTTTTCTCACTTGAACCACTTTCCTACTTAATTTTCAAACGACTATAACTATTTCATACGTTAATATTTTATTTTAAATTACACAATATTAATGATCATTTCATTTTCTTTAATTTGAGCAGCTTATTGCTGTTTTCTTAAAAAATATACAGGATTTGGAATACCTAGTACCAATTATGTGATTACGTAATTTTGAATACCCAATATGTGACTACGTAATTTTGAATATTCATTACGTGATTTCATTATAGTATTTATGTGAAACCCCACTAAGTAATTACGTTGTTATATAACAATAGTTGACTATATATTATTACGTGACAACGTGATTTTGAATACCCATTTTGTGATTACGTGATTTCATTGTAGTATTTAGTGGATAATATGAAACCCTACCGAGTGATCACGTAATTATGTAAAAACAAAACATGTAATACATGATATTTCAGGTTTAATCACGTATTAAGGATAAATTATATACAAAACATTAGCCAAAATCAACCTAGAATAAACACATAATGTCGTATATTAGAGATTTAATCACGTAATACAGCATAAACAATCAAGTTATTGAATGTGTAATCACGTAATACACATAATTGTAATAACATCAGTTATAACAAATCATCTTGAATGTGTAATCAGATAATGAATTTATATTGAATGTGTAATCATGAAATGATTTATATTGAATGTGTAATCACGAAATGATTTATATTGAATGTGTAATCACGTAATGGCTATTTAAAAATCACGTAGTCATGTACTAGGTATTCAAAATCATGTAATGGGTACTGGATATTCAAAATCACATAATTACGTAATGAGTATTCAAAATCCTGTGTTAAATTTGAAAAAAAAAAACTATAGTAATAGGCTGCTCAAATTAAAGAAAATGAAATACTCGTTAATACGGTGTAAATTTTTTAAATATTAAAGTATGAAAAAGTTATAGCCGTTTGAAAATCAACGGGGACTAGTTCACTTGATAAAAGACAAAGGGTATGTTTGGCAAAAGTAGTTGGTGGCTAGTGGCTGTAAGCTGGTGGCTGATGGCTGAAAGCTGGTAGCTGGTAGCCGTAGCTTTTAGATATATATTTAAATGTTTGGTAGAGTAGCTAGAGCTTTTAATAAAATGTATAAAATGACCATAATGGACATTAAAAAGTTGGTGCATTAAAAAGTCCATTATCTTTAGAGGTTAAGATAGTCATTTTTTTCCTAAAAGCTTGTAGTTTCTTCTAAATGCTACTAGTAGGAGCGTTTAACCAAAAGCTTTAAGCTCCTAACCTAAAAGCTTTAAGCTCCTTCAACCAAACAAGACTTTTTATTGAGTATGAGTTTTTTCTTAAAAGCTTAAAGTTAGAAGCTCTTAAAAGCTCCATGCCAAACATATCCAAATTTACTCTTCATGTTAATGACAATTGTTACTTTCTCCTTCTCCGGTATGCTTCTCGCGGGATCTTTGTCTTACACATGATCAAACCACTAATTATTTTTACATATTTAATGATTTACAAAAATATTTTTTTTTATTTTTGGTTTAGATCACTAAAGATAATAAGTCAGTTAGATCGCACGAGAGTGTAAAATTGGTAACACTTAGTTATGATGACTTTTAAATTAGCATTCATGTCACAAGTGTATTTTCAAAAGCCTTAAGACGAACAAAGAAACTACGTTAAAAATAGATCAAAACCTAAATACAAAAAACAAAAAGAGAAAACAAAATTAAAAAAAATAGAAAGAATGAAAGGATATCAAAAGTCAAAACGTAAGGAAATGAATTAACCAATGAATAATGAAAGATTACATTAAATAACAAAAAGATAGATAAATCGTGACACAAATCATACTTATGATTGTAAATCTAACATAAAATATAGAAAGAATAAATTAAATAAAAAAACACATATAAATTACATAAATAACTAATTAAATACGTAATAACAATAAAGTTAAGCAGAGTTACATTTTTTATATATCGGAATGTATATAAAAAAGAAATTTTTACATAATTTCCCCTGCTAAGAAGTATTATTACACATTTTCCTAACCTTTAAATTTAATTACATATTTCCTCTTTCTAAAGAAGCCTTATTTAAATGTTTCCTCAATCCATGAATTTAATTACATATTTCACCTTCCTAAACCCATATATTACATATTTATCAATTTCATTAAAAATTTTTATAGAATTACTATTACATAGTTACCCATTTCATTACACAATCATTTTATAGAAAAAAACAAACTAACATAAGTTATAAAAAAATAAAATTTACTGGATTAAAGATGTATATTATTTATAGTATAATGTGTGTAGCTGTATATATAACAATTGACAAAATTAATTTCACTGTAACCAGTTTAGTATTTTTTTGTCTTCCATGTTTTTTCCTCTTGTTTTTGTTTTTTGTTCTTTTGTGTACCTTAACCACGTATCTTTTAGTATTGTTACTTTACGTATGTTTTTGGTTAATTTATGTTTTGTCACTAATTTTATCGAAAACGAATGGGGTTAAATATGATATGTTTTCATAAGATTGTAAAAGTTTGAGTTATTATACGTTTCAACGTCAACGTAATACGTGATACTATTTTTAACTTAAAAATATTATTTTCTTACGTGCTTTTTAAGTATGTTTTGTTATAAATCCAAGTTGGTTTACATGTTAACATAATTTTTCTTGGTAATTAACCAGGTCAAACATACTATGTTTTCGTACCTATTTTTATATCCGTTTTCAATTCGTCTACATTTTGACATAAGTTTTGTTCTGAAATGAGTTGGGTCAAACATTTAATAGTATAAACTCGAGTTATTTAAGTTTCGACACCGCGGGTCAAAATTCTAGTTGAAAAATAAAAAAGATAAAAAGAAAGAAAGATAACATATGTAACTAATTCAAGTTCGATTTCTGCCCCCCCCCCCCCCCCCCAGTTTTGGCGGCGGGTGATGATGGAAGAAAGAAAGATAACATATGTAACTAATTCAAGTTCGATTTCTGCTCCCCCCCCCCCAGTTTTGGCGGCGGGGTGATGATGGAAGACTATACGAGTAGGTGACGATCACTATCCTTGTACTGAACGGGTTTTACCTCATCGCACTGTCGTGCCTTCGGGCGTGTGTTCACGGGTTTCGGCCCTAGATGAGAATTTTCCACAGTTCGAAGTTGGGCGTATTCCGATGTAATGGATTACGCCAATAGCCTATTTAAAAAATTCGTTGAACGTTAGAAAAAAGATATGTAAGTGAAGCCTTAAAAAAAAGAAAATCAAGACTACTGTTTCCCAAAATTGGTAAATGTACGTATAATAGATAGATATGTAAGTGAAGCCTTAAAAAAAAGAAAATCAAGACTACTGTTTCCCAAAATTGGTAAATGTACGTATAATAATAATAATAATAATAATAATAATAATAATAATAATAATAATAATAATAATAATAATAATAATAATAATAAAATAATAATAATAATAATAATAAAATAATAATAATAATAATAATAATAATAATAATAATAATAATATTAATAATTTGTTTCCCATATTCTTACTCTTTTTTAATTACAAAAGAACTTTTAAGTCTAAGCTAAGGTAAATGTATGTATATAATAATTTGTTTCCCATATACTTACTCTTGTCTAAGTTCATATCTAACTGTACAGCACATACAGACTTGATGTGATTTAATATTATAAATATAAGATTATAATAGATCAAACTAAAGTTGTATAGATCAAAAAATACAAAAACATGCCGGTTGTTGACTTCATGGATCAGGAGAGAAGTCCATTCTCATAAGCTAAGGGTCTCAATAATAATATAAATAAAGTGTAAATATCAAATATAAATATGTTTTAACATATAAAATATTTTTAACGTAAGAAGAGAAAGATTTTTTTTTCTGAAATTTTTTCCCTATTATTTAAGAAAGACATTTAATTACAAAATGTAAAAAAAAGTTTCATGATTTTACAATAGTAGAGTAACTTTGTAGAGTAATTATAATTACTTTACAGAATTAAATAATTACTCTACTAGTTTAAAATTACAATTTTTTTATTTTGAGACTAAAATACGTGCTTAATAAGCACAGAAAATAATTTGAATTTTTTCTCTTTTCACATCTTACGTTAAGGATTTTTTATATGTTAAGACCCATTTATATAATAACTTAACCCTATGGATCAAACTATTTATATATTCACTTATACCAAATTTTACAAATAATAGTGGAAGACGTATGTCAAATTTTCATGTAATCATATATATATATATATATATATATATATATATGGTTAGGTTTATTTGTAAACAACCCCATTAATTATGAACACTAGTGAACTAATTATAGCCCTTGATTATCAATACACAAGTGTATACACAAATGTAAACCAATGGTCAAGATTTGGTGATGAAAATACACTAATGTATTTTACGATTTGATGATGTAAATCAATTACCAGAATTTGTTCACCCAATTCACAAATACACTAATATTCACTCTAGAACCCTACCATATATATATTTCTTTTTAAATAAGTAATAATTTTATATATACAACACTATAATTATCCATGTATTTTGATGTCACCTAACATTTGATATAAAGAAAGGGTAGGAATGAAAAAAAGATATATGGACACTATCAAATTAAGTATAGGCCGTTTTATACGTCGTTTTAAAATATGTGTAAAATTACCATATTTTCTAGGCTTTCATTATTCTTATACTTTCTAATTTATATGCCTTTTTACTCTATCTCTTTCTATATATATCTATGTAGGAGGGATGTGTAAATATTAATTCCCTATTGTCTATCCTATTTGCTTTAGTATATAATACCATGCGTCCCCGCGTGTTGCGGTGGAAAAAGGACCTTTTACCGACCCAAAACAATATAGCTATAGTATTTCCAAAAGGGTATTGATACGTTGTGACACTGTGGTGCACTACGTGATGGGCATTTGGTTGTTATCAGTTTGGTTCGTAAAAGTGTCAGTAAGATACCAACACTTGGCATAGCAATTGACACATGTTTTACATCAAATCAAAAACCATAAAAATGAATGATGATAGTGATGTTGTTCGGGCGGTATTGGTTCGGTTTGTCACAATACGGATACGGAACCTCGAATGGATTCAGAATAAGTATTTAAGTGTCTAAATGATCAATCTTGTGTGTTTTTATGTGTTGGTATGCTTAGAATTGGAAAACTTTATGAATTTGATGTTTTGCGGGTTAAATACGAAAACTGGATGTGTATTGGAGAATATGCTAATGAAGTGGAAATAAAAATATTGGAAGATGGCATGATAAAGGGTGGAAATACGAAGACGTGGCAGCAAACGGCGAAGGAAACAAAGTTGAAATGAAGAAGTAATTAAAAAAATAGTTTTGGGAAGAATTTGTCAGGTGTAAGATATGGATAAGGCGTAGCCTAGGAGTCGCTTAAAATAAAAGTGTATATATGCGAATTTTTAGGGTTTTCAAGGGCTTATTCCACACAGAACGACCTAGTACAAAACTGGGACTTCTTGGGAGCAATTTTTGGAGTTCATTCATCATTCCAACTCATTCAATTTATCTATAATCATCCAACATGAAATTTCACACCGAAATTGAAGATCAAATCAACATCATGAGTAGGTAACCTCTTCATGGTTTCCTCCAGGGCTAGAGTTTTGCAAGTAGTTGAAATAATATGATTTATCGTTATGTTTGGGATTAGTAATCTAAGAATTTGTTTTCTTTTTGTTATTTGATTTGTTTAACTGGTTGTAACTATTTGAGTTTCATTCAATATCCTTTCATTTATCTTTTAATTCCTGAGATTTATAGCAATTAGGATAGATTAGAAAACGATTCGGATATGATATTACAAAATTGATATGTTCATGATTGCCTTTCATTGGTAATGCAATCCAAGTAATTGTCTTTACGTATCATAGTTATTTAATCAAATTATATGTGTGATGTCTATGTGATTCTCAAACCGAGTTGAATTAGTGAAACTGCTATACCTGAATCGTGGAGGAACCACCTTATCCCTAACTATTTACAACTCATAGTTAATTTAGTTTTCAAAACAACTCTCAAAACAATCGATTTTACTTTTCAGTGAATTTGTTAGTTAGTAAAGAAACGATTAAACAACACGTTCGACGGTACTCCCCATGGTTCGACACCTGACTTACCATATCTGATAAGGTAGTTGGGTTCACGTTTTTACTCGTATTTTTACTGACCCTTCAACATCGGTCAATTTTTGATGCCGTTGTCGAGGAGTCGTCTGCAAAGTGTCTAGTTATTTGTTTCTTAAAAAGTCACAAAGATGCAAAAAAAATATAGATTTTCTTTTTATCTAGTTCGGTTTACGTGTGGTGTTCTTTGTTTTTGTCTATGCAAGTGATTTTTAATTGCATGCGTCATACAAGGAATTCGGAGAATAGTTCACCTTTAATATTTGATCCCGGAATTGAGAAAACAACTCGGAAGAACCGAGTACTTCATAGAGAAAGAAGAATTTTGCAATCTCCTACACCTAAAACCAGCCAGATAAAGAATCAAGGTAATTCCAACAAGCAACCCGCTAGCCAGTTTAATCCACAAAAAGGACAAACATCATCCTAAAGCCAAACTTTCACATAAAAACCTGTTAACCAATACTTTTCACCCTACGTGAGAGTTATTACTAGGCGATTTGATTGAGTCCAATCAGGGGTGTTGAGAGTCACTTCAGGCCTGCTATTGATAACAATCTGTCAACAATTGTAATACCAGAAAAACATGGTAGGTCTTTCGAGGTTCGTTCCCATGCGATTTAGAGTTTATAAAAATACCATGGGCTAGCTACTGAAGAGCCATATATGCATCTTGGTACTTATGATGCAAGATGTAACGCAATTAGAGGTCAGGATTCACTCCTGATGATGTGAAACTGGTAGATCACTTTAGATGATAAAGCTCAACATTGGTTCAAGTCTTTACCTTCCGCCTTGCACCTGGAGCAAAATGCAATATCAGTTTTTGGATGAGTTCTATACAAGCCAAAGAACGAATAAAGCGAGAAAGAACATGAGAAGTTTTCTTCAACAACCGGGAGAGTTATTCTATGAAGCCTTTACCCGTTTAAAAATGATGTTAAATAATTGCCTACATCATGACATCCAACTTTCGGAATTGTTAAACTAATTTTACAAGGGATTAACATAAGAGGATGCTAGGGATTTAGATTCGATATCCAATGGTACTTATGGAACAAATGATGAACATGTAGACTTGATTCTGTGAAATAAAGGCTCTTACTTCAAAAAAGAAAGCAGTGACTGAAAGAGAATTAAGACATCCGGCCATTAGCGTTGTTAGTGATTTTAGCGCGGGTAAGTCTGATAGATTCGCATGGGTAGAAAAATAGTTAGCCACCTTGGGAGCTAGAGGATAACAAGTTCAGGTAAACTAGATTTTGTATTATGTGTAGTAAATGTGGAGATTTGGTGCATGCAACCGAGTAGTGTGACCGGTTTGTTGAAGGGTATGAAGAGTTGAACTGTCACACCCCAACCGATGGCGGAAACATCGGGATGAGACGAACAAATTGCTCAAAACTTCATAACGCTATGTGACAATATAGATTAAATTCAAATTTCATTCAAGACTAAATTGTCGTACAAAAATTCCAGATAATAGTCAACAATTGTTTCAAAATGACATAAACCTAAATCTTGTTTCATCTTGTAACATCACCTCATCAATCAACCTGCAACATGTATTAAAATATATCAACAAAACGTTGGCGAGCATACAAGTTTTGTTACATAGCATAATATTGAATAAATTTGTTTAAAGTCTCATATCCAACATGAACCATAATATGCAAGTTTACTAGCATGCCGAAACGGTGTACTATATGTTCAAACCCAAGAATCCAACGCGTTAAAATAGCCTATCCCAATAGAGTAGCGGGAGGTTAACATGTTTAACTTAACAATACCCCAAGTTCCATGGGCGGTGCGTTAATCCTATAGCGCTATAATTGTTAATGTAGGCTAGCAAAGTTAATGAAGCATATATCGACACAAATAGTTTACATAACATACAAGTCTAACAAGCATCAAGTAGTTTCATGTTAAGCATGGATAGAGATTAAAATAGTTTAAGTGTCGTGTGATTTTTTTATAATGTACATGTTGCACCCAAAGTGTAAAAAGGAAAAAGGGATCGAGTATGCTCATGGTTTTGCAAGCTTTCCCACTTGAAATCCCGCGAACGTTGTTGGTTGATGGATTAGTTTCGAGCACCTTGTCCTTCTATACGAAGAAACATAGGCATGTGAGTATTGGGAATTAACGGAAGGTTATGGATTCGGAATTAAAATAACGTGAAATTAGTATTATGAAAGTAATCATCTTGTACTCATAACACTTTTTCTTGACACTATAGAAACTCAAGGGTTTGGTATGTTTTTATGGATTCAAAGATCCATTAGAATCGTAACAAGTGTATGGTCTTTAGATGATATAACCTACTATTTTGACAATTGACCACTTGTTCATCATCAAGAGTTCGGTTACTTTGATAATATACAAGTATTATATAGGTTACATTAAGTCATATAGGTCAAGCATGAGGTAGGAGGTTGAACCATCCATTTAGGAACCTCTTTGTAGTTTACATAAGTCAAGTAGGAGGTGGGAGGATTTACCATCCACTTAAGACCTCTTTGGATTCACCACTACACATGTGTCTTAGACATAAGGAGGGTCATGAACTTACAAGTAAGGAATGAAATGAGACAATTAAGCTATGAAAATCATCAAGTAGTGTGTGGATTCAATGATGGATAGCCCAAGCTAGTCCAAATATCACACATTCATCAAGCTTAACTTGAACACTACTTGTGGGTGTAAACCCTAGTCGAAAACAGAAAGTTTGTGAGGTTTTATCTTCTAGTTTGACGTGTATCAACCTTGTTTTTAAGCCTAACCAACCACATATAGTGTTGTAAGCATTAGGACATAGGTTTGACATGAGTTGAACTCAAGTTAAATAAGTTTTATAAAAGTTTGAAGAATATAAATCAAAACAGTCCACTTTGGAGCCTTTTTCGTGACATTCCAGGGCCTGATTTTCCATGGAAAACCATTGGAGATGTGCACAAGGTCAAACCAAGCAAGTGGGAAAAAGAATGGATGAAAAAGGTTAAGAAATGAGTGAGATATGCTCACTTTTGTAAGAGATAGAAATTCTACTCGAATCTTGGATTCACAGCTGATTAAAGGAAGTTTTGAGAGTGTTTTGGTGATTAGAAAAGTGTAAAAAGGCTTGGATATGCTTGGGTTTTATAGGGAAGGATTAAGTTTGGGTTTGGTGAAGTATTAATTGTTAAAACATGTTTAAAACTCAAAAATTCACAAAAAAAACCCGCCCAAAACGAGTCTGGTCGCGCTGGTTGCGGATCAGACCGTTTTGACGAGATGATATATGTTTTATGGGCTTGTTTTGTTCGATGAGAAGTCCCAACTCAGCTGGTTAGGCGCGTGTTTGGTGTGGTTGCTGACTCGGGTTCGAGTCCGGGAGGTGTCCGTTTTTTATTCTTTTCCTCATTTTCAAGTTTTCATAAATTACACAAACAGTCCCTGTACTACAGTTTCAGTAATTGCACTTTTAGTCCCTCACATTTAACTAACTAAGTTAAATGGAATACTTGGGTTTAATAACTAAATAAAAAAAAAACTTAACTAAGTTAATGAATAATTAAACTTTTTAAAGGAAAAAAATATTGTTCTTTTTTAAATATTTAATGAATAAACAAACATTTATAAAAAATAAATAAAGAATGAGTAAATAATGAGTAAATATATATTTAAATGTTTTTAAATATTTAATGAATAAACAACCATACCATCCATGTCAGCAAAACTATTAAAGTTATCAAAGGGGTAATAATAAGGGCTATCAAGGGGGATCATTTGGATCTTCCAACTTTTCTAGTGGTAATGAGGTGATGGAAATGTAGAAGACTATGCGACAAGATATGTAAAGAAGAAATCAACTCAATGAGGAGAGGAGTCAGAATGATGAGGTAAGAGAAAGCTATTCAAGCCTTAACAACAAAAATGGGGCAACAGGCTGGGGAAATGGTTGAACTAAGGAATAATAATGGAACACTACTAAGTGATACCACTAGGAATCCAACACATCAGTCATCAAGTACAAGGAATGTAAACATCAATGCGGTAAGTCTTCTTTGAAACTTTGATGTTTTTACCGATTGGTCTGAGAGTGGGCATGAGCAGAAAACAATTTCACAATCTAATCATAAACTAAAACATTTGAAAAAGTTATTTTTGTGAAAAGTATTTCGAAGAAATGAATACCAAGGTTAAGGATAAAGGTGTGGAGGTTAATACCATACCATTTCCTTTGGCTTCAGTGGAACCAGTTAAAACATCAGTTTTGAGTAAGTGGGACCTACCAAAGGATGAACTGTGGGAAAAGTTCAAACCAAGTAAAAAATAATTTACCATTACTTGAAGTTATTAAAGAAGTTCCTGTTCTCATGCTAAAAATCTAAAAGTGTTGAATACTCAAAATCGGCACAACAAGTTGCCAAAATAGTTTGATCTAACGGCACATGTGTGTGTTGCTTTTTTCGGGTACCTTTCCACCAAAACTCCAAGATCCAGGAGCACCCCTTATTTCCATACAAGTTTGGGAAGTTAAGTTGATTGGGGCTCTTAGATCTTGGAGCTTGTGTCAAACCAACACGATTTCTGTCCTTAACAAAAGGTCGACACCACTGTGGTGTTGGCTAATCAAACTCTTATATGCCCTAGGGGTATGTTGACTGATGTAATAGTTAAGGTGGAGGATTGTTATTAGTCAATTGACTTTCTAGTGTTGGATTGTGCAACAATTGTCAAAGCCACACAGCCCATGGTCATACTGGGTAGGCCGATTCTAGCGACTGCGCATGTAATAATAAAATGTGTTGACAGCACGGTGAGTATAAGGTTTCGTGATTGAAAATTAAGCTTAAGTGTGTTTGCAAACTTAATCAACCCTCTTGTTATTGATAAATGTCCTAAAGCGAAAGTTGCTAACAAGTGTGACCTTCCTGCAAGGAAGAGTCACACTAAAAAGAAGTGTTTCATGGTTGACAGGTTTGACATGGCAGAAAGAAAAGCAGTGAAGAAAGAGGAAGATATGGTGAAGGAGGTACCAACAACAAAGGGTAAACCACCACAGAGGAAAAAGGTGGGTGATCCACCTTATCGTATTAATGCAAAGGTTGAAGCAATCATGTTTTGCCCATGTGGAAATGAAGTGAAGGGCTCACCAAAGCATTGGTGATACGTGGTTGAAAACTAATGATGAATCGTATTTAAGTTTATGTTTTTACATGACTTGTGGTTTCGAATGGCCTACTTTTGATTAGAATTGTGTTTTGCAGGTCTAACGGAGTTTAAGGAGCTACTCGGGAGCTTTACAAAGCAACGGGGAGCGAACGGGATCAACCGGGAATTGGAAATGAAGAAAATGGAAACCAATAGTTGGACTTAGTGTCGCCGACGCCCCTTGGTTACTCGCGTCAGCCAGAAACTCGTGTAGACAGTGGATTAAGGCGTCGGCAGAAAACGGAAAATCTAGAGGGCATCACCGACGCCCTGTTTGGTAGTCGACGACGGCCTCTAGAAAGTGCTATCGCTGAAATTCAATTTTGAACGGGTTTTAATGTTTGTTTGACCCATTTGTGAAGGAGTTACGAGTTTTGTGAGGTTTGAAACACTTCTTGGAGCCAAGAACACCCCAATCTTGATCCCACATCATATTCAATCCATTCCATCATTCGAATTGATCATCCATCTTCATCTCCACAACCCTAATCATCACCATCATCATCAATCTATTGACCTAATCATCCACCATAAACCCTACCCTTCACCATACTCAATCTCAAGCTTCAAGATATTCGTGATTAAGCTTCAATCTTCCGATGATCAAGTTCCGTTTGTCATGAGCGGCTAATTTCCGAAGGTTTCACCCCGGTGTAGACATTTGTAAGATTTAGGGTTAGTTTATGAGTTTGGTTGATTTTGTGACAAATTGAATTGTATTTTGAATTGATTGATAATTGTCTCACATTTGAACTATATTTATGACTTTGTGAAACAAGTTTGTGTATTTATGCCTTATCTTTCGAAAGGGATTATTTGTCCGAAGTAACAAAGTGTGTTGTGGTCCGTCATATACGTGATAGCAATTGGCACCTAAGTTTTGTGATATCAAAACCGCTAATGACAAATTCAATTAAATCAAGTTAAAATTGTTAGTAACCCTGGGTGTTGCATTTGTTGAACCGGGTGTGAACCTTGCTTCCAAACCATTTTTTTAATTAAGTAATTCAGATTTCGTGCAATCGTTTAAATCATTAGTTAAGCAATCAAATCAGTTTTGTCGGATTAATCCGACATCTCTTCAAAAGAAACCAAAGTAATCAATATTCTAGTAAGCTTCATAAAAGTGACACCTTTACCAAAAATCAATCACATCCATTCGCAAACCACAAACTCTTGTGGTTCGACCCCTTACTACCACCAACACATTGTTAAGGGTAATTTGGGCATATAAATTTTATCTTTGACCGGGGCGCGACACTCCGATCAATTAGCGAAGTGCATCCTTAGAGAGGGAGGAATGCAAGCATCCCAGCTGACCACCATGAGTAGTGAAAGGTACCGTCTGGCGGAAGACCCATAAACTTAGCGCATCTTGAGGCAACCCAAGGCTTGTTTATTTTGTTTTAGTTTCAATTTGTAGTGTTGAACGTGCAGTTCCCGTCGAAAGAGTTTTTGAGAATATCCCACAACATCACACACGTGTGGGGAAACTCCAACCCACCCAAGTATGTTTTCTGATTTGAGTCTAAGGGTTGAGGAGAACCCTATTAAAAGGGGTGGAACGGGTGAGTAAAATATTAAAATAAAGAAATATAATTCTAAGGAAGATTAACTGAATTAAGGAACCAAGTGTGTTTTAGATATAAAAAATAAATAAATAAAATTAAAAAAAAACTCACTGTTTGGAAAATGGTGTGAAGTGATGTTGATTTAAAGATAAAAACTCTAAAAGAATACATTTATTGTAAATTTTTTCATTTTTTCTGGATTTAAAAAAAGCGTATCAGAAGGTGTTATTCGTAAACTACGGGTATAACGCAGCCTATGTGTCATTTGGGAGCTATGGAGCAGGTGTCATTCGTAAGCTACGGGTATAACGTAGCCTATGTTTCATTTGGGAGCTATGGATCAGTAGGTTTGTGTTGTAGGATACGGAGTCTTCGTAGACTACGGTTCATAACGAAGAAACAACAACACAAACAACACTTACGTCTTGTAGTCTATGATTCATTTGTAGCCTACGGTTCCTATAGGCTTCAAATAAGCAGCAGCAAGCTGAGTTTCCGTGTTGTGGGCTATGCCTAACGCGTAATCTACGAATCATATGGCTAGATGCGTAACCTACGACTCAATCACAGGTTGCATGGTCGGTTCGGGTAAAACGGGTTGACGTAGTCTTAAATAAAGAACTACAACAACAAATAATTAAATCAGAACCCGATTCTCAGTTATCTTTTCCCCCAAATTATTCATCTTTTTTACTCATCACTCTCATTCCCTTCAAGAACCCTAAATTCTCCATAGCAACTAACATCTCTAAAAGCTTCAAAACTCAACAAGATTTATTATTAAGCCTATCTTGCTTAGTTTTCCGAGGAGAACAAAACCCTACTATTTGATTTGCACAAATCGCATCCGTTTGCAAGAAATCTGAAGAGAGGGTGACGAAACCGAATATACTAAATTGGGGTTTCTTGTGTTGGAGTGCATTATACTTCGATTAACGCATAATCAGGTTTTTCTAAACATAAGAGGTATGTTTTTACCACCTTCCTCATGATTTTTGAAGATATGATGTTTTATGCTTGATACATGTTCAAGATGTGTACTTTTGTGCTTGAAATTGGGAATGTGAATGTTTTGTTCGTGACAAATTGAATTGTATTTTGAATTGATTGATTATTGTCTTACATTTGAACAAATTTGCGAATTGTCGAATGATTATAAAATTTGACTTTGTGAAACAAGTTTGTGTATTTATGCCTTATCTTTCGAAAGGGATTATTTCTTCGAAGTAACAAAGTGTGTTGTGGTCCGTCATATACGTGATAGCAATTGGCACCTAAGCTTTGTGATATCAAAACCATTAATGAAAATTCAATTAAATCAAGTTAAAATTGTTAGTAACCCTAGGTGTTGCATTTGTTGAACCGGGTGTGAACCTTGCTTCTAAACCATTGTTTTTAATTAAGTAATTCAGTTTTCGTGCAATCGTTTAAATCATTAGTTAAGCAATCAAATCAATTTTGTCGGATTAATCCGACATCTCTTCAAAACAAACCAAAGTAATCAATATTCTAGTAAGCTTCATAAAAGTGACACCTTTACCAAAAATCAATCATATCCATTCGCAAACCACAAACTCTTCATGGTTCGACCCCTTACTACCACTAACGCATTGTTAAGGGTAATTTGGGCATATATATTTTATCTTTGACCGGGGCGCGAGACTCCGATCAAATTTTGGCGCCGTTTCCGGGGAGTTCGTGCGCTTTGCGTTTGGAATTGTTGGTTTTGTGATTAACTGTTTAAGTGCTTATTTCTTTATATCGTATTTGCTTTTGTGTTACGCGGGTGTGTTACTTGTGTAGGTTACAGGTAGTGCATGCATACACGGAATTCCGAGAGGACTTCACCTTTAGTGTTCGAACCGGAAATCGAGCGGGTCGTTAGGAGGAATTTAGCCAACCGATTAGAGGCGACCCTTGCTTCTAATCCACTCAACACCAACTCACCACCTACACCATCTTTTGGACCCATTCCAATGGATCCTCAAAACTCCAACCAACCTAACAACCAAAACCAATATCATGACTACCCACCCCAAAACCAAACCCATCAATCGGGTGGTGGTCACAACTCTAGACCACCAACACCACCATTCCAAAACCGTAACCGAAACCCAAATAATCGCCAACGCACACCTCCACCTTCAAACCAAAAATGTCAAAACCCGTTACCACCCAATCTCAACAACCGAAATGTTAACGCCAACGTGGGGTTAACATTAGCCGTGGCAATCCCACAAACGAAGCCCAATTTCTTGACCTTGACGAGTTGAGAAATAATATACCCAATGATGCGCCGTATAGTGTTCCCGGTTATCAATCGCCGGAACACATGAGCATCCATTCGGAATACTCAGAGATGGGGAGAACTACAATGAAAAGGTTGTGGATGATGAATGGGGTGACATTAACATGGGAAACTTTTACAATGCATGGGGGTTTGATTACGACGATTTTAGTTATCAAAATGCCAATTTCGTGGGGAATAATGGCAGATACGGGCAAGAGATGGGTAGAGATGATGGCTACGGGAAGGACCGTCAACCACGCAATGATCAAAGAAAGCGGGATTACGGTAACAACAACAACGGTAACCGTAACCGAATACCGCAATTTGTTGGCGGTGGGAATCAAGGTGGAAACGGGGGTGGTGACCGAATGGGTAATTATCGGCCGATGAATCAAGAAGTTAATGGTCCACGCCGTCAGCCACAACAACAAGAACCCCGAGGAGTGAATGGTCGGTTTCGACCGGTGGTCACCAAAAATGATTCACCTATTGTGCCTACACCTCGAGGGAGGCGATCATTCGAGTGCAAGCCGAACTACATCAACATCCTACCTCACTTTAATGGTAGGGCACACGACGAACCGTATACCCACTTGGCAGAATTTTCAACCATTTTAGTACTATTGGGGGCCACAATTTCGAATCGAGGAGGTGAAGCTTAGGCTATTTCAGTTTTCATTGAAGGACAAAGCAAAGAAGTGGTTCCTCACGCTTCCGGCCAATAGTATTCGCACTTGGGCAGAAATGCAACAAGTGTTTCTTGATGAATATTATTCGATAGCAAAGACCGACGATGCGAGAGACGAAATTCGGTCGTTTCGAAAGTTTTCGGGTGAATTATTACATGAGGCACTTGCTCGTTTCAAGGAGTTGGTTCGAAAATGCCCTCACCATCAAATCCCTAGATGGGAATTGTTAAAGTGTTTCGTACGGGGATTAGATGCGAAAGATCATAAGTACTTGCAATCAGCAAGTAATGGTACGTTATTGAACAACCACGAGGAAGGTGATTGGGAATTCTTAGAGATGATGAGTAAGAACTCCAAGGTCGTGGCTATAGCGGACCGAACTAAAAAGCATCCAATCTCAAAGTCTTGGCCCGACCGCAATGCAAATTCCAAGGACCGGATTGAAACATTAGAATGGGAGTTGGCCCGTATGAAGAAAAAAGAGGTGGGTGCGGTACAGTTTGCCGTATGTGAAGAAAGTGGTGACCTCGGTCACCGGGCCGAGAATTGTCAAGTTAGTATGGCACAAACTACCGAAGAGGTAAGTCAAGTGTATGGAGATAGAAAACAGTTTGACATAAACTCCAACACTTACCATCCGAGTTTGAGAAATCATCCCAATTTTCGGTATGGTAATGCTTCGAATCAAATGAACCCGAATTTCCAATCGGGAAATCAAGGTGATGGTCCAGGCGGTTCGACGTACCAAAACCGCCAAAGTGGTAATTCGGGCGGTTACCAAAGCAACTACAACCAAGGTGGTGGCCAAGGGTATCACAATCATGAAGGTAATTACCAACGGGGCTACAACCAAGGTGGTAACGGGGGTGGTAACTCAAACCCTCAAATGGGTGGTGAAGATTCCTTGAACTCTAAATTAGATGCAATAATGAATGCCATCACTACTTCAAATCAAGAGATAAAGTTGGAGATGAAGAAAGAGTTCGAGGTACGTGACAAATCGCACAAGGCATTGGAAAAGCAGGTGGGTCAACTTGCGGAAGAAATGGCCCAAATGAGAGGAAGTGGAGGAAGACTCCCAAGTGACACCACCTTGAACCCGAAGCATCAAAGTTCAAGCACGAATAATGTGAGGAATGTGCACATTAACGCGGTAAGTCTTCTTTCAAATGACGAGGTTTGTAGTGTTGAAAGCACTCCACCGCCACACCTTGTTGAGGGTGTAATGGAAGATGTAGGAAATGAGTCGGGAAGTGAAAATGAGCAAGAAACGATTTCACAAATTAAAAGTGAAAAAGTAACTAGAAATTCTTTTTGTGAAAGTTGTTTTAATGACTTGCATGCTAGGGCCAATGATATGGTGTGGAGTTTAATACCATCCCATACCCGTTGGCTCTATTAAAACCAATTGATGCATCAAAGTTTGAAAAAGGGAGCCCACCAAAGGACGAGAGGTGGAAAAATTTTAAACAAGCAAAAATTAATTTGCCATTACTTGATGACATTAAAAAGGTCCCGGCTCATGTAGAGTGTTTAAAAGATTTGAGCACCGAGAAACGGCACAATAAGATACCGAAACAATTTGACTTAATCTCACATGTTAATGTCGTTTTATCGAGTGCCCTCCCCCAAAAAGCTCACGATCCGGGAGATCCTCTTATTCCAATCCAAATAGGTAAATTTAAAAAAAGAGGGCGCTCCTAGATCTTGGAGCTTGCGTGAGCATCTTGCTTGGGAGTCTATACGACCAATATGATTTTGGTCTTTTGAAAAAGTTTGACACCCCCGTTGTGTTGGCCGACCAGACTCCCACGCATCCAAGGGGAATGGTGGAAGATGTAATAGTGAAGGTTGAAGATTGCTATTACCCATTTGACTTTTTAGTAGTTGACTATGTGGGGTGTGTTGAGGACACACAACCGATAGTCTTACTGGGTAGACCGTTCCTGGCAACTACTAATGCTATAATAAATTGTGCAACGGGAACGCTAAGCATGCAATTTGGGGACCAGGAACTAAATTTGAATGTTTTTCCTAAATTTACTAACTCGATTGGTGAGGATAAGTGTCCTAAGGTGGACATGAATCCAAACGAAAATATGTGTGCTATGGTTGGTAGGTTTGGAGAATCAAAGAAGAAACCGGTCAAGAAGAAGAAGGTGAAGAAGTCACCTCAAGAGAAGAAGGTAGACGAAGAATTAAGGAGGTTTGGCCCGTTTGGAAATAAATGGTATGAGTCACCGGTCGGTGATGTGGAAGAGTTCGTGGGCGACAAACACTCTGTTCGACCACCATGAGGTGATATGTTATTTGTTGTTGTATAGTTTTGTGTAAATTTTAGTTATATTTCGTTTCTTATTAGTAGTTAAATGAACTTTGTGTGTGTGTTCCCTAGATAACCCTCACGAGACCTACTCGTCCTCCCGAGCTATCGGAAGGTTTAAAAGGGCTTGTTGCATACGCTAAATGTAACCATGATTCCTACGAAAGTGAGTTTTAGTTTGTTGTAAAATATTTTTTTCGACAAGATCAAGTTGAATAAACTATATGCCTTGGTAGCTATTTTAATAAAGATGGTAGAACTAAATAACTAACAAATTTTTGTAGTTGTGAGAAGCTTGCTTCTACACGAAGATTGAAATTTGTAGGTGCCTTGGGTTCGCGAGACAACCATTTTTGTTGAAGTTGAAGAGCACACGAGGAATGAGCGAAAACCAGGTGTATACGTTTCCTTTAGCTTTGATTTGTTATTTTTTTTGTTTAATAAGTGGATTGTAGTTTGTATTTTATTCTTCGGGGTGAAATTTTGCGAAGGTTGGTCGTGTCACATCCCTTGTGCGTTTTAAAAGCTCCATTTCTACACATTGAGGACAATGTTGACCTCAAGTGTGGGGATGGGGAGAAAAAGTTTTTCAATTTTGACCCGTTCATTTATACACTATACATTGAGGACAATGTTGACCTCAAGTGTGGGGATGGGGAAAATTTCAAATTTTTTTTCAAAATGTCTTTGTTTAAAGCGGTCTAAAAAGCAGAAGTAGCTAAGTTAGTGAGGGATGACACAACCCGTTTGGTCTTTTGTCATAGTCAAGTTCAAAGAAATAACATGACGGGCATTTAGCGGGTGGTTATTTGGGAATAATCCGCCTAAGAAACTTGCACTTTATACATATCACATACCATACTTTCTATATGTGAGTTTTTGAGCCACTTTTACATATCATATATGCATATATTTCTTGGTTGAGTGGACCATTAATCATGTATTGTAGAACTTGCAACTTTTGATACATTTGAGACCATAGTCTGAATATGAACACAAGAATGATTGAGGTATTAGGTAAACCTTTTTACTTTACACCATTTATATATCCTTACCCAAAATCAATCCCTTAGTCGCCAATTTTGAGCCTAAACCTTTCATTTGACTAACCCATTTAGCCCTTGACCTTTGAACCTTATATTTTAACCCATTTGATGAAAACTTGATAAAAAAAAGAAAAAAAAAAAGAAAAGAAAAAAGAAAAGAAAAGAAAACAACAATTGAGAAAAGAAAAGAAAAATGCATGTATAGATAGTTGTTGAATAAAAGGCGGAAAACTTTTGCCTTGTAGTTATTGTTTCGTAGTCGATTATGCAAGTATAGTGTTTGTGTAATAAAAATTGAGTTTTCATCATCTTAGCCACTTTCAAAGCATCCCATTCCATACCCTTAGCCTAGCCCCAATTCAACCGTTCAATACCTTTTGACTTGTGTTCAATATTTGTGTTCAGTGGTGGAGAATGATTGAGTTGCAAGCTTATGCGGGTGTATGTTCTAATCGGTTTTTGTGTTTTACATCAAAAGTGCTAATGTATTATTTATTAGCCAAATTATAAGCCGAGTGGAGAGAACATTGTAAGGGATATGTATGATATGTGAGTTTTAAAGGCGGGTTAATCTTGGATAACCATTTTGCATGAGATAATCATATTAATGTTAAATAATTTGAAAATGATAAATTTTTTTGAACCGAGTATGACATTAGACCTTAGCTCATGTCTCGAGAATGGAAAATGTGTTCCTTATTCGACCCACGTGAAAGTGAAAGACATATTTGCTTGAGGACAAGCAAAAGACAAGTGTGGGGATGTGATACGTGGTTGAAAACCGATGATGAATCGTATTTAACTTTATGTTTTTACATGACTTTTGGTTTCGAATGGCCTACTTTTGATTAGAATTGTGTTTTGCAGGTCTAACGGAGTTTAAGGAGCTATTCAGGAGCTTTACGAAGCATCGGGGAGCGAACGGGATCAACCGGGAATTGGAAATGAAGAAAATGGAAACCAATCGCGTCAGCCAGAAACTCGCGTAGACAGTGGATTAGGGCGTCGGCAGAAAACGGAAAATCTAGAGGGCGTCGCCGACGCCCTGTTTGGTAGTCGCCGACGGCCTCTAGAAAGTGCTATCGCTGAAATTCAATTTTGAACGGGTTTTAATGTTTGTTTGACCCATTTGTGAAGGAGTTACGAGTTTTGTGAGGGGTTTGAAACACTTCTTGGAGCCAAGAACACCCCAATCTTGATCCCACATCATATTCAATCCATTCCATCATTCGAATTGATCATCCATCTTCATCTAGGATCATCACCATCACCATCACCATCATCATCAATGTCACACCCCGACCCGCAGCGGAAATAAGAGTCGGGGCATAATTGGGTTATCACCAAAGCACATGACATTTACTATTATGTTTCAAAATTAAATGAAGTCAAAGTTACATTTCTCAAACATCCAAACATGTCCATTCAATACAAGGGAAAATAACCAAACATAATAATCCAAATATTAAATCGTTTTATTTCTTCTAATTCGGGTCCTATGTGTTCCTAGCTGCTGCTGGTTCACCTGTATCATGTGTAAAATGGGAGGTTTTTGGGTCAACATAAGTTGGCGAGTGAACCTTATAGATAAACATTTGAAAATGATTTTCTGGTTAGTTTATCAATAAAATATTGTGCATAATCATAAAAGAGCACATGTATGTAATCAAACATTGGCAAATATCAATTACAATTATAACATACATTAACAATCGATAGCATACATGAACATACCAACATCATATAATAATTAACATAAATGAACTGTGCGATCAAGGCTCAATCAAACGGAGCCGATCGTATTGCATGAACTGGAAATGTAAATTGAACTGTGCGCTCAAGGCTCAATCAAACGGAGCCGAACGTATTGCATGAACTGGAAATGTAAATTGAACTATGCACTCAAGGCACAATCAAACGGAGCCGAGCGTATTGCATGTATTGAAATGTAAAATGAAATGACCGATCTAGGCTCAATCAAACGGAGCCGATCGTGCGGGCACGCCAAGATCAACCGCATAATTAAATGGGGATCCAACTCAACCTCGATGGATGGGGAGCCGCGGCCTCGGCAATTGCATGTATTGAAATAATAATTTGCATACAATAATAACTACTTAACAGCAACAAACTAATACACATGTCATGATATGATATATGCACAATAACTTGGTTATAATATGTAAATGAACAAGACACATGATACACCCCAAAAACGTGATTAAAACGGGGAATTTGAAGGGTTCACTCACATTGGGTGCGTTGAATTTGAGATGGTGAGATGCGCACGATTTAGACGAAGCGAGTCAACGAGGAATCACTAACCTAAATAATAATGGAAAAATATATTAAATGGATGGATTTTATTAAGGATTTTAATGGGATTTTTAGATATATTTTTGTGAGTTTATGGCTATTTTCTATCCTTAAAAATGTTATTTTTAAGTATTTTTAATTGATTTTTAAATTAAAATAAACAAATAAATATATAAAAAAAATATTATTATTTTACTGTTTGACCGTTGACCGTTGACCGGTTCGGTCAGCGGTAATTGTTGCGTCAAGCGGGATTCGAGCCGGTGACCTTCAGTTCACGTGCACGTAGCTCTACCAACTGAGCTACGTGACTAACCCGATAGAAACTCAGTTTTAATTATATTTATATACTTATTCGAATTAACCGAAAATACCTTTATTTACAAAAACGTTTTAATTCAATTGACCGGTGCTTGGGACGGGGTTCGAACGCGCGTCATGAAGTTTATCTTGCACACAGTCCACCGCTGGACTGTGTGTCTAACCCGGTTATATTCTTGATTTATATTATACTTAACAGCTACCTGTTTTTAACCCGGTTAGTTCATGTTTAAAAAGAAGGATGTTATTACGCAAGGCGTGTGTGTATTAAGGTTCGAACTCGGAACGTGTATAAGAACTTTGCACACAGTCCACCGCTGGACTGTGTGTCTAACCCGTTTATTATTCGAATTTTAATTACTCTTATCCCGCTTTTAAGTTCGCCTTCTTCATTACGATTACCGATTTTACTCAAACATCTGGTTCATGATTTAACTGATTAATAAACATGACGACTAGCTTGAATGTACAAAACCGAACAGTTTGGGGAAAGAATATACCGGACAGGTTGTCTTCCTTAAGGAGTCCGGTGAAAATCAGACAGCTCTGTTTTTGAACCTACGGCTGAGAGAGTCTATCAACAGAATTAAGGAATTAGATTTGAAATTGAACCAAGGTACATTGATTATTAGTACGTTTGAATGTGCTTACCGTTAGCTAGCGAGTTTCTGGCAAATTCCAGAATTTCTCCGGCGAACCCAGAAAATCCAGCAAAATCTTCTATGGCTGATTTTGGGTGACGGATTAATGTTAGTAGAGTTCTAACAATAGATTGAAATCGCAAGGAAGAAATATCTTACCGGTTTGTGTCGAACACGATTTTCCGTCGATTTCTGCAGAGAATTCCGGCGAACAGTTTTAGGTGCTCAAATGATTTGAAAACACGACGAAAAAGAAATGGAGTGTTGTTGAGACAGTTCTGAATCGCACAAATGATTGGAACTTGAATTAATTTGGAGCTTGATAACTTTTCGGTTTCAAAAACTGGAATTGATGAAACTTTATGTTCATTCATTACAGACTTAATCAGAAACCGATATACATCAGTTATAAGTTGGCCATATGAAATCGAAGCGATTTGGCGATCGGTTTACCGATTTCCGTTATGCAGATGGCATTAACGGTTGATTTGAGTTTGCGTATAAGATCCAATTGTTTTCCTAAGGTTAACAGAAAACACTTGGTGGCGGAGTGGTTTGGGGACAGAAAGATAAGTTGTTGGCGACACCTGACCCGGGTTCGAGTCCCGGCAGCTACAATTGATTTTTATTTATTTTATTTTAACTTTTTATCCAATTTAATTTTTATAGTTTAGTTTATTTATTAATTATGTAACGTTTAAACTCAAAATAACAATAATTAATTAATGTATCTTCATAACTTGGTATTTGATTACAAAACGGAGCGGGTTTTGGAGACCCGTTTTTTTACAAATGTTACAGTATCCCCTACTTTTAGGAATTTCGTCCCGAAATTTAAACAGTTGAAGTAGTAGGAAAAAGGTGAGGGTATTTTTCACGCATTGAGTCTTCACGTTCCCAAGTAAACTCAGGTCCCCGTTTCGACTCCCAGCGTACCCTAACAATAGGAATGCGACTTCGTCGTAGACGCTTTTCTCCATAGTCCATAATCTCCACTGGGCTTTCAATAAAATGCATGGATTCATCGATCTGAATATCTTCCAGTGGAATATGAAGATTTTCATCAGCGAGGCACTTCTTCAAGTTCGACACGTGGAATGTGGGATGAATCCTGTCGAGTTCTTCCGGTAGGTCAAGCTTGTATGCTACAGGACCTACTCTTTCGAATATCTTGAAAGGTCCTACGCAACGTGGTGCTAGCTTTCCCTTTTGACCAAAACGAACTACTCCCTTCCACGGTGATACTTTTAAAAGTACATTATCACCAATGCTAAACTCCAAGGGCTTCCGTCGTTTATCTGCGTAACTCTTTTGACGACTTTGAGCCGCTAGAAGATTGTTTCGAATTTGATGAATCTTATCTGTGGTTTCTTGGATCAATTCTGGACCAGTAATTTGTGCTTCCCCAATTTCGTGCCAACAAACAGGAGATCGGCACTTTCGACCATATAAAGCTTCAAAAGGTGCCATGCCGATGCTAGAATGATAACTGTTGTTGTACGAAAATTCAACTAACGGTAGATGGGCGTCCCAATTTCCCTTGAAGTCTATGACACATGCTCTAAGCATATCCTCAAGGGTTTGAATGGTGCGCTCAGACTGTCCATCAGTTTGAGGATGGTAGGCGGTACTGAGATCTAATCGAGTGCCCATAGCGGATTGTACTGCTTGCCATGTTCGTGAGGTGAAACGACCATCACGATCAGAAATAATACTTATTGGTACCCCGTGCCGGCTTACGATTTCGTTGATATAAATACGAGCAAGCTTATCGTTCTTGAAATCTTCTCGAATAGGGATAAAGTGAGCTGATTTTGTAAGTCGGTCTATAACCACCCATATAGTGTCATACCCACTAGAAGTGCGAGGTAACCCGGTAATGAAATCCATGGTTATATTTTCCCACTTCCATACAGGTATTTCTGGTTGGACTAGAAGTCCTGAGGGTCTTTGGTGTTCAGCCTTCACCTTAGAACATGTGAGACACTTGGAAACGAAAACGGCAATATCTTTCTTCATTCCAGGCCACCAATAGGTGTACCGTAGGTCTTGATACATCTTATCGGCTCCTGGGTGTATAGAATATCGCGTCTTATGAGCTTCATGCATGAGTGTTTCACAAAGATTGATGTGGTTAGGAATCCATATACGATCCAGGTAATACAAAATACCATCAGATTTAGTTTCAAGTTTTAGCTCGGCTCCACAGGACATCTCTTTTTGTACATCTTCCTCTGTTATTGAAACGTGTTGAGCTTCTCGAATTTGATCCTTAACATTGGTTATAATTTGCGAACATAGAAGATGAATGGAGTTCGCATAACCCTTTCGACTAAGTGCATCAGCCACCACATTTGCTTTACCAGGGTGGTATCTGATTTCACAGTCGTAATCATTTAGGAGTTCGACCCATCTTCGTTGCCTCATATTTAACTCTTTTTGATTGAAGATATGTTGAAGACTCTTGTGGTCAGTGTAGATTTCACACTTCGTACCATAGAGATAATGTCTCCATATCTTAAGAGCAAATACAACAGCTCCAAGTTCAAGGTCATGAGTGGTGTAGTTCTTTTCGTGTGTCTTGAGTTGCCTTGAGGCATAAGCTATGACTTTTCCTCTTTGCATGAGAACGCAACCTAATCCTTGCCCTGACGCGTCGCAATAGACTACAAAATCATCACAACCTTCAGGAAGAGTGAGGATTGGTGCATCACAAAGTTTTTGCTTGAGAATTTGAAAAGCTTCTTCTTGCTTGGGTCCCCATACAAATGGTTTCCCTTTATGGGTTAAAGCCGTGAGTGGCACAGCAATGCGAGAGAAGTTTGAAATGAACCGACGATAATAGCCAGCAAGTCCAAGAAAAGACCTTACTTCAGTTGGTGTACGTGGAGCTTGCCATTCTTGAACTGCTCTGATCTTTGATGGGTCCACATGTATTCCTTTGTCATTGACTACATGCCCGAGAAATTGCACCTCTTTTAACCAGAATTCACATTTAGAGAACTTGGCATAAAGCTTTTCCTTTTCTAGAAGTGCAAGAACAAGTCGTAGATGACGCTCATGATCAGCTTTAGATTTTGAATAGATAAGAATATCGTCGATGAATACAATGACAAATCGATCAAGGTAAGGTTTGTAGACTCTATTCATTAGGTCCATGAAAACAGCTGGTGCGTTGGTTAATCCAAACGGCATAACCATGAATTCATAGTGACCATATCGAGTTCGAAAAGCAGTTTTAGGGACGTCTTCTTCATGCACTCTAAGCTGATGATAGCCAGATCGAAGGTCGATTTTCGAAAAGCAACTGGCACCTTGTAGTTGGTCAAGAAGATCATCTATGCGAGGTAAAGGATATCGATTTTTGATAGTTAACTTGTTGAGCTCTCTGTAGTCGATGCACATGCGAAAAGATCCATCTTTCTTCTTTACAAAAAGTACAGGTGCACCCCAAGGCGATGAGCTGGGGCGTATGAATCCCTTGTCAGTCAACTCTTGCAATTGACTGGCTAGCTCTTGCATTTCAGAGGGGGCTAACCTATATGGAGATTTTGCCACTGGTGTAGCACCAGGTATGAGATCGATACGGAATTTGACATCTCTGATTGGAGGAAGTCCTGAAATGTCGTCAGGAAAACTTGTGGAAAATCTTTTACAACAGGAATATCTTCAAGTTTCTTCTCTGCGGTCCCCTTCTTGATGATATGGGCTAAAATCGCAACATAATTCTTGCGAAGGCATTTTTGAGCCTGAAGACAAGACATTAACTTGAGCCCTTTCGACGAGGTTTCTCCAAAGATTCGAAGAGTCTGACCGTTTGAAAGAGGAATACGAATAAATTTCTCACGACATACAACTTCCGCATGATGTAGACTGAGCCAATCCATACCGATTATGATGTCAAAACTTCCCAGCTTCAAAGGAATAAGATCGACTGAGAATTCGTGGTCGTTTAAGGTGAGTGTACAGTTGCGTAAAATAGATTCTAATGAAACAGGTTTTCCGTCCGCAACTTCTACCGTTATGGATTCCGCGAGCTTATCCCGATTTTTACTTAAGATAGGTTCAAACTCTAATGACACGAAACTTCTATCCGCACCAGTATCAAATAACATAGAGGCATATCTACCATTTATAAGAAACGTACCGTTGACCACATTGCCGTCAGCTCTGGCCTGGTTTGCGTTAATATTGAAAGCTCTTCCCCTAGTAGGTGGAGGAGCTTGGTTCGCTTGATTCACAGGGTTGGCTTGGGCCTGAGTATGAATAATATTGACCAGCCTTGGACACGTGTTTCTGAAATGACTTGGGTCGCCGCAGTTGAAACAAGCCCGCATAGGTTGGCCCATAGGGTAATTGGGTTGATAGTAGTTTTGGGCTAACTGTTGAGTGGGTGGAAATGGTAGCTGTTGTTGGGCTTGACCCATTAATTGTTGGTGGGTTTGGGTTATAGGTTGGTGGCGGTTTGTTCGTTGAAGCGTGCGGCAGTTTTGAACAGTGTGTCCGACGCGACCGCAGCCGGTACAGTATTGGCAAGGATAATCAGGGGAGTGGTGATACTGACAACGGTTACATTTTGGTAATGGGCCTGTGTAAGGCCTTTTGTATGGCGTGGGTGGAGGTGTGACTTGAGTGATGGTTGCAGCAGGAATAGGGGTGTTGGTTTGGGTGACTGCAAAGTTCCTGGTGTTACGCTTCCTCTTGTTAGCAAATTTAGAGGACGGAGGGTGGTGGTTTGAGGTTTGTCCCTCAGCAGGGGTTTTCTTCTTTTCCTCCTTGAATTTCCCATTGCGAATTCGGTTTTCGGTCAGTTCTGTTGCCAACTCCATGGCAGCTTCGAGGGTTACCGGTGAAACGCTGAGGACCGAATCTTGGATTTTCGAGGGTAGTCCTCGAATGTAATGTTCGATCAGACGGTAGGTTGGAGTGAATAAGTTTGGAACCATTTGGTTCAACTCCAAGAACCTTTTGTTGTAAGTAGAGTGATCACCATCTTTTTGCTTCAAGGCATGAAATTCATCCTCTGATTTCTTAATTTCACTCCTAGGACAAAATCGCCTAGTCATGATTTCCCTTAACTCCTCCCAAGTTAAGGCCATCGCATCTTCTGTTCCCCTCTTTCCTTTCTCAGTATTCCACCAAGTGAGAGCTACACCAAGTAGTCTCCCGGTGGCGTAACGAACTTTGCGATCCTCAGGACAATCGCAGTTTAAGAAAACGTTTTCCATCTCCTCGAACCAATGTAGGAGAGCAGTGACTCCCTCAGTCCCTTCGAATTTCGGAGGATCACAGGACTTAAAATGTTTGTAGGAGCATTTGTTGGTAGGAGGGTTGTTGATGATCTGGTCTTGTTGTTGAGGAGGGTTAGTAGGATTTGCAGCAAGGGCTTGTTGTACTTGTACTACGATGTCAGGTAATATCGTGGCCATTTGATTCGCGATATGGGTGGCCAAACGTTCCCGAGACTTTTCCGATTTCCTACCTCTTCGATGCGGTCTAGACGACATCTACAGGATCATAAATGAGAAGATTGTGAGTTTATGGTATCTTTTTAGGTGTCATGTGTCTTTAAGAAAATGAAAATAACATAAATATCAATAATGCAACTACATCCAAAGGATGTCTTGGGTTCGCTCATGTTGGGCCTCAAATGTCCCCCATACCTTTACCTACATAGTCATGTGGGCCCCCATGGCTATTGGCTTGGTAGGATTCACATTAGTATTGGCAATTTAACACTCGCATCCCCCGAATGCTAACCACAAAATATGTTCATGAGATGTTTGCTCGGAACGTGTCCAGGTGTAGACACAATGACAACTCAAAGTGGAATTAGCTCTCACGACGTTTGGTATAGCATGCTTTGGCCTAATAGGTATTTCGTACTCTCATCGTTAGTCCCCAGGTAGGCAAACTGGTCCTTTATTTTGGATTTATACGAATGCCAGCCTAGACAGGACGTTCCGACTACCGGTACTAGTACCCTTCCAGTTACTACATGCCCGTCATGAGAACTCACTTTGATGAGATTTGAAAACACGAAAATCATTGTAAAATCAATCATGATGTGGTGTGTGCTTGCATAGATGTGATATGTTATGATCATACGATTTCATGTTAGGCATTATTTGATAATACATACTTATGAACATGCTTGAACAATATCAAATGTAACATTTAACATAAACATATAAACATCATGAAATTTGGCATATAACACACAAAATTCTTATAAGTTTCTAATCGACTATAGTATAGGCTCTAAGGGTATAATAACCTATCCTATATCCCTATAGTCATGGCTCTGATACCAATCTGTCACACCCCGACCCGCAGCGGAAATAAGAGTCGGGGCATAATTGGGTTATCACCAAAGCACATGACATTTACTATTATGTTTCAAAATTAAATGAAGTCAAAGTTACATTTCTCAAACATCCAAACATGTCCATTCAATACAAGGGAAAATAACCAAACATAATAATCCGAATACTAAATCGTTTTATTTCTTCTAATCCGGGTCCTATGTGTTCCTAGCTGCTGCTGGTTCACCTGTATCATGTGTAAAATGGGAGGTTTTTGGGTCAACATAAGTTGGCGAGTGAACCTTATAGATAAACATTTGATAATGATTTTCTGGTTAGTTTATCAATAAAATATTGTGCATAATCATAAAAGAGCACATGTATGTAATCAAACATTGGCAAATATCAATTACAATTATAACATACATTAACAATCGATAGCATACATGAACATACCAACATCGTATAATAATTAACATAAATGAACTGTGTGATCAAGGCTCAATCAAACGGAGCCGATCGTATTGCATGAACTGGAAATGTAAATTGAACTGTGCGCTCAAGGCTCAATCAAACGGAGCCGAACGTATTGCATGAACTGGAAATGTAAATTGAACTGTGCACTCAAGGCTCAATCAAACGGAGCCGAGCGTATTGCATGTATTGAAATGTAAAATGAAATGACCGATCAAGGCTCAATCAAACGGAGCCGATCGTGCGGGCACGCCAAGATCAACCGCATAATTAAATGGGGATCCAACTCAACCTCGATGGATGGGGAGCCGCGGCCTCGGCAATTGCATGTATTGAAATAATAATTTGCATACAATAATAACTACTTAACAGCAACAAACTAATACACATGTCATGATATGATATATGCACAATAACTTGGTTATAATATGTAAATGAACAAGACACATGATACACCCCAAAAACGTGATTAAAACGGGGAATTTGAAGGGTTCACTCACATTGGGTGCGTTGAATTTGAGATGGTGAGATGCGCACGATTTAGACGAAGCGAGTCAACGAGGAATCACTAACCTAAATAATAATGGAAAAATATATTAAATGGATGGATTTTATTAAGGATTTTAATGGGATTTTTAGATATATTTTTGTGAGTTTATGGCTATTTTCTATCCTTAAAAATGTTATTTTTAAGTATTTTTAATTGATTTTTAAATTAAAATAAACAAATAAATATATAAAAAAAATATTATTATTTTACTGTTTGACCGTTGACCGTTGACCGTTGACCGGTTCGGTCAGCGGTAATTGTTGCGTCAAGCGGGATTCGAACCGGTGACCTTCAGTTCAGGTGCACGTAGCTCTACCAACTGAGCTACGTGACTAACCCGTTAGAAACTCAGTTTTAATTATATTTATATACTTATTCGAATTAACCGAAAATACCTTTATTTACAAAAACGTTTTAATTCAATTGACCGGTGCTTGGGACGGGGTTCGAACGCGCGTCATGAAGTTTATCTTGCACACAGTCCACCGCTGGACTGTGTGTCTAACCCGGTTATATTCTTGATTTATATTATACTTAACAGCTACCTGTTTTTAACCCGGTTAGTTCATGTTTAAAAAGAAGGATGTTATTACGCAAGGCGTGTGTGTATTAAGGTTCGAACTCGGAACGTGTATAAGAACTTTGCACACAGTCCACCGCTGGACTGTGTGTCTAACCCGTTTATTATCCGAATTTAATTACTCTTATCCCGCTTTTAAGTTCGTCTTCTTCATTACGATTACCGATTTTACTCAAACATCTGGTTCATGATTTAACTGATTAATAAACATGACGACTAGCTTGAATGTACAAAACCGAACAGTTTGGGGAAGAATATACCGGACAGGTTGTCTTCCTTAAGGAGTCCGGCGAAAATCAGACAGCTCTGTTTTTGAACCTCCGGCTGAGAGAGTCTATCAACAGAATTAGGGAATTAGATTTGAAATTGAACCAAGGTACTTTGATTATTAGTACGTTTGAATGTGCTTACCGTTAGCTAGCGAGTTTCCGGCAAATTCCAGAATTTCTCCGACGAACCCAGAAAATCCAGCAAAATCTTCTGTGGCTGATTTTGGGTGACGGATTAATGTTAGTAGAGTTCTAACAATAGATTGAAATCGCAAGGAAGGAATATCTTACCGGTTTGTGTCGAACACGGTTTTCCGGCGATTTCTGCAGAGAATTCCGGCGAACAGTTTTAGGTGCTCAAATGATTTGAAAACGCGACGAAAAAGAAATGGAGTGTTGTTGAGACAGTTCTGAATCGCACAAATGATTGGAACTTGAATTAATTTGGAGCTTGATAACTTTTCGGTTTCAAAAACTGAAATTGATGAAACTTTATGTTCATTCATTACAGACTTAATCAGAAACCGATATACATCAGTTATAAGTTGGCCATATGAAATCGAAGCGATTTGGCGATCGGTTTACCGATTTCCGTTATGCAGATGGCATTAACGGTTGATTTGAGTTTGCGTATAAGATCCAATGGTTTTCCTAAGGTTAACAGAAAACACTTGGTGGCGGAGTGGTTTGGGGACAGAAAGATAAGTTGTTGGCGACAGCTGACCCAGGTTCGAGTCCCGGCAGCTACAATTGATTTTTATTTATTTTATTTTAACTTTTTATCCAATTTAATTTTTATAGTTTAGTTTATTTATTAATTATGTAACGTTTAAACTCAAAATAACAATAATTAATTAATGTATATTCATAACTTGGTATTTGATTACAAAACGGAGCGGGTTTTGGAGACCCGTTTTCACCCCGGTGTAGACATTTGTAAGATTTAGGGTTACTTTATGAGTTTGGTTGATTTTGTGACAAATTGAATTGTATTTTGAATTGATTGATAATTGTCTTACAGTTGAACTATATTTGCGAATTGTCGAATGATTATAAAATTTGACTTTGTGAAACAAGTTTGTGTATTTATGCCTTATCTTTCGAAAGGGATTATTTGTCCGAAGTAACAAAGTGTGTTGTGGTCCGTCATATACGTGATAGCAATTGGCACCTAAGTTTTGTGATATCAAAACCGTTAATGACAAATTCAACTAAATCAAGTTAAAATTGTTAGTAACCCTAGGTGTTGCATTTGTTGAACCGGGTGTGAACCTTGCTTCCAAACCATTGTTTTTAATTAAGTAATTCAGTTTTCGTGCAATCGTTTAAATCACTAGTTAAGCAATCAAATCAATTTTGTCGGAATAATCCGACATCTCTTCAAAAGAAACCAAAGTAATCAATATTCTAGTAAGCTTCATAAAAGTGACACCTTTACCAAAAATCGATCACATCCATTCGCAAACTACAAACTCTTTGTGGTTCGACCCCTTACTACCACTAACACATTGTTAAGGGTAATTTGGGCATATAAATTTTATCTTTGACCGGGGCGTGACACTCCGATCAATTGGCGAAGTGCATCCTTAGAGAGGGAGGAATGCAAGCATCCCAGCTGACCACCATGAGTAGTGAAAGGTACCGTCTAGCTGAAGACCCATAAACTTAGCGCATCTTGAGGCAACCCAAGGTTTGTTTATTTTGTTTTAGTTTCAATTTGTAGTGTTGAACGTGCAGTTCCCGTCGAAAGAGTTTTTGAGAATATCCCACAACATCACACAAGTGTGGGGAAACTCCAACCCACCCAAGTATGTTTTCTGATTTGAGTCTGAGGGTTGAGGAGAACCCTATTAAAAGGGGGTGGAACGGGTGAGTAAAATAGGAAAATAAAGAAACATAATTCTAAGGAAGATTAACTGAATTAAGGAACCAAGTGTGTTTTAGATATAAAAAATAAATAAATAAAATTAAAAAAAACTCAGTGTTTGGAAAATGGTGTGAAGTGATGTTGATTTAAAGATAAAAACTCTAAAAGAATACATTTATTGTAAATTTTTTCATTTTTTCTGGATTTAAAAAAAGCGTATCAGAAGGTGTTATTCGTAAACTACGGGTATAACGTAGCCTACGTGTCATTTGGGAGCTATGGAGCAGGTGTCATTCGTAAGCTACGGGTATAACGTAGCCTATGTTTCATTTGGGAGCTATGGATCAGTAGGTTTGTGTTGTAGGATACGGAGTCTTCGTAGCCTACGGTTCATAACGAAGAAACAAGAACACAAACAACACTTACGTGTTGTAGTCTATGATTCATTTGTAGCCTACGGTTCCTATAGGCTTCAAATAAGCAGCAGCAAGCTGAGTTTCCGTGTTGTGGGCTACGCCTAAAGCGTAGCCTACGAATCATATGGCTAGATGCGTAACCTACGACTCAATCACAGGTTGCATGGACGGTTCGGGTAAAACGGGTTGACGTAGTCTTAAATAAAGAACTACAACAACAAATAATTAAATCAGAACCCGATTCTCAGTTATCTTTTCCCCCAAATTATTCATCTTTTTTACTTATCACTCTCATTCCCTTCAAGAACCCTAAATCCTCCATAGCCACTCACATCTCTAAAAGCTTCATAACTCAACGAGAGTTATTATTAAGCCTATCTTGCTTAGTTTTCCGAGGAGAACAAAACCCTACTATTTGATTTGCACAAATCGCATCCATTTGCAAGAAATCTGAAGAGAGGGTGACGAACCCGAATATACTAAATTGGGGTTTTTTGTGTTGGAGTGCATTATACTTCGATTAACTCATAATTAGGTTTTTCTAAACATAAGAGGTATGTTTTACCACCTTCCTCATGATTTTTGAAGATATGATGTTTTATGCTTGATACATGTTCAAGATGTGTACTTTTGTGCTTGAAATTGGGAATGTGAATGTTTTGTTCGTGATGTCTCATGAGTTGTTGATAGAAATTGATTTCGGATGCTAGTATGCTAGCGATTTTTCTCAAGGGAATTGTTTATGGCTACTTGTTTGTAGTTTGGATTGTTGAACATATTAAAAATGATAGTCTGTTTGGAAATTGATTAGAAACCTTAAGCTAGTAATTTAATCAAACCTGGTAACTTTTAAGTTTTCAATTCTTGTTTCACAATTATATGGATATGCTTTGAGGGTTGGATTTCAACAAGCCGAGTTGCCGTAACGTTAAACAAGTGTGGGGAGTTTGTTGAAGTACACACTTGTGTTGATTTTTGAGATTTTGAATTTTAATGGTTTATAATCTTGGTGATGTTAAACTTTTATGGTTGGGTTGAAGAATTAGTCGGTCGTGAAAATGGGTATGGCATGAATTATTAACCACACATTTTTTATCTAAAAACTTGTACATTGGGGACAGTGTATCTCAAAGTGAGGAGGAGGGAAATTTAAAAAAAATTGAAAATTTGAAAATTTTTGCCTTAAAGGAGTCTAATCAGACATGAAAGTGACTTCTTCATTACATACCCAGTTTATTGTATGCTTTTTAGTATGGGTCCTCAGTCATGGTCTAATTCGTGGAAAAGTAATATTAGCCATTTTAAGAGAACTGTTTAGAATTGTCTAACTAGGGTTGACAAGCTATTGGTTATAAACTACACATTGGTAACCTTATTACCCATTTTGGTGAGATATTGAGCCTATTGGTTGTTAGATTGACTTACACAAATATATACATTCATTTGATGAGAGTAAGCCATATGTTATTCAGTTTTAGAACTTGTGTGATATAATACATTGTAAGACCCTGTCTTATTATATTGAAATTTTATAAAAATATCGATTTAAACGAGTAAGAACGAATACACGTCACTACAAAATTTTCAAGTTTATTAAAACTTTATTTACGTTAAACATTTTGACATGTCCTTGCTAATTAGTTTCGTAATTTTGAAACCAAATACGGAAGCTAAATCTTTGATCGTGTTCGATTCTTCATCGGCCTTGATCGTCATCCGGAAGTGCTTGAGATTACCCTGAACTGGAAATTTGCAAAATATTAGTATTATAGCAAATTACCGAAAAGCACGACATAATCGACTCGTTAAAATAAACCAAACAGAAGCTTAACTTCTGAGGTGGCGTCGCCGACGGCACTTAGCCGCGTCGGCGACGCCTCTTTTAAACTTGCGTCGGAGCTTTACTGCCGTAGGCAGTAGCTTAAGTTGTCAGACATTCCACATTGCGTTGGCGACGGCCATATACAGCGTCGGCGACGCTTCCTTCTGCAACATTTTTCTACTGTGTTGTTTGATTGTCCGTTGGACCCGTTTCAAGTCCCGCACATTATAAACTCGTCCCGGGACTTACAGAGACATTTCAGAATAATACAAATTTTCTACATTCATTCATAAGTTGTTTACCATAAGCTACGGTTAGTCATCGTAGCTTAAAGTGGTCTACCGCAAGTATTTTCCATCTTGCCGTTTTTGTTACGAAAAAATTCCGTAATTTATTCAATTTTTATCCGTTTCCCACGAAACTTGCTTCTAAAAGTCCGTAAACTGTTTTCTTACTTAATTAACCCGAAATCCAAACCCGGATTCGTAATTCTTATAAATTTCGTGTCACACCCCGACCCGCAGCGGAAAAGGTGATCGGGGCATGATTGGGTTATCATCAAAGCTCATGACATTTATTACGTTTCATATTCATTAATACAATAATAAAGGGAATTATACAATCATTATTACATCATGTCCTAACATCAATCTAGGCTTCAATGTTTTCTTCTAAGGCATTTCCTATGTTTTCCTTGCTTCATCCTGTTCAACTGTATCATGTGTAAAAAGGGTTTTTGGATCAACAAAAAGTTGGCGAGTGAATCCTATGGAAAACATTTGAACAAGTTTATTTAATTGATTATAAAATAAAGTGCACAACCACACATGAGTAAAAATAGATGTAAACTTATTCACCAATCAATTTAATATTAAATACTACACACATGAACAATAATGGATCGTTTTGAGGCACGCGTTGCTCAACTCGTCTCTCACGAGAAACTGATGGGCCTAATGAATGAATTGCATAAACTTGACAATATAAAATACGTATCTACAAACAATATAAACTAAATAATACACACACGAACAATAATGGATTTGTTTTGAGACATGCGTTGCTCAACTCGTCTCACATGAGGAACTGATGGGCCTAATGAATGAATTGCATATAAATTGACAATATGAAATACATAACTACAAACAAGGTATACAATCTAAGTTTAGATCACGATATGGTATGACACAAGTTTAAATAAACGAGTTAATTTCGTGACACATGACACACCCCAAAACGTGTAATTAAAAAGGGGAGTTGTAATATTTACTCACATTGGGTGCGTTCGGTTGATGATGTTGAATGCGCACGAAGTGGTTTTAACCACGAGTGAAATTAACCTAGATAATGGCATAATGGTTCGGTAAGTAAACGGATTTTATTAATCCATTTTAGTAGTATTGTTGGGTGTATTTTTGTGAGTTTAAGCCTATTTTCTAACCTTAAAAATGTTATTTTTAAGTATTTTTAATTGATTTTTAAATATAATAAATAAATAAAAATAATAAAAAAATGTTGACTTTTTGACCGTTGACCGTTGACCATTGACCATTGACTTTGACTGTTGACCGGTTCGTATGTGTAATTGTGTGCGCTGGGTGAGGCTCGAACACGAGACCTCCCGTACGCGTGCACGCAGCTCTACCAACTGAGCTACGTGTCTAACCCGAAATATTTCTGTTTTTTATTATATTTATATATTAATTGAATTAAACAGAAAATCATTTATTTTTAAAAAGATTTTAATCAACGACTCGGTGCGCTCCACAGGTCTCGAACCCGGGACCTGTGGGTTGAGTTAACACACAGTCCACCGCTGGACTGTGTGTCTAACTTGTTAAATAATCAGATTTTTATTATACTTATATACAAACTAATTAGTTTCATTTCTGCCTTATATAAAAAGTTGGGTAATTGTCCGGACCGGTGCGGTAGTCCGGATTCGAACTCGTGACGTGTGTTTAAACATTCACACAGTCCACCGCTGGACTGTGTGTCTATCTTGGTTATTATTCTGGTTTTTATTAAACTTAACATATATCAGCAGTGAATCCGGTTCGGTAAAAAAAGAACATTTTTATTAAGGCGAGTGTGCGTGGGACATGTATCGAACTCGGGACGTGAGCGTGCTTAGTTTGCACACAGTCCACCGCTGGACTGTGTGTCTAACCCAAGTTATATCTTGATTTTAATTATACATATACACAACTAAACGTCGTCTTCTTCGTTGAATTTAACCAGAATCGGAAGTCCGACTGGTTCGAAGTTTTAATCAAGTTCGCTAGTGTGTTATGATTAATTACAGGTGAGATAAATAAAAGAATGAAAAATTGAGCATAAATTATACCGAACTGGACTCCTCTGTTTCTCCGGCGAAACTCCGGTGACAGCAGAAACTTCCGGCGACGTATGTCTTGCGGCAGAGAGTCCTCAACGAGCTTGAGATAAATGTGGGTGACTTCGGTATAAGCTCTGGGGGTTCAGTGTTTAGAGTAAGGCACAGAAGTGAAAAACCCGGTTTTCCGGCGATTTGCAGGTATTTTCCGGCGAGTAAATTTTCGCCGAGAAAGGGTGCGGTTTTGAGCGAAAAGGCTACCAGTGGATTGTGGGTGATTTTATAGGGAGGAAAATGAGATGTATAGAGTCGGATTTCAGGCTTGATTCAAAGTCATTACGTTTTCCGGCGGTTATGACTTGCGTCGCGGATTCAGACGTCGGTTATAACCGATGTAGTGATTAAAGTTTACGTTATAACTGAAGAAACCGTCCAATCTCGCGAGATCGCCGGGATTTCCGACGACTGCAATTGGGCGCGTCGTTATTTGAATTTGAGATTTATTTTATGTATTAATTGTTTCCAATATTTAACAAGATACACTAGTGGCGCAGTGGTTGGATGGTTAAGTGTTAAGGCTGTCGACTCGCTGGCTGACCCGGGTTCGAAACCCGGCAGCACTAATTTATTTTTATTTCATTAATTTCAATACTTTTTCAAATAAAACTTTTATAACCCAATATACTTATTAATTATGTATCGTTTAAAATTAATTTGGGCATTAAATATGCAACGAAATTTTTAACTGATTGTTCGGTTAATAAACGGAGCGGGTTTGGTAAATCCGGTTTTTGACGGATGTTACAGTATCCCCTGCTTTTTAGAAATTTCGTCCCGAAATTTAAGTAGTGATATATTTGACTAAAAATGATGGTGTTTAGTTTGACAGTTACATGCTTAGAAAAAGAGTAAGATTTTAAGTTTTTGTTTGAGGCGGTAACGTCCCTTGTAAGGGTTAAGTACCCTGTTACAGGAATCGCTTTTTGTTGCCTATGGTAAAAATATTGCTAAGCAGAGTTGATTTGCTAACTTTGATATCATGCGTAAGAGTTTTGATATGTTTGGAAGGATATGGTTATATCCTATAGCAAAACTTCTAATACTACAACCTACATGGAACTTCTCATAACCGTCTAACAATACCTCTGATCCTTTGACAAGAATACTTATATATAGGAAGTACCAGCGGCGTATCCACCATATTCTTGTCAAATTTTCATTGGTTTTATCAGTAAGTTATGATTGGTTCTATGATATGACTCTAGAACATAAATAACCACAACAACTAATGTACCAAGAAATTACTAAATCCTACATAGAACTTCTCATAACCGTCTGACAATGCCTCTGATCCTTTGACAAGAATACTTATATATAGGAAGTACCAGCGGCGTATCCACCATATTCTTGTCAAATTTTCATTGGTTTTATCAGTAAATTATGATTGGTCCTATGATGTAACTCTAGAACATAAAAACACAACAACCAATATCTGAGTCTCAATTCTGATAGTATACATGTTTGATTTGTGACAGTTCCTCTCTCGTTTGTTGTGATGGAGAGGTTAGTCTATGTAGAAATAGAACACAATCCAATTTCTTTAAATGGCGAGATGATATAAATGTAACACAAATTTCACCCAAGACAATACTAAATCCTACATGGAACTTCTCATAACCGCCTGATAATGCCTCTGATCCTTTGGCAAGAATACTTATATATAGGAAGTACCAGCGGCGTATCCACCATATTCTTGTCAAATTTTCGTTGGTTTTATCCGCAAGTTATGATTAGTTACCAAGAAACTACTAAATCCTACATAGAACTTCTCATAGCCGTCTGACAATGCCTCTGATCCTTTGACAAAAATACTTATATATAGGAAGTACCAGCGGCGTATCCACCATATTCTTGTCAAATTTCCATTGGCTTTATCCACAAGTTATAATTAATTCTATGTGACTCTACAACAAACACAACATCCACAAGATACTGAAAATGAAAAATGTCTGTGCGATCAAGGCTCAATCAAACGGAGCCGATCGTATTGCATGTACTGAAAATGAAAAATGTCTGTGCGATCAAGGCTCAATCAAACGGAGCCGATCGTATTGCATGTACTGAAAATGAAAAATGTCTGTGCGATCAAGGCTCAATCAAACGGAGCCGATCGTATTGCATGTACTGAAAATAATAAACAATAATCACTCAAACAGTTTACACATGGAACCTCTCATAACCGCCAGATAATGCTTCTGATCCTTTGGCAAGAATACTTATATATAGGAAGTACCAGCGGCGTATCAACCATATTCTTGTCAAAGTTTCATTGGCTTTATCCTTAAGCTATGATTGGTTCTATGTGATTCTAAAACATAAAGAAAAACATAAAACTAAACGATTGGAGTTGAATTTGGATTTTCGGTGAAGAGGACTAGTTGGGTATCTTTGTTTGGGCCATCATTATCTTCGACAGGATTGGCGTTGATGTTGAAAACTCTTCCTCTTGCTGGTGGCCTAGTGATTGGGTTTCCTTGATTTACTTGGTTAACTGGGTTTGATTGAGCTTGAGCGTTTATGATGTTAACCAGTCGAGGGCATGCGTTTCTAAAGTTGGTAGGGTCGCCACAATTGAAACAAGCTCGAACATATGGGAACATGGGGTATTGGGGTTGTTGATAGGTTTGGATCATGTTTTGGGTAGGGGGAGAGATTTGGTTTTGAAAGGTGCGGCAAACCTTGCTCAAATGACCATAGCGTCCACAAGTTGCACATAGTCGACAAGGTAAGGTAAGGGGATGGTGATAAAAACAGGTGTTACATCGAGGGTGAGGTCCAAGATATGGTTTCTTATTTGGGTAAGTTGAGTTGGGTGCCACTTGGGTGATTGGGATAGCTTGGATGGGTATGGCGTGTGAAATTGGTTGATTTCGTTGGATAGTAGCGAAAAGTTGCCCGTCTCTTTTTCTCTTAGAATTGGGTTGAGAAGGGGATTCGGTTTGGGTGTAGTCGGAGGTTTCAGTCAATGCTTTATCCTTCTCCTTCTCATCCTTGAAGTCTTTGTTCCGGATTCGGTTCTCGGTGAGCGCTGTTGCTAGCTCCATTGCTGCTTCTAAAGTTGCAGGCGTGGTACTTATTACAGAGTCTTGAATCTTTGACGGAAGACCTCGAATGTAGTGCTCAATCAAACGGTAGAGGGGAGTGAACAAATTGGGAACCATTTGATGTAACTCGAGGAATCTTTTGTTGTATGTGGTGTGGTCTCCTTCCTTTTGCTTCAACGAATAAAACTCATCTTCTAATTTCTTGATTTCGCTCCTTGGGCAAAATCGTCTGGTCATGGTTTCCTTCAATTCATCCCAAATTAAAGTCATAGCATCGTCAACGCCTCGTTTGGCCTTCTCTGTATTCCACCAAGTAAGTGCTATCCCATATAAACGACCGGTAGCATATCGCACTTTGCGGTCATCGGGGCAATCGCAATTTAGAAAAGTGTTCTCCATTTCTTCAAACCAATGGAGGAGAGCGGTGACACCTTCAGTCCCTTCGTATTTTGGAGGGTCGTATGATTTGAAATGCTTGTAGGTGCATTTAGTGGTATTTGGGGGAGGGTTGATAACGTGTTGATCTTCTTGATTGACAGGATTCGCGGTAAGTGCTTGTTGGACTTGGATTACAATGTTGGGTATTACGACAGCCATTTGTTGAGCGATTAGGGCAGCCATGCGCTCGCGGGCTTTTCCTGCTCTCATCTTCCTACGGGCGAGGTTAGAAGACATCTACAAGGAATACGCATCATGAGTATGAGTTGGATGTTTTTGGGATCATGGGTCGTATTTAGGAATGAACATTCATAAAGTAATAATAAAAAATAAATCTACTACATCCATAGGATGTCTTGGGCTTTGCTCGTCATTAGGCCCTACATTCCGCCATACTTCACCTTCGTAATCATGTGGGCCCCATGAATACCGTGTTTTTCATATGGTTCGCATGTGTTAGCCTGGTTACGTACACTAAAACCCCGAGAAAATCGAGAAATATGTATATAACGTATGATATTCGGAATGTGTCCAGGTGTAGACACGGTGACACCTCAAAGTGGGTTAGTTCGAACAACGTTTGGTGTGGCATGCTTTGGCCTAATAGGTCCTTCGTACTCTCATCGTTAGTCCCCAGGTAGGCAAACTGGTCCGTTATATTGGATTTATACGAATGCCAACCTAGACAGGATGTTCCGACTACCGGTACTTGTACCCTTCCAGTTACTACATGCCCGTCGCCGAAACTTACTTTGATGAGATTTGAAAATTGCAACAAAATCTTTGAATAACAAAGGTATGAAGATGAATTGAATATATGAACATTGAAATATGGATGATGAATGTGTATATAAGTATGTATGTTTGACTGTAAGTATAAACAAATATGAAACAAATAAATATCATAAGTTTGTATGTAACCACCTAAACAATTAAAATTTAGGCAAACTATAGTATAGGCTCTAAGGGTCTAATAACCTATCCTATATCCCTATAGTCATGGCTCTGATACCAATCTGTCACACCCCGACCCGCAGCGGAAAAGGTGATCGGGGCATGATTGGGTTATCATCAAAGCTCATGACATTTATTATGACGTTTCATATTCATTAATACAATTTTAAAGGGAATTATACAATCATTATTACATCATGTCCTAACATCAATCTAGGCTTCAATGTTTTATTCTAAGGCATTTCCTATGTTTTCCTTGCTTCATCCTGTTCACCTGTATCATGTGTAAAAAGGGTTTTTGGATCAACAAAAAGTTGGCGAGTGAATCCTATGGAAAACATTTGAACAAGTTTATTTAATTGATTATAAAATAAAGTGCACAACCACACATGAGTAAAAATAGATGTAAACTTATTCACCAATCAATTTAATATTAAATACTACACACATGAACAATAATGGATCGTTTTGAGGCACGCGTTGCTCAACTCGTCTCTCACGAGGAACTGATGGGCCTAATGAATGAATTGCATAAACTTGACAATATGAAATACGTATCTACAAACAATATAAACTAAATAATACACACACGAACAATAATGGATTTGTTTTGAGGCACGCGTTGCTCAACTCGTACCACACGAGGAACTGATGGGCCTAATGAATGAATTGCATATAAATTGACAATATGAAATACATAACTACAAACAAGGTATACAATCTAAGTTTAGATCACGATATGGTATGGCACAAGTTTAAATAAACGAGTTAATTTCGTGACACATGACACACCCCAAAACATGTAATTAAAAAGGGGAGTTGTAAGATTCACTCACATTGGGTGCGTTCGGTTGATGATGTTGAATGCGCACGAAGTGGTTTTAACCACGAGTGAAATTAACCTAGATAATGGCATAATGGTTCGGTAAGTAAACGGATTTTATTAATCCATTTTAGTAGTATTGTTGGGTGTATTTTTGTGAGTTTAAGGCTATTTTCTAACCTTAAAAATGTTATTTTTAAGTATTTTTAATTGATTTTTAAATATAATAAATAAATAAAATAATAAAAAAATGTTGACTTTTTAACCGTTGACCGTTGACCATTGACCATTGACTTTGACTGTTGACCGGTTCGTATGTGTAATTGTGTGCGCTGGGTGAGGCTCGAACCCGAGACCTCCCGTACGCGTGCACGCAGCTCTACCAACTGAGCTACGTGTCTAACCCGAAATATTTCTGTTTTTAATTATATTTATATATTAATTGAATTAAACAGAAAATCATTTATTTTTAAAAAGATTTTAATCAACGACTCGGTGCGCTCCACAGGTCTCGAACCCGGGACCTGTGGGTTGAGTTAACACACAGTCCACCGCTGGACTGTGTGTCTAACTTGTTAAACAATAAGATTTTTATTATACTTATATACAAACTAATTAGTTTCATTTCTGCCTTATATAAAAAGTTGGGTAATTGTCCGGACCGGTGCGGTAGTCCGGATTCGAATTCGTGACGTGTGTTTAAACATTCACACAGTCCACCGCTGGACTGTGTGTCTATCTTGGTTATTATTCTGGTTTTTATTAAACTTAACATATATCAGCAGTGAATCCGGTTCGGTAAAAAAAAGAACATTTTTATTAAGGCGAGTGTGCGTGGGACATGTATCGAACTTGGGACGTGAGCGTGCTTAATTTGCACACATTCCACCGCTGGACTGTGTGTCTAACCCGAGTTATATCTTGATTTTAGTTATACATATACACAACTGAAACGTCGTCTTCTTCGTTGAATTTAACCAGAATCGGAAGTCCGACTGGTTCGAAGTTTTAATCAAGTTCGCTAGTGTGTTATGATTAATTAAAGGTGAGATAAATAAAAGAATGAAAAATTGAGCGTAAATTATACCGAACTGGACTCCTCTGTTTCTCCGGCGAAACTCCGGTGACAGCAGAAACTTCCGGCGACGTATGTCTTGCGGCAGAGAGTCCTCAACGAGCTTGAGATAAATGTGGGTGACTTCGGTATAAGTTCTGGGGGTTCAGTGTTTTGAGTAAGGCACAGAAGTGAAAAACCCGGTTTTCCGGCGATTTGCAGGTATTTTCCGGCGAGTAAATTTTCGCCGAGAAAGGGTGCGGTTTTGAGCGAAAAGGCTACCAGTGGATTGTGGGTGATTTTATAGGGAGGAAATCGAGATGTATAGAGTCGAATTTCAGGCTTGATTCAAAGTCATTACGTTTTCCGGCGGTTATGACTTGCGTCGCGGATTCAGACGTCGGTTATAACCGATGTAGTGATTAAAGTTTACGTTATAACTGAAGAAACCGTCCAATCTCGCGAGATCGCCGGGATTTCCGACGACTGCAATTGGGCGCGTCGTTATTTGAATTTGAGATTTATTTTATGTATTAATTGTTTCCAATATTTAACAAGATACACTAGTGGCGCAGTGGTTGGATGGTTAAGTGTTAAGGCTGTCGACTCGCTGGCTGACCCGGGTTCGAAACCCGGCAGCACTAATTTATTTTTATTTCATTAATTTCAATACTTTTTCAAATAAAACTTTTATAACCCAATATACTTATTAATTATGTATCGTTTAAAATTAATTTGGGCATTAAATATGCAACGAAATTTTTAACTGATTGTTCGGTTAATAAACGGAGCGGGTTTGGTAAATCCGGTTTTTGACGGATGTTACATTTCGCTTCCATTCCCGGTTTATGCAAATATATATTTATTTTGACCCGTTAAGAGATTTAAGCACTTAAGCTTAAATCTCGCTTCTTCTTACCACCACCACTATACTTATGGTGGATTGGTTATAGAAAATGAATATATTTACCAATTCTACCATTCGGTTTGATTATTTACAAAAAGACCCGTTATGAGACTTTAAACCAAAACGGCTTATGCCATTTACTATTACACTACCGCAAGGGTATACTTCCTTATAAAACTCATTTTAAACCGCCCTCAAGGTCGTTTGGTCAATTTATCATTCAAGGGCGTTTTGGTCAAATTTTAGTCCTTTTTACGTTGAAGGACATTCGATCATGTAATTTGACCAAAAGAGCACATTTGAATCGTAATCTTATTTAAAATCATTAAGTTCCTACGGACCTGATGTCTACCATTTAGATTATGAGATTTACCTTGCTTTAGGTAATCCGATATTCATTCATGACTCGTTTCACTCTCATCGGACCTCAAATTACTAAATGAGAGTTGGACCCATTACACATACCTGGCTCGAGTCATAGCATTGACCCGTTTAAATACCTTGCACTACTAATCGCTAATTAATAGCGATGCAAACCAAACGCCTTTTCCCTGTGAACACAAGACTCGACAAGCGTTCATTAGATATTATTGTCAAATGGTGATGACCACACCATTTGACCCATCTAGTCTAATGACCATTTTATCATTATGAGATGGTATTTATTTACCATCTCACCATTTATCCGCTTCAGTTTACACCAGATGATCATATTACTTAAATTTGTTTCTCAATTCATTCAATCCTTTATGGCATACGCCTTAGGGTATCTATTTCTAAATTTAATACTTATGTGTCAACTCGTGACTAAATTTTCATTTTACTCTTTTTATTCCTTATGACTTACACCATAAGGTAACTTTTTCCGAATTCCTTGTTTATTTGTCATTATATGACTAAATTACTGTTTTACCCTTTTTATCATCAAATATGATTTAATACCTTTTTTACTTGTTCCAACCCGTATCTATCTGTGTTGGATCTTTATGTTTCGAAATTTCGTTCCACATACCCAAAAACGCTTATTCAACTACATAAGTAAATCTACTATTTTAAGGATGTAAGCTTTACTTACCTTAAGATCCAATTACGCCCTTTTTCCGCATACTTGTTCCGTTTGACCCGCTTCTTCTCAAGCCTCCACCTAGCTTGTCAAGCGTCAAACTATCATTTATCATTCGTAAGATGGTTAGATTAGTCATCATCTAACACGACTATTCCACCTTATGGATTTTATATCAAATGTATCATTCGATCTTAGTGTAGGTCAGTTTGACTTTTAAAAGTCAACTGCCTATTTACTCATAATAACCCACGAACAAGTTTGACAACTCATTTACGCATTTCGTTAATTACCCGGTAAGCACTATTCTTAAGCCACCATTTAAGTTATGTTTCTCAAACCAATTTCACATGATTGCTAGTATCAAATTAACATAGTTTCTACAAGCATATGATAATCTATCATTCTTATGCAAGAACTTGGGATTGTTTCATCACTATGAAACAACCCATTGCATCATATATATGGAATTTACCCAAACGTTAAACTTAGCCAAATACTTTAAACATTCACATTCACATGATGATTTTAAGCATCTATTAACATGTGTTTAACATAAATCTCATCTTATCATCAAAACCCATTTCAAGTCATGTATGAACATTTATTTGAACCTCTAACTTGTTCAAATATCTTACACATACATACAAGTATAATGATTATGAACACTTTATATATCATCAATTTCATCATATAATCAAACCTACTTCATAATCTACTTATTAATCACTAACAAGTAATCTTACACCTAATTGTGCATAATTTCTTTAAGTTTAACGAAATCAAGCATACACATACACTTAATATCATCTTTGGATCATAATCCAACTATCTAATGACAACTATTCAACTTGTCTCAAGTTATGATTTTTCACCAATCTAGGTTTTGAGACACATCTTATGATCCCCTCGATTAGGTGATCGTGTATATGCGTTCATGCATCGATTCCGAGCTCAATTCATCCTTTAATTTGATGATTTAGGAAGAACAAGGGTTTGCCCCTTGTTCTCCAGCCGTAGAACCCACACACATACACATTCAATATGTGTTTTGTGTTTTTTTTTTAATTTTTGCTATTTATAATACAAGTTCCCTTTTTGGCAGCTTTGGTCCCTCAAGTTTAGTTTTGATTATGAATGAGATTACAACTCATTGTTTGGTTTCTTGTATACATGTTTTTAACTAGGTTTATTTGTTCCTAGTCATTTTGTTTATAGTTTAACTTTTACCGCTAACGGTCTTTTACCCACTTTTTAATATTAACGTGGTTTGATCACCAAACCTGTTTTTAGGATGTTACATACATGCTGAGATTTTGGACTTGATATATGCACATAGATGACAAAGCCAAACTAGGATTCCCTATTTATTTTTGTTTGAGACATTTTCTTTGTTTGTTCATTTGATCTGTTTACCCATAAAATTATGATGCATCCAAGTGAATTGTTTGCTAGATATGGGTCAAAAAAAATATCACCCAAGTTTTGTATGAAGGATTGTCGATCAGTTTGTTTTTTCCTTCTATTTTAACCATTTTTAGCCATAAGTTTCATACCTTAGCCTAAGCTGAAATCCAGTAAGTCCTTTAGATATATGCATTGTCTGTGTATTATAGTGGAGGAAAGTGTATATATGCGATTTTTTAGGGTTTTCAAGGGCTTCTTCCATACAGAACGACTTGGGACGAAATTGGTACTTCTTGTGAGCAATTTTTGGAGTTCTATTATCATTCCAATCAATTCAATTCATCCATAATCATCCAACATGCAATTCCACACTGAAATGAAAGATCAAATCAACATCATGAGTGGCTAATTTCTTCGTAGTTTCCTCCAGGGCTAGGGTTTTGTACGTAGATGAAATAATTTGATTTATGTTTCTGTTTGGCGGTAAACCCATTCATTCGAGGAGGAGTCACCGTGTAAGAGAAGAGGATAGAGTGGTTAATGGTGGGTCTCACTCTCTTTCAACCAATCATATTTTTATCTTCTTTTTTAAGAAAAAAATATTTAAATAAAGCACCATTTACATTCAAGTGCAAAATATGAAGAAAAGAGTTATCATGAAAGAGTATGATTACTCAGTCTCCTCAATCGGAGAAACCCTTGCACCCTTGTATTCAAAACTCCATCAATGCGAACTTTTCAACAAGTGACATTTCATGATTGACTTTTGAAACATTTGATTTTTCTCAACCAATAATAATCATATTGATTAGCAACCAGGCATTGCATTATTGTTATTTACAAATAATCCTTAATTGGAGAAACCCTTACACCCTTGTATTCAAAACTCCATCAATGCGAACTTTTCAGCAACTGACATTTTATGATTGACTTTTGAAACACTTAATTTTTCTCAATATATATAGTTATTATGTTAATTAGCAACGAGGCATTGCATTATTGTTATTTACAAATAATGTTGTGTATTAATGATTTTCTTACAAGTAATATTTTTATATTAGTTTTTTATCTTATAAATAATGTTATGTATTACTAGTTTGTTTTCAAAATAATGTCTTTATATAAACTAAACTAGTTTCACAAATAAGTTTAATATTTAAAAAATATATTTGTGGGACATCTTATCACAAGTACAAAAATACATTTATTATCATAAAAAACATTAATCACAACATTGTAAAATTTTAACTATTGCGGTTCAAATATAACATCAGTGTAAAACTCTTAAACGCCGCTATAGATAAATCGACTCAAAATTCATTAAGAACTGTTTTATTTAATAGATTAAAACACGGTTATATAAAACCTAACAACTTACACCGATGCAAACACATCGGTTTATTATGTTACATATTTTACAACCCACCTTTTATTTTAAAAGATTAAAACAGTGGTGCTAATTAAATAATTTAGATTAATTCATATTTTAAACCCATTTGTAAAACACCTTTATATAAAAACTAACATTTCACAAAAATGAAAATGAACCGATTTATAGACTTCAACTTTTAGAAAATTGTCAAACTAAACTGGTTTATAAATAATTTAAATAAACAACTTTTAATAAAAGAGATATTTTTAAAATTACTTGATATTATTCATAGAAAAACTACAACATTTTTCATAATATCCCTAGCTAGCTTCTTGTTGTTGCCAAGTTTGATACCTTAGATAAAACTTTCTTCATGTCTAAACCTATTTTATAATATCCCTAGCTAGCTTTTTGTTGCTACCAAGTTTGATACCTAAGATAAAACCTTTTTCATCCCTAAACCTATTTTTTGTGAAGAATTTTTCTTATGAAGTTTGTGCATTGTAGGCGGCCAACGAATGTATGCTAATCCACCTGACAAATGAACACAACAGATAAGCTTCAGCTGACGATAGAAGGGGATGCACTTGTGAACAACTGAAAGGAGCCCTTAGAGGAGCATTGATTACAAATATATGTATGAGGGTTTGACTTCAATTGTAAACCCAAATACTAATTGTATGTAACACCCCAAAAACGGGTTTGGTAATCAAACCACGTTAATAGTAAAAAGCGGATAAAAGACCGTTAGCGGTAAAATTAAAACTGTAAATGAAATAACTAGGAACAAAATAACCTAGTTAATAACATGTATATAAATAATAAGACAATGAGTTGTAGTCTCATTTAAAATCAAAACTAAACTTGAGGGACCAAAGTTGCCAAGAAAGGAAACTTGTTTTATTAAAACAAGTTATTAACACATAATACACACATTTAGTGTGTATATGTCGACCCTCAGGAGAAAGAACAAGGGCAAACCCTTGTTCAAGCTTAATCTACCAAATTGAAGACCAATTCGAGGCCCAAATCAGTGCATGAACATGAATTATTGATCACCTTGATTAGGGGATCATAAGGTATGTTTTAAAACCTAGATTTGTGAAAGTTGCGATTTGAAACAAGTAGATTACTTGCAGTTAGATAGTTGGATTATGATCCAAAGATGATACTTAGTGTATGTGTATGATTGATTTCGTTAAACTTAAAGAAATTATGCACAATTTGATGTAAGATTACTTGTTTGTGATTAACAGGTAGATTATAAAGTGGGTTTTAATAATGAAGAAGTTGATGATATATCTATGTTTAGAATCATCATGCATGATAATAGTAGGAAGATACTTGAACAAATTATAAGTTTCAGTACATATCCATACTTGCTATGGAATGGTTTTGTATAAAATGATGAAATAGATGTTAAGTTAATGTTAATAAGTGTATAAGATCATGTTGTCTACTAGTTAGTGTGTAAAAATTTGATAATATTAGGTATCGGATGAATGTCTAATAATATGATGAAATGGGTTGCTACATAAAGATGAAAACCTAGCTAATGGATAAATTAGCATTGTTAATCAAAAGCTAAGTTAACTTGATGTTAACAATCGCTTGAATTTGTTTAAGTGAAAGAAACGACATGAACTTGGTTTGGGAAACGTAGCTATAATGGTGGCCTAAGAATAACGCTTACCGGGTAATTAACGAAATGCCTAAATGAGTTGTTAAACTTGTTCGTGGGTTAGTATGAGTAAATAGGCAATTGACTTTTAAAAGTCAAACTGACCAATATTAAGATCGAATGATAAATTTGATATAAATCCGTAAGGTGGAATAGTCGTGTTAGATGATGACTAACCTAACCATCTTACAAATGATAAATGATAGTTTGACGCTTGACAAGCTAGGCGGAGGCTTGGGAAGAAGCGGGTCAAACGGAACAAGTACGCGGAAGAAGGGCATAATTGGAACTTAAGGTAAGTAAAGCTTACATCCTTAAAATAGTAAATGTACTTATGTATTTGAATATGAATAAGTGATTTGGTATTCGGAACAAGATTTCAAAATACAAGGTTCTAACGTGTATTGATACGGGTAGGAATAAGCAAATATGGTACTAAACCATATTTGATGGTAAAAAGGGGAAAATAGTAATATTGTCATGTGTTGACAAATAAACAAGGAATTTTGAAGAGTTACCTTATGATGTAAACCATAAGGAATAAGAAGGGGTAATATGGTAATTCAGTCACGAGGTTGATGAATAAATATTAAACTCTAAAATAAGGGCATTCTATGGCGTAAACTGTAATAGGTTAAAAGAATTAAGTAATATAATCATGAGGTGTAAACTGAAACGGATAAATGATGAGATGGTAAATAAATACCATCTCGTAATGATAAAATGGTCATTTAGACCAAATGGGTTAAATGGTGTGGTTATCACCATTTGACAATAATATCTAATAAATGCTTGTCGAGTTTTGTGTTCACAGGGAAATGGCGTTTGGTTTGCGTCGCTATTAATTAATGATTAGTAGTGTAAGGTATTTAAACGGGTCAATGCTATGACTCGAGCCATGTATGTGTAATGGGTCAAACTCTCATTTAGGAATTTAAGGTCCGATGAGAGTTAAACGAGTCATAAATGAATATCGATTCACCTAAAGCAAGGTAAATCTCATAATCTAAATGGTAGACATCAGGTTCATAGGAACCTAATGATTTTAAATAAGATTACGATTTAAATGTGTTCTTTGGTCAAATCATGCGATTGATAGTCCCTCGTTGTAAAAGAGAGATCTAAGTTGACCAAAATGCCCTCGGGTGATAAAACAAGTAAACGACCTTGGGGGTAGTTTAAAAATGTCTTTCATAAGAAGGTTCACCTTTGCGCTAGTGTATTAGCAAATGGCATAAGCCGTTTTGGCTTAATGTCTCATATTAGGTCTTTTTCGTAAAATGTCAACCGAAGGGTAGAAATTGAAAATAGAATATTTTCTATAACCAATCCACCACAAGTATAGTTGTGGTGGAAAATAAATAGATATTTTAGTATTAAAATGAGAAACAAGATAAGAGGAAGTGAGATTTAAGTTTATGTGCTTAAATGGGTCAAAATGAATATGTGCATAAACCAAGAGTGGATGTGTAATTCATAAGAATTAAGAATCCGGGTTAAGGATTTCAAGCTAAATCTGTAGGTAAACAATTTACAGACTTTTAGAAACAAGTTTCGAGTAAAACAGATGAAAATTGAGTGAGATACGGAAATTGTCGTAATTAAAACGGCAAATAAGAGAAAATTTACAGCAAGCCACCGTAAGCTACAGTGGTCTACCGTAGCTTACGGTAGGCAGCTGCTGTAATGGAACTGAAGGACAGGACCATAAGACAGAAGGTCTGGACCGTAAGCTACGGTGCCCAGCCGTAGCTTACAGTGGGGTGAAACAAAGATTTTGTTTTTATTGTTTTAAGCCTTCGGGTTTATTCGGTTATGTTATAATCTATTTATAACTAACGTATTTCATAAATTATGAAATATAGGTGATGTTTGGGAGCACCGGAGGAGGATCAAGCTATATGAAGAACCGAACACGATCAAAGACGAAGCTTCCGCACTTGGTTTTAATTATAACAAAACTAATCAATGTTAAATTGTTAAATTGTTTAAATATGTTGATAAAGTTTTAATAAACTTGTAACTATGAGTGACGTGTATCCGCAATTACATGTTTAAATACGAAACATTTAATAAAAATTTAGTAAAGTAAGATAGGGTCTTACATTGTATCATATGATTTCGAGTTTCAAATCAATACAATGATTTTGAGTTTCAAATCAATACACTGAAGATACGCACACCCTCATGACAACCTCTACTTCACTTCTTCTCATCTACTTTATGTAGTGAGCTTAGTAGAAGAAGAATCTCACACGGAAGGCTTTTTCTCTTATGCCATAAAAGTCTATCTTCTTGTGAGAGGAAAGAAGAAGAACATTTAATTACATGAGCCGTGTCCTTCTGTGAGACAATCTTCTTTAATTATGGTTTTATTCCATGAGCAACTTCTTGATCAAGGAAGAAAAAAGCTCTCGCTGAGTACAACGTTCATGAAACGAAACTTGGTTCCACCCCGTGTAAGCCAGGAGTTAGAAACCCGTCCTCATAATCGACAAATGAACACAACGGATGTCTTGTTGAAATTCCACCTGGACTTTCAAGTGCATACAAAAAAATAAATTATTTTTGTAATACCTATAATAACATATATTAAATAAATAAAAGATATTTTTTTCTAGGGTTTTCTCGATTTAAGTGAGTTTCTATTTTATCATTTCTTTATAAATATCTATACCATATTATATTGCATATAAGGAGAAATAAAAGGTAATATTTGATAATTTTAAGAATTTATATACAACTTTCAAACATATGATACTCATATTGTTGACTTCTAAACTAAGTACCCCACGATTTTTAAACAAACATAACATTTTAATACGTAAATATTTTATTAAAAATAAATCATAAAAATGAGTATTTTATTCTCTTTATTTTGAGTATGGTATTGTTGTGTGTGTATGAATGATCTTTTGAGAAGAAAATTTAGTTGAGAAGAGAAAGAACAAAGGACACAATGGTAAAACACTAAATAATTTATAACTATTTACATTAATTCTTGTCTCTCCAATCGATTAGACAAAAACATTATATATTACATATTTCAAAATTAATCCTACATATATCTTACACTTTATGAAAATTTGTTCTTCACAAAAATTAAGTTTGTTTTGAAAGAATATATTTTATAAATGAGTTATTAGTTCAATTTAGTTAGCTGATTTATAAGAATACAATTAATTAATTAACTTTGTAAATTCATCTATATGTTCTACAATAACATTAAATACACATATCAAATTAAGTATTTTTATTAGTTTAAACTTTTTATTTATATTCTTACATAGTATATATTCTCATTTGAATCCTCCACACCTATCTATCTATCATATATATATATATATATATATATATATATATATATATAAGTTGGCTACAAAGTCCAAATTTCCTAAAAAGTGTAAAAGTCACAAAACACCAAATGTCAGCCATATAACACACCAAAACCACAAATAACAAAATGAAGATTACTTAAACATCATACATGTGGGTTGTGTTTTGTGTTTCAGGTGACAATGCTATGATTAACAAATGACAAATATTATTGTGTTTTATGTTGATTAGCATGTTGTTTTTTTATATTCATAGTTCTACGATTGCGTGTTTAAAGTTTTTATTGACTATTATAGTTTAAATATGGTGTTTTAGTAATCTTCACTCTGTTATTTGTGTGTTTTAGATGTGTTTTATGGCTGAAATTATAGTGTTTTATAACTTTTTGCACCATTTAGGAAATTTGGACTTTGTAGCTGACCCCCCCACACCCACCTCGCAAATTTGTGATCTTATGATGCAATATTTAAAAAACGATAACATATGAAGAAGATAGAAATTTTTGAAAAGTTATATATTTTAATTTTCTAATTTTACCCCTCATTTATTAAAAGTCTCATTCCTCCGTAATTAAGGAGTTTTCTCATTGACGACGTTTTCATTGAACCCTCTCATATATATATATATATAACCAACAAAAATAATAAGTTCCCCTAAATCTTGACTTTGGCCTTTTAGTAATTAAATGCCTTACATTATTGATTTTTGTTTTTTGAGAAGCTTCAATTTCCTTACCCAATATTATTATTTTGTTAAGAGTAAGTTCGTTTTTGCTTTCCGATGTTTGATAAACAAAAAACTATTTTCCTCAAAAGGATTATAAACGTTGATTTATCAATGGTTTCATTTTTTATCAAGACCTCTAATAACATTCATTTCCCTCGTTAAGTCCCATTTTCTCTTTCATTGATTAAAAGTTTTGGAGGAAAATTGGGTCTTTTTGTCAAACCTAGGGGAGGAAGGCCCATTTTAACTTTAATATTTTTGTATTATTGATGAGTTGGTAAAAATCCAAGTTTTAATCAATCTAATATTATTAAATTGTGTGAAATACCCCCTCTTGAATGTTACTACTTTGATATGGTTTGCATTTTGTAGGCCTTGACAAGTTTAAGGTGCGTTTAGGAAGCTTTTTGGAGTATTAGAATCGAACACGGGCCAACCTAGGAAGCCAAACAAATCAAATCAAACAAAGCAAATCAGAAAATTGAGGTTTGTGGCAGGCGTCTGCGACGCCCCCTGGTTTTTCAAAATGAGATTTTGTGGGTTATTAGCATTAAGTTACAGTTTTATGAAGGGAGTTGCATTCTAATTCGAAATTCCTTTACTATATACTCATTCATACTCGTTCCCCATCAATCTAACTCATCTCTAATCATCCCATAACATCTAATCCAAGAATTTATACAAGAGATTGAAGATTGAAGCATGATTCCAACCGCAATGCAAAACTAGTTTCCCGAAATCATACCCGGGTGTACGGTTGTAAGTTCTAGGGTTTTATTTTCATAGAAACACTTGTTTAATCTTTTGATGTGAAATTGATGCAAATCATTTGTTAGTTTTATTATGAATTCATGATAATGTGTTGACAAAAATAACTATTTTCCTCCAAATTTTTTAAGTCAGTGGTAGAGAAAATGATTAAGATACCGATTAGATGACAAACACATGAAAGTTAGACTTAACGGAGGAAAGGAATGTTGTTAATAGTTGGGATAAATACGAAAAAACTGATGAACATTTAAGGTAAATCATTGTTTTGATCTTTTGAAGGAACATGGGTATTTTCGTCAAACTAAGGAAGCAAAATCGAATATAACTCTTTTGCTAGTTAGCAAGTAGTAGTCAATGTGAGGCTAATAAGAGGAGAGATGTTTCTGGTTCAATCCTGAGCAAAAGTGAATAATGTAGAATTATTGATGTAATAAAGCAGAAGCATTCGTTATAATCTAAAAAAAAAAAAAAACAAGTAGCAATTGCATTAATGATATAAACATTTAATGTCAACATCATGTTGCAATTAACCTAACTGTTTCCTATAACCTAATTGCTTTCTATAAAAAAACTAACGTATGTTATATGTTTGCACACGCGAATTAGCTACCTCTATCTCTCAAACAAAGAAGCCATTTTGAATCCATCGAAACTCTCGACCGATCTAAAGATGGCTCTTACCGGAAAGATGATGATGTACGTAGGGATTAATTCCCCTGGAGAGTTGTTGCATGATATAGTTAGGAACAGACCAAATGACATCGTATCGATGTTGTGTGATAAGGTTCATAGCTGCGATCTGGTTGAAGGCCAATGGGGAGCTGTTGGATCAGTCATTTGCTGGAACTTCACCTATGGTATATATTTGTAGTTAATTATTATAAGTTCATATGATTTTTTTTTTCCTTCGTCTGGTGATTAATGATTAAGCATGGCTAGCTTCTTCTCCATATTTACATGTTCAGTTGCCTTTGTTCTACCTTAATATTACTTTTTAAGTGTAATTTAGAAAGTGGATGGTAGGGCTGTAAGCAGGCCTACCTGAGTCTGCTTGAGTCAGCTCATTTATTTTCAACAAGCTAAAATGTTGAGGTAAAGCTAGTTTGTTTATATAAAAGAAAGTCATTTTATATTGTTACATATATGATATATGCATAAAACAAAATATTATTTTTAATATGCATATAATGCAGAATTTAAATAAGAAAAGAAATAATAATTTAGATACATTAAATATGTGTTACAATTGATATATATATATATATATATATATAGGGTGGGGTTCTAGAGCGAACACTAGTGTATTTGTGAACTGAGTGAACAACCTGACCATTGATTTACATCATTAATCGTAAAATACACTAGTGTAATTTCATCATCAAATACTGGCCATTGATTTACACATGTGTATACACTTGTGTACTAATAATCAAGTGTTATGATTAATTCACTAGTGTTCACAATCAAAACAGTTGTTCACTAACGAACCTAACCCTATATATATATATATATATATGTGTGGGGGGGGTAGGGATCCTAAGAGAAGTCCATCCTATTTGAGAAACCTAAGAAGCATTCTGTACCACGTATTTCCCTAAGCTTTCTCTAATATACACATATGTATAGTTTAAAGTTAACTATATACATATATGTATATTGTCAAATCTTAAATTATACACATATGGATCCTGAGAGAAGTCTCTCCTATTTGAGAAACTTGAGAAGCATTCGAGGCCACATATTTCCATAAGCTTTTCGTAATATACACATATGTATAGTTTAAAATTGACTATATACATATATGTGTATTGTCAAATCTTGAATTATACACATATGTATATAGGCAATTTTAAACTATATATATGTATATATTATGAAAAACTTAGGGAAAATATGTGATACAGAGTGCTTCTCAAGTTTCTTGATTAGCTTACTGCTCATCACATGATCCTAACCCTATATATATATATTAAAGTTTGGCTTATTTTAACGAACCAGCTAAGCTAACTTAACTTGCGAACCCACGAGCCGAGTTTAGCTTGGCTTGGGCTTGACTTGGCTTAGCTCATTTACAAATGAGACAATTTCCAGCGAGCCACGGGCTTTTTTTTAAGAAGCTTAGATGAATGAGTTCAAACTTCAGATAGACCATCGGTTTTAACTTACAAAAAGAGTGAAAAGGTATGAAATAATTCACCCTACCAAAAAAATATCAAGTCAATGTATCCCAGCTAGAACTTATATTAATACTCGGTTCACGCACATATTGGTGTTTAATGGAGGTGTTCGCAGCTTGGTGGGGTGGAACCGACATGAATTGAGAAATCTTGTCAAACACATGATCACAAGACAGGAGATTTTTGCAGGTTGAAACGGCCATGACTTTTTAACCCATTTTTTCATATTAAAACTCTAAAATTACAAATTTACATAACGAATATAAATGTGTATAAATATAATGGCTGTTAAACTATAAAACTTGATGCTCTTTTCTTGTTTACCTCTTAAAATCTGACATAACATACCCGAATGTTGTAACTTATAATATAATACACACTTTAAAAACATATTTATAAAACATAAACAGGTCACTAAAATTAGTGTCCGCTAGTTTGACCTAAAACTCACATGTATATATTTAGACTAAACCCAAACAACATGCGAGCCTAATGTTATGTTTGTGTCATGTCAAAGGGACACGCCTGCTTATCTACTCAAATTAACCTTCTTTTGAACTGCATATTTATGGCATGAAATAAAGTGTAAATTAAAGAACATGTCATTTGAAAGCTACTGAGCGACTAGGAAGATGAGAGTACAAGTCTCCAAGCAACAGAGTGTAGTGGTAAAGTGTCTCCTCTATACATAGGAGGTTGAGGGTTCAAATTGATGTAGATATAGGTGTATTTAGGAGTATGTTATTTTTTTTATTAAAAATAGAAGAAGATAAGAGTATGAAGTATTCAATGAAGTCAAGCATTTTTTTTATTTTACAACTGCAATCTTAAATTTAATAAAAATTGGTTTTTTAACAAGAATTTATATCTTGATTTTGCATGGAAATTTAAAGATGGAAAAAGGGAAATTATAAAGCAGGAAATTGAAGAAGTTAATGAGGAAAACCATAAGATAGTGTTCAAGGTAATTGAAGCAAGACTTGTGGAAAACATATACAAGTCCTTCAAGATCATATTTCATGTTGAACCAAAAGGTGATGGAAAGTTGGCTGCTGTGACTTTTGAGTTTGAGAAGGTGAATCCAAGGATGCCCTATCCAACAGCTTTTATGGATTATCTATGCGATGTTTTCAAGGGTGTTGATGACTACAACAGTAGCAAATAGATCAGCTAGTTTCCTCAAACATAAGCATGAACAATAGAGCACAAGTATGTGCATGTGACGTTTAGTCAAATATATGTTATATACTACATATGTTTGGAATATTGTCTTGTCATACCTATCTTTTATATACTATGTGTGGATTCTCTTGTCATACACTATCTTTGTATACTATGTTTGGATTTTCTTGTCATACCTATCTTTATATAGTTTGGTTATTTCTAATTTTGAATTTGTTGGAAATAATTGTTTGATACAAGTTTAGGGTCGTTTATGCACATAGGTCAAAGTATGGTTTAGCATCTTATGTCATTGTGTTTCAGTAGGAGAGTCAAGGGTGTACACCCTCAAATTGTATAATCGTAGATTAAAATAGGTCGCATCGTTTCATCCCTGCGTATATATGTATCGATGTAAACCCAGAAGGGTTAACACCCCTAATAAAAAGTTCTAATATCGTTTTTCTTTGTGTTCTTGTATGTATAATTGATTTCAATGATCCATAGTATTCAATAGAATGTTTGGATGTTTTTATGAATATGTATAATTTTGTGAATTTATAGAATTATTTGATTATCGTATTAAAATTAATACTTAGTGGAAAACCGGAAAAACTTTTTTTTTTAATTTTACATATTTTTGTAACCAAAACGCCTGTCGCAAGTTGAAACGGAACTTTGTTGCTAAATTGGTTTCAAAAATCAGTCGCTAACGAATTCCATGACAAAACAGGCTGTAAATAGGTTATGCTGCTAACAATGCAATCACAAAAAGGTCCGGCCGCTAATGGTTTCATCGCTAAACGGTAATACGCTCGGTCGCTAACAATGCAATCACAAAAATGTTCGGTCGTTAATGGTTTCGTCAATAAACGGTAATAGGTTCCACGCTAACAGTGCAATCACAAAAGGGTTCAATCACAATTGGGGTCACTAACGGTTTGTTAGCAAATCTATTCCAATTGTAGTTCCTAATGGTTCAGTTATAAACGAAAGATCTTGTCGCAAAAATATTATATAGCCACGTTGAAAGTGGGCCTAAAACGTGGTAAACAGCATTTGGTAAAGTCCAGTGTTTCATTTAGCCGATCTTATTACTTAAATAAATATGTAACTTGGTGTAAACCTAAAATAAGATCTGTTTTTTATTACATACAAATAAACAAATGCTAGAAAATAGGTGAAAATGAGAGTATTTTTACTATAATTTTCTCAAACTTTGGACAAATATATTTGTATTATACCTTAGTTAATCTAACTACTATTTTGCAGGTTTGTTAGTAAGGGCCTTACAACAAAACAAACCACGTCTAATTCGGAGCTAGAATAAGTGAGATATTATATATAGACAACTAGAATATATTATTTCATATGTATTTAATAAATATATGTAATTATATATAAAACAATTTTGTCTAAATTTTAACCTCATGAATTAGGGGTATGCGTGGTTTGATTCAGTTCTGTTATCAGCCTTAACCAAAACCGAAACTAAAGTCATCGTTAATCTATTTCATTAACTAACTGGATTTCGGTTGATCAATTTGGTTTATTGGTTAGTTTGTCAGTTTTCGATACGGTTCGGTTAATAACCAAAACCTGAAACTTGGGCTAAATTTTTTACTTAGAAATCATGAAATTGATGTATAAATACATGAAATAGATATATGAATGTGTAAAATGGAGGTATAAAACATGAAATATAGAAACGAAAGATAGAAATATATAAAAATAAATGATTCAGTTCGGTTAACTGGGGATATTGATACTTGAAGTTGGAACCCCCAGTATTTAAAGACACTTGATGATATGTAACTCTAACAAATGAGACCCTAGGTTTCGCGGGAGTGAAAACTTGTTTATAAAAAAAATAATGTATTTTCTATTCATTATTTATTTTATTTTATTTTATTTTATGAAAAATGCAGGAAAAAAATATTTTCCAATACATTTTTAGACTTAAAAACATAAAATAGAGCATTTTTACTCGAAATAGTCATCGTCCTCATCGCCTTTTTGGTAATGTTCAGTCGTCGTTAACGTTGTTCCATATGATAGTGAGGGAGAGAGTTGTATTTTTTAAAGATGATAACTTGAATGCCTAATGCCGGCATATGGTGGTCCATTTAAGGGTGTTGGCCCATTTTGTAAAATAACATGGACTTTCAAGTAGAGATGGGCATAATAACCGGTTCCAAACCCGACCCGGTGGAACCTACCTGGGACCGGTTCCGGTTCCTACCCGACATATAGTAGAACTGGTTCCGGGATCAAAATACCCGATGGTTCCTACCCGGTTCCACATTTTGGGAAAAAAATAAGTTCCGGAACCGGTTCCAACCCGTACCCGAGTTGTACCCGTTACCAGTTCTTATCATACCCGGTTCATACGGTAACCTTCCAGACCCGGCGTCAATATATTTTTAGTGTGAGTTTTTTTTATAAGTCTTTGCTAGAACAAGGTATAATACATAAACATAAAACTATTTATTACGAGAAACAAGTACCCGATTACACAAACAACCTAAACAAGAAACATTAAACAAAACACATAAGACACTAAACATACTAATCATAAAACACAAATGGATTTACAATACATAAAACAAACTAAATTTCGATGACCCGGTCCCGGATGCTTCACACTTTTCATTGTTTTTTCGCCTTTGTCACCGGACAATGGTGGTCGGTGTGTTTCTTGAGCGTCGAGTTGGCCGACGCCCTCATGAACTTCCCGCACCCCTTGCATCTAGCCATTTCATGGCTATCCGACATCAAGCACAAGTCAAAGTGCTTCCAAATAAACATCCACGACCTCATCGTTGCAAGCCATCGTTATCTCTTTGATAGTATTTGATTTGAAGTGTAAAGTGTTAAGTTTAGAAATGGTAAGTAGGAAGGATTTTATATACAAAAACCGATTTTTTAATCAGGAACCGGTTTCCAACGGTAACATTTATCAGAAACCGGTTCCAACGGTAACATTTTATCAGGAACCGGTTCTGAACAGTAAATGGCAGGTTTGACTGTCAGGAACCAGTTCCCAATATTAAAATGGCAGGTTTGACTGAACAGTAAATGGCTGTCAGGAACCGGTTCTGAACAGTAAATGGCAGGTTTGACTGCCAGGAACCGGTTCCCACACTATCAGAAACCGGTTCCGCACCATACCCGGTTCCATAATACCCGTATCCGGTTCTACACGGTTCCATATTCTTGGGTGTGAACCCGGGTAGGAACTAGACCCGGTTCCACACCATACCCGGTTCCAATGACATCCAAGCAGAACCGGGTCCGGGTTGAAACCAATTCCAAATAATAATAAAACCCGATTATGCCCATCTCTACTTTCAAGACGAAATAATCTACACTACTTATTTTGCAGAAGTGTTAACCAAGAATATTATTATATTTATATATATTTTCTCAAGTTGTTAGCTGTGGTAATCAACTTTTTTTTTCTTTTAGTTATCTTTTTTTAAACTTTCATCATTGACACTTCATTCCTCATTATTATTATATATATACAATTTGCATCAAAAATTTAAGAATAGTAAAACAATGGGCCAAAATTTTGATCTTTTTACATTAGCGTCATAATGTCTTTTTGTAGATTTTTTAAAATGGCCACAAAGCTCTCTTTGTTTCTATAATTTGGTTAATCATGAAATCCATTTTCTATTTTAGTGAGTTTTAGTGTATTCATTTAATATATAAATATGTTGGTTCAGTTCAACACGGTATACGTATTTATTTTTTATAGTTTTTAATGTGTGTATATTCTTTTATGTATATCACGAATTTTGGTTTGTTTTGTCTCTTTCGGTTGCTATAATGAGCGTAGTTACTATAACGACGCGAGTTTTCGCCACGTAACGCGAGGTATCCCACTAGTTACTTTTGTTAGAAAGAACTTTTGACTATATCATATTCGTTTAGTTAGCATTTGTGTGTTCTTGATCTCGTTCATATCATATAAAGACAACTAGAGTGTATTATTTGTATGTGTTTAATAAATATAAGTTAATTATATATAAAACGACTTTGTCTAAATTTTAACATCATGAATTAGGGGTGTGTACGGTTTGATTAGGTTCTGTTATTAACCATAACAAAAACCGAAACTGAAGTCATCGGTTAATCTATTTCATTAACTAATTGCTTGTGGTTGATCAGTTTGGTTTATTTGGTTACTTTGTCCGTTTTCGATACAATTTGGTTGATAACCAAAACCAAACTTGAGTTAAATCTTTTACTCAGAAATACATGAAATTGATATATAAATACATGAAATGGATATATGAATATATGAAATGAAGGTATAGATACATGAAATGAATGTATAAAACATGTAATACAGATATAAAAGTTAGAAATATTTAAAAAGAATGATTCGGTTCTGTTAACTGAGGATACAAAAAAAAACGATGATTGATTTTTAGTTGATGGTTTCGGTTAATCAGTTTCGATTCAGTTCGTCGTTTATCGGTTTGTTTCAGTTGAGGATTCGGTTTCGGTTAGCATTTCAGTTATTGCCCATCCCTATCATGAATGAATAATAGGTTTGTCATCCTTAATTCTTATAATGTTTGAAAAACAATTTTAATACGAGTGAACGATGAATCAAGTTTATTGAACAACTCATTAATATGGTATTTCAACCAAACTAGTCAAGTTGGGGTATTTCAACCAAATTAATTCAGTTGTTGTAAGAGTGTAAATGAGTCAAGCTATTTATGAATGGCTCACTACGATGTTGAATCTAGCTGAGATCAAACAGGCTCAAGCCTAAAATAAGCTTGTTTCATAAATAAGCTCGAATAGACATGTTAACTCACTAGATTAAGAGCGAAACGTAAAACATTATCGTAGGAAGATTAACTATTTCAAAATGGTAAGAAAATCCACGTAAAAAACGAAATAGAAAAAAAGAACTTTAATGACTTGTTCGTATATGCTTAGATTTCTACATTATCACGTGCAACTACATCCTAAACTAAACTTACATTAAAACTTATATATTAATAAGCACTATCTTAAAAATTAGTATGTTGTCAAAAAATGAATAATAAAAATTGAACCAATTAAAAACAACTATTATTCAAGCGCGTTTGAATTAGTACGAGTAGGAGGAGTAGCAGCATGCATTGATAAAGTTTAGTGTTTATTAAAAATTTTATTAAACCATATAAGGATTATTTTACATTTTACTAATTCTCTAAAGGAAGAAAAGTAAAATATATCACATGCAATAAAAACTTGTATATAAAGCTTGTGAGAATAAACAAAAGAAAAAAAAAGAAAGAACAGGCATCCACCTCCTGACGCACCATTGGTCTTAAAATTGAATAGTAAAAGTAAATTTGTGAGTGCAACTATGTTATTAATTAATAAATAGTTAATTATATTATATATATATATATATGTGTGTGTATATATATATATATGTGATAGGTTTGGTTATAAAGTCCATTATTTCTATAAAGTGTACAAAGTCATAAAACACCATAATTTTTAGCTATAAACACACTTAAAATCCACAAATAACATAGTGAAGATCACTAAAACACAATATTCAAACCCTAACATTCCATAAAAACTTCACTATAAATTGGCTTGTTATTAATATATAAAATAATACGTGACAACTTCTTAATAGACCAAGGACTATTTATTGGCTTAGTTTATTAATATATAGATAATTATATTGTTTTCTCCTTAAATATATAATAATATTATGCTTGGTAAGGTATATGTTCAATTTTCCAAACATGATAACCATCGTAGAACTATGAATATAAAACACAACATGATAATCAACACAAAACATACTAATATTAGTCATTCGATAATCAAAGCCTTATCATCCAAAACACAGCACAAAACCCACAAGTATGGCGTTTTAGTAATCTCCACTTTATTATTTGTGGGTTTTAAGTGTGTTTTATGATTGATATTATGGTGTTATATGACTTTTTACACTTTGTAGAAAAAATGGACTTTGTAGTCTACTCCCACCTATATATATATATAAAGTGAATATGTGGTTGTTTCACATCTAACGTTAGATGATGCGAAACCATCAAAGCTACGTCGTTTTGATTAAAATCCGTTATAAACTTATTTTATTATTTTTATTCTTGTTTCCTCTCCGTACCAAGCAAATCCCTTCCCCAGACTTGCAAGCAAATCTTTATTCCTCAATCTGCAATTACAATCAGTCAAGTAGGCATGCTTAGATTACATCTCCCTTTTTTTATTTCCATTAATTTCGAACGTCCAAATTCCAATTGTTATTCCAATTTTGCATCTTCTTCCTGTTCATCACCGTTAGTTTCTTCTCTCAAATCCTAGTTTTGCATCAATTCAAAACAATTAATTTTGAATTTCTCAACTGATTTGTCAATCATGGAGGTTTTAGCTTGAATATGAAAAATGATAGTTCTTATTCAAATTTTCTACAATCTTTTTTTACATTTTTAAAAAATAATATATATATATATATATATATATATATATATATATATATATATATATATTTAAATATAAAACCGTGTGGTTTACATTGGCTACCCTTCAGAAGTATTAATAAAACAACAAGCAGTGTTATGAATTTACATTGAGATGGATGGTAAGCAGGTAACAAGCTGCGTCGCTACCTCTTTCAAATAGCAAAACTAAGTTTTTTTAAAAACTACGTCCATAGATCTCGGGATCATAACATTACTATGCCACCCCTTTTTGAACACTGCTTATTGTTTTATTAATACTTCTGCAATTACTTGCTTGAAATTCAATTGATTGATTTGAAATATTAAATTTTAACTTCTATTCAAACATCACATACTTAACACGATGGATTTTGGAACAAATCTAATTGATGTTAATGCAAAAGGGTTAAAAAATAGAGCTATTGGATTGATTATAATCAACAGATATGTTGAAGGTTGTTAACCGAATAAGATTAAAGGGAAGATGATTGAACCGTTTGAAATCAATCGATATTAGTTGTCAGTCGATTCTATTTGGATTGGATTTTAGAGAAGAATTAACACTTCTGACAAATTTGTTGATGATAGGTTCCCAAATAATAAAAGATTTAGAATAATAATTTGGGTATATTTAAAGGAATAAGGGGGGATTTTAACAAAATTATGTAGTTTTGTATGGTTTCACATCTAACATTAGATGTGAAACAACCCCGTATTCACTTTCCCATATATATATATATATATATATATATATATATATATATATATATATATATATATATATATATAGTGGAGAACCCGCGCGTTGCAGCGAAGTCGACAATTTCCGTTAGTTTTATATTAGGTTATGAATCAATTGAATGAATTAGGGGTTTCGCATTGGGTTAGTTTGGCTATGTTTTACAGTTTGGTTATTCGTCAGATGTGTATTTACTTGTTAATTCGATCGGTATTGGTTCGTTAAAGTATTGGCATATAATATAGCATTCATGACTGTAAAACTAAAAAATAAATGATATGAATTCCGTTTGTAAAAAAATAAACCATATTCATCACAACAAATAAATAAATTATTTAAAAATAAGCCCATGTCCATCGTAACATATAAAAAATAAATGGTTCTCACAGAATTATTGGCTCTAGAAATTATGAAATTTTTTAGAGTACAATTTTATGGTATGAACATAAATGGGATATTATTTTATTAAGCTTTGGTTTTATAGTGTTGACTTTTAACGGTTTTGGCCTTTAAAGAACATGTGAAACGGTCAAAGGTTTACAAAAACGTCAAGATAAAATGTTGTTTATTCTCATTAGATAGTAGTTGCTGCTAATGTACCTACGAAATTTGCATACATAATACAATACAATGTACAGCCCTAAGATTATTTGTTTCAGAAATCTAATTATATGGATATCAAGACCTTGAATGCATAACAATAACCAAACTTCAAGAAATCAAGGTTATACCAACTTATATATAGACAGATGTCTAACCACAAACATAATATCAAGAACTGATTGTTTGAGAAACATCCTCTAGTGGAGGGTTTAAATGAGAACGCTAAATATCGTGAGAACCGTGAGAACGAATGGAAAAATTATTAGAACCTAGTAAAAAACAAGTGAAATTCAAAAAAAAAATTTACACTTGTCATTATTATTCGAATACAATTCTAGAAATTTAATTTACACATTTAAATTTACGTGAATTCGGAAATAAAAAAAATTTACACATGTGTAAGTTTTCCATTTACACATGTGTAAATTTGTTATATTTACACATGTGTAAGTTTTCTATTTAAGTAAAATTTACACATGTGTAAGTTTTCCATTTAAGTAAAACTTATATCAAGAAGTATGCAGAAATAAGCATATCGAAAGAGTATGCCCGAATTTCTATAAAGTATCGTATAATAAAAGTTATCAAGAAAATTAAAATATGTTAAAAGTTATTAATTATGATAAATTAAGGGTCTAACCATTCTCACACCCCAATGTCTTATTTCCATACTCTTTTTCACTCTATCTCTCTCTATATATATCTATGTATATATAAAGAGAGAAATAAAGGGAGAGGTGTGTAAATATTAACTCCTTAAATTAAACAACAGTAATTTATCATTATAACTAAATAACAAAAAGTAAAAAACAAAAGGCACTGTCATATCTAATTCTAATAAAACCATTCCAAAAAATGTCATAGTTATCTACTTACCTATATTTTAAATATCTCTACTTTAATAAATAAAAACAAAATTATCGAAAAAAGATGGGATAACCAAAAATTTATACACTCGTTATTTTTTGATGTAAACAAAAATTTAAAACCTCATCATGTTTATAATTTGTTTTTTATCGTTTTCACAAATGGTAAACATATATATAAATAGTATAATATATGCTCTTAGATCGTGAACTAATTTCATTCCATCTCCTACTTTGATAACACTTTTTAAAATAAGTAAATATTAATTTGAAATAAAATATAATAATTCTTTCGTATTTGAAAACAAAATTATTTCTTTGTAAACGCATCATTTAAAACAAGTAATCTTATATTTTCTTTAATTTTGTTATATAGCTCATATTAGGGTTATAAATATTCATATCAAAATTTATAGTTATTATGTTTGATACAAGAAATAATATAAAATATAAAAAACAATTCAAATTTTATAATTTTTCTGTCCTTCAAACGCAATCAACCTCAACAATAACATCTTTATTTAAAAAATTATTTAAGTTTATATAAATGGAAAGCATATCTTTTTTTCAAAGAACTCAAGCAACTTCATAATTATCTTAATGCCTTTTATTTTCTATCCTTAAATCTATATAATAGATGGGTCTGTAACCTAGTTATAGTATATAATAATCCGCTCTTTTAAATGTATAAAGAATAGTCAATCGAAAAATTGATATATTGAAAGAAACTAAAAGGTTCTAGAATGAAGATAATTATGTTCTGATTAAAATAAGATGATTGTGTGATTATTATCACTTATCAGTCTATTATAGCATGCACCACGCAGACTTTCGGAAGATCTCATCTGAATATGGTGAGGCATTCACATGCATGTTCAATGCAATTATGAACTTCAACTTAATAATGTTTTACAAACAAAAAATAAAAAATAAAAAACTGGTCTCAAAATAGATGAAGAATCATCTAGTTATGCGTATATTGATTATGAGATTTTTGTTTGGACAAATGTATGATTAAGTTACAATCATTTTTCGATTTTAATAAACGCCAACTCTAGACACACATCAAAGATACTTTCTAATCTTCTGTACAAGATGTCATGATCAACTTACCCAAACAAGACACTAAATCGTATGCTCTAACTAAATGATGTGCTTTGCTTGATCATTAAACTAGTGTCAAATCAAAGTCACGCAATCCTTTAATGCCGTCTACATTATAAATGGGTTAAAATCGTAGCTTTTATACTATTTTTTGAGATCTTAACTTACCCCTTCGATAAAAACAACTCACGTAAACTAACATAATTAACTGTCCATTATTAGATAAATTAGTGATAAATATAAATTGCACCTAATCATAGATGGATTTATTGGGAGAGGGGGAGACCCCAAATGAATTTTAGCCCACTATAGTAATATTTAAAAAAAAACTAAAAAATAGTGAATCTCGGTGATAAGAATAACTCGCACCCAATAAGGGTGAATTTAACAATTTATCATATTTTATTTATCGATTATGATAGTAAATCTCTATATAGAGATTCACAATTCACATCTTCAAAATTTAAAGATTGTTACTCAAACAATTTGATTTGTACCACAAGCATGGAAAAAAGAGAGAAAAAGAAAAGAACATAAAGATAGAGATGGTAAATAGGATGTGAGAGATTTTTAGAATATAAATAAAATTTATTAAAGAAAAATGATTTTATAGATGGAGATAGAGAATCCAATAAGAGTATTAAATACATGTACCCTTTTAACATACCCTCTACCATATAAATTACATATATAAATACTTTTTTTTTCAAATTGGACTCATGAAACTCACATTGTACATATAAATTGAATGAACTTTATAATTTTTATCTGTTAAGAACTAAAAGCGTTAGATGTTGACATTTGTTATACAAAAATATCCAGGTATATCATCGAACGAGATCTAGATTTACATGTAAAATTTTATGATTCAGTATTTTAAAAAGTTATTTAGTAAACAAATAATTGTCTTTTCTGTTTTGACTTCTGAATATCGCAAGATCATTCATAGGTTCGATGCATATTCAATAATTGTTTTTTTGTTTAATATTTTTCAAATAATAATGGTCCAAAATCTGTTTTCTTTGGTATCGAAAAATATTGTGATGTTTCTTATTGTTTTGATCATGGTTTTATAGTTTCAGGCTTAGTTGATCAATTAATCTATTATTAGGTTAGATGGTGTGGGGCAATGCTTACAGCCACATCAGCTCGGTGATGCCTCCAACACCACTCCCTCTTCACCAAAAGAGGGTGCCATCCAATCCTGCCTTTTAGTGAGCATGAAGAGCTTCATCTGGTGGGACTCATGTCGCCTGAACAATCAGATTTTTTTCTTTTTTATATTAATTAAAAGGCGCTACGAACTTGGTGGGGCTTTATACCACACCATCATTGTTAAAGGGTGCGTCATTTTTACCAAAAACCTAAGTGGCGCTTACGTTGTGTGGTTAAGCCCCTAGAGGGTTTATCCCACACCATCTAACCTTGTAGTTAAGTGTTAGGATTAGTTGCTTAGTTGGGATTGTTTGGTAAATTGTAGATGCCTTTATAAAACGTTGAAACTGGCTAAACTGTTCAAAACAAAACAAGTTATCCGGTTTAGCCAATTTGGGAGCCAAACTATTCTATTCGGGTCTTAATAGTTTTCCGGTTTGATACTTGAACTGGGTGAGTCATCCGAACTGGTCGTTTAACTATTATTTGTATTATCTTTCACTTTTAAAATATGTAGTTTTTTATATGTATTGAACTGTAATTGTGAAAAACTTTTATATTATTAAATATTTAATTAATGATTATACTTGAAATGTAAATTCAAATGCCGACCTGCTTACTGCTTAATGCGGTCGATTTTCTTTAGTTTGTCTGTATTTTCTGTAACAAAAGTTAGTTATTCAGCCTAGAATTTAATTCAAAACTAGTTGAATGGACCATGAACACTAGCTAACTGCTTATACGTATCTCTATGATATATAATTCAAAACTAGTTGAATGGACCATAAACACTAGCTAACTGCTTATACGTATCTCTATGATATTTTACGGTTAAAAAAACTATTTCTTTTTTCAAAAAGCACGTGTATTTGCTACAGAATAATCGTTGACTATAGTTGAAATATTAGATTTTAAAATTGTTCAAACTTGTACAAAGAACATAATTTTCCATTTTGATCAAATTGGAATTTGAATTTATTTTCAAAGGCACAGTAACTATAAAAACAAAGTTGAAGTCTCACCAAATAATAAATGGTTGGTAGTTTAGTACTTTCAAGTTTCAACGATAATACATTATCTTTAAACCTCATGATAATTAGTTTAAGAGTTCTTTTATGTATATTTTAGGTGTTGTACTAATTTTCTCTTTATGTTTTGTTGTCATTGTATATTTATCAGTAGGTTCTCCAATTATAAAATTACTCACTTGAGCATGTTTACTTTTGAAATTATATATTCTCATACCTACAATCGATACTTACAAAACCCGTTAATAGTATTTGAGTTCAGACATTTCTTATAAATCTAACATAGTAACATTTCTCAACCAATTAAAAACACTAGTTAATTTCACAGGTTTTTTTAAGTTCCCAACAAAATTTTCAACCACAAATCATTTCAATCTTCTATATTCACATACGATAATTTCTTTATATTGGAAAAAAAAAACCCGAATTTCACATCTTTTGGTTTCAAGGAATCATAATCTGTACGTTTTATAATTCTATTTTTTAAAATAGCTAAACTTGCATACTAGAAGGATTGAGCATCTGACTTCCTATTATCCTAAATTCTAACTCACCAACATCACCAGGTTATTTTCAAGTGGATTCTTCTTATTCTATTTAAAGTTTAACTTTAGTTTGAATCAAACCATTTCTTGACATGTCTTGAGTCCAAGGCCCTCGATATAATATATTGTTGGCCCAGTGAGCCCGAGGCAACTGATATCATACATACCTCATATAAGCAAATCACCATATCCACCATGGAGGACTGTAACATTTGTGTAAAACGGGTTTCGAAAACCCGCACCGTTCATTAATCAAATTCTTGTTTGTTATGATTCGTTGCGTATTTCTAGCATCAGTTTTTTTTTAATTAATAAATATTGTATAATTTAAGAATGTAATTAATAAGCAATAAATAATAATAATAGTAATAAGTAAATTAACTTCAAAAAAAAACTTGAAAGGAGGAGCCGGGTTTTGAACCCGGGTCTCCCGTATAATTACACACACCAAGCACCACTGTACTGCACGCACACTTGTGCTATGAAATGAAAACAAATGATTCTTATTTTCTAACCCGCTTAAACCTGCAAACCTTCTTTCAAAAAAAATGGGTAACCGCTCAGAATTTAATCAAGCATTATTTTTGTGATTTCCGAAACTGTTAAACCAGTTTCGAATTTCTGCCATCAAACATCAATCAAATCCATTTCGGTTATAGATTGAAGAATCATTAACCCATAATTTTAGCCGTAACCGAAACCCTCATGATTGCAAGAGCAACTATATAAATCGATCCTTTCACTCATAAGAACTCGCTCATACCTCTTTATTCTCTCTAAAAACCTCTGTGTACAACATCCTGCTCAAATCGTTGTCGTCGGAAAATTCTCGTCGGAGTCGGTCACCGGAATCATCGCAACTAATTCCCTGTGAGTATAAATTTCTTCTATGTTCATACTAAATTCTGTTAGTTGCAAACCAGTAAATTGAACCATTAAAACAAATAAATCGATCGAGTCCAGTTCTGAGATAAACTATGTTGAAGAAAATGAAGTTGTGTTGCGTATATTTATATTTTTAAAACCGGACTATAACCGGGTTAGACACACAGTCCAGTGGTGGACTGTGTGCAGATATAACATGAAGGATCTGGGTTCGATTCGTGCACTTAACCAGTTTTCTGTGATAAATCTCAAATTTTTTTAAGGCTGCAGAACACCTCTTGTTAGTTGATAAGAGTAAAAAAAAACATTAAACCAAATGGGTTAGACACCCAGCCCAACTGGTTGGGCTGGGTGCACAACAACCTAAGGTCGCGGGTTCGAGTTAAGTTCATCACACCGGTTTGATTATTTAAAAAACCTTTTTAAATTAAACAATTTCTGGATTTATCTAAAAAGAGTATAAGTATAATAAAAATCCAAATACCTTCGGGTTAGACACGTAGCTCAGTTGGAAGAGCTGTGTGCACACGTACGAGAGGTCTCAAGTTCGAATCCCGCACACGACGCCAATAACTCCATTGAGCCGGTCAGGCTCCCTGTCAGACTGACAGGAAAATAATTTTTTTATAATATTTTATTTTCAGCCATTTTTATTTTTATTAATTTAAAACACTTAAAAATACGACTTTTATAGGTTTAAAGACCCAATAAATACTACCAAAATAATCTAAAAAAATCTAATAAAAAGTATAAAATCAAAATATTAATTTAGGTAATTATTGAATATCTGCGTTATGTTTAGGTTAGTTTCTCTTCGTCAGTTAAATTCTCAACTCGTGCACATTCTTCACCAATCAAGGAAACGCACCCAATGTGAGTGAATTCTTACAAATTCCTCTTTTTTATTAATGTTTTGGGGTGTATCATGTGTCGTTTATACATTTCGTTTTATTCAAACACTTGTGCTATTACAATTATATGATCTAACGTGTGATGTAAATGTTGTTTGTTGTATTGCGTGTTTACATTTTGTTAAGTTGCGTGCAAATTATTCATTAGGCCCATCAGTTCCTCGTTGGAGACGAGTTGAGCATCAGGTGCTTAATTAGATCGGCTCCGTTTGATTGAGCCTTGATCTCATTGTTCATCATTTGATATGTGTGTGTGTGCATTAATTGATATTATGTGTTTTGTGGTTAGATTTACATATGCGTTTATTCATATTTGGTTATGCACATTTTTATTCAAATAACCAATATAACTAATTCGTTCAAATGCTTTTATAAGATTCACTCGCCAACTTTTGTTGACCCAAAAACCATTTTTTTACACATGATACATGTAAACAGGTTGAAGCAAGGAACACATAGGAATTTGCCTTAGAAGAAAAATAAAGAGTTCATAAATATTGTGTTGTGCTTGTATGTTTGATGTAATTTCTCTTTTAAATTGGAATTTAATAAATATGAAACATTATAGTAAATACCATGAGCTTTGATGAAAACCCAATCATGTCCCGACAACCATTTTCGTTGCGGGTTAGAGTGTGTCAAGAACCCCACTACTTTGCAACTCTCTTTCTCCCTTTAAGAACAAGCATCTATAGATATCCACATGCTTATATATTTAAAAACATGTTTGGTTGGTATGCACATACTTATTAAAGGTGTTAGGCACACTCAAGAGGCATATGCCTCGCTTGAGGCCTAGGCGCAAGGCGTAAATAAAGTACAGACCTAAGGGAAAAAAGCGTAAAAATATATTATGTATTAAAAAAATAATATCATTCTTCAAATAAAAAAATTCTTATTAAATAACATTTAATATTATATATTAAGTACCAAAGTTTCTATAATATTATTGTATTGGTGTATAAAATTTTTCTTAGATAAAAGTAGAAATCTGGTTGGAATCTTGCCAGATTTAGAGATTTGTCCAGGATTCTATGTCTGAACCATCCATCCTGGAGAATTAGAGTGCAATTGCCTTGACTTAAAGCGCAATTATCTCGCCTCGCCTGAAAAATGGACCTAGGTGCAAGAGGCGATGCGATGGCTTTTAACAACTATGGGTATACATTACTGACTTGAGTGTTGAAGGGTGTTTTCGAAGCTTTGTCTTCGGATCACATTCTCATGTTGCAGCTCAGATCTAAGTTCAGGACTGCTAGAGACGATTTGACCTAACAACATTACTAGACTTGGATTGAATATAGCAAAACAAAGCAAGCTAGAGTGAAAACCAGCCATAAAGTGACCAAAAGGCAAAAATTCTCATGTGCCCACAGCCTACAACTATAAGTGCTCATAACCTCTAGAAACCAAACTTCTTTTGAATCCTAAAAACAATTTTTTTGCAAGAAACTCAATTAACCCATAATAACCGACAACAATCTAGAAGATATCTCAATAATTAGTTTTCTAGGAAGAAGGAAAAGGTATATTCTTTGCAGATTCTCAAGCCAACTTGGTTTAATGTTGACGAATGATGATGTGCATCGTACCAAAAATTGCAAATTTTCAACCAACATTTATTCAATTAACTAAAAGAAAAAACTTTATATAAATGACAATTTATTTAGTTTCTTGGTTCCTTTAATATACACTCTAATTTAATCCGGCTGTTTTTACAAATGAAATATGAAGTGGTTTAATTATTGTTTCTTTATTCTTTGATAATATAATATTAAATCATAGGAAAAATTCCCATAAATAGCTGTCTACTCAAACATGTGGTTTCTTTTAATAGTTATACTATATTTTATTCGATTTAGTATCTAAAGTTTTATTTACTGGTTTTGATTTACTGATTCGGGCCTTTAAAAAAAAGAAAAAAAATTACTGATTCGGATTCTTTTATATGATTTTCCATTAAAGCTTTTGAAATTGAAACTGGATTTCATTCGTGTACTACATATTGTTTTATAGTTCATGATTGTAATTTAAAAGTTTAATACATGAACATGACCCGTGTGGATTCTGAAGAATGGATTTCAGTTAGATTAAAGAAATTTCTAAAAGTTTCCTTTGTTAGAATATTATTAAGAATTTCATCACAATATAATGAATAAAAAGTCTGTTTAAGACTTTAAAGAATGTAATTATTATAGTTAATAAAGTATTTTATAAATCATGTTTATTGAAGAAACCAGTATTTGTATAAAAAGTTAACTGAAACCCATATATACACATACTGAATTCAGTTAAAACCAAGATGTTGATTCAAAACACTCCGACAGTTTCTCAAATGCTGAACAGATTATACGAGTGTCAGTAACAATTTTATTGAAAATGGAGTTTTATTAGAAAAAACGTATTTTTTGTATGGTAAACTATACAAGTATCGACATCATATCGGTATGACGACAAGTTTGAAACCGTATACGGGTACCTGTATCGGTGGTATCAATATCGGAATCGGTATTTGTCTTTTTTTTGCTTTTCGATTGATTTGAATCATGTCGAAATCATTTTAAGAATATCACGACTTTATTTTCTATTTTTATTTCTTTCAGTTTTCTCTTTCAGTTGCTATAGTGAATGCGGGTATCGAAACGAACCTAACTGACACCAATTGAGTTCTCGACGCTCAACGTGAAAGATATACACTAGTTAATATAAGGCATAAAGTCCTGTCAACTTGGTCTAGTGACAAATTGGCCTGGCCTCCCTAGTGGAGATGCTGGTTCGATTCTCGTTTGGGCCATTTTCGAGGGACATCTGGGTGAAGGGACGAATCAGGGCTTTAATCCCAAGTTCGAACCTGACGGGGGCGAGAGTTTACGGATTTCAACCGGTTCCCGCGCATCGGGTGGCACGGTCTTATGGCGGTCGAGGAGTCGACCTTGGACATAACGCCGAGAAGGATGAGTTTACACATGAGATTATTTGCCGTTCAAAAATAATATATAAGGCATAAATATGAAAAGTACCCCTTTGAAAATAAGAAAGGTCAAGTTCTTTCACCCCCCCCCCCCCCCATATATATAATCCCACACACCCAAATCAAAACCAACAAACAAACCCCCTAACCATACCATAATCTCAATTCCCCTTCAAGCAATACCTGTGTTCTTCCCCCAAACGTTTTCCCAGATCACCCCTTCATAATCCCATTTGTGAATGGTGGAAATCTTGGCTCCTTGGTGGATGATCTCCCCCCTTTTACCAAGGGGGATCCCTTCTCTTTCAACCGCATTCGCATTCGGATCGTGCAAGGAAGGCTGGTACTACCGTTGCATCGGTGTTGACCCGTAAACTTGGAATCTTGCTCACTGATATCTCTGATTCATATCGCTTGGTTGTTTTGTTTATTCTTATTACTATTACGTATAAACGATAATTAAGGATTATTAAGAAGATGTTGCTTATGAAGCATAAGAAGAATCATACCGCAAAAGTTTCTAGAAACCGGCTTTTGATCAGTGTGGCCGTTGTGGGAAGCGCTGGGCCTATCCGGTTTGTCGTGAATGAAGAAGAATTGGTGGCTGCGGTTATTGATACCGTGCTTAAGTCATATGCTCGCGAAGGAAGGCTTCCTGTTCTTGGGTCGAATTTTAATGATTTCGTTCTTTGTTGCCCCGTCATCGGGACCGAAGGTAGATCTTGTTTCGGTTCTTGTTGCATCAGTAGAACGTTATTGAATTCGGGTATATGTTTTAGTTTTATAACCGTTAACCAACTACAAAAGAAAATAGAAAGAAAAAGAATATTTTATGCAAGCATAGTTCATGTAAACGTTTATATGTTTTTGGTAATCGGGTCGGTTAATATCTAATGGCATAACATTAACATACCTGAACAAAGATTAGAACTGACACCACGGGTGTACATGAGACGGCTCGAGCTCGGCTTAGGTTGTTTAATCTAGGAGGGCTCGAGCTCGGCTCGTTTTGAGTTTTATTTCTAAAGCACGAGCTCGGCTCGTAAGCAGTTTTTTCAGCTCAAGCTAAAGTGAAAACTCTTCTTTTTTATTATTTATTATTGATTAATGATTTTTTTTAATTTTAATATGCATATTCCATTATTCATGTAAAATTATATTTTTTTGTATTATATGATAGTTATTATATATATATATATATATATATATATATATATATATATATATATAATTTATTATATAAAAATGTATATAAATAACAGGCTCGATAAGTGAAGCTCGTTTATTAAAGGAATATAGGATTTTAATAATTCAAACTATTCGTGTTGGCTTCCAACAGTTTCAACTTAAAAAATAACCAGTGACAGTCCGAACTATTAACATATTCGCCTCCAATGGACTTTGACTAATAGAACCCTAACGTCGTTAGTATCCGTTCGCCAGAAAAACATTTTTGGCCGGAAAACTCAACATTTTCGTTCCCAGCCTCTTTGTAACCTTATTACGGACCTTAGAAACTTTTTTTCTAATAAAAGCCCCAATTATTTAAGTCACCAGAAAACTCTTTTTATGCCAGAAACTTCTTTTTGGTCGGAAAACTCAACATTTTCATCCCAAACATCTTTGTAACCTTATATCGGACCTTTAGAAACCTTTTCTAGCCAAAAACGGTTTTCTGGTGACTAACGGCGTTAGTGTCTGTTAGTCAGGGTCCATTAGTGGCCAATATGTCAATAGTTGAGACTGTCGGTGGTTATTTTTTAAGTTGGGACTGTTGGCGGCCACCGGCGAATAGTTGAGATTATTAAAATCCAATATTCCTTTATTAAACGAATATCTGGGCTCCAACTCGGGTTGAGCTTGTTTAAGCTTGTCTTGATTCGCGCTTTTAGTTAGTCAATCTAGAGTAGCTCACAAGCAGCTTTGACCTGTTTACACTTCCAGTCCTAAATATTGATCCCGTAAATACTTGTCCCGTTGAATTCATTTGCCATCCATAACCGAATTGATTGGAATGTTGATGAATTTAATTTTGTACAGCTCTGAAACCATGGGAAACGATTGGATCATTCGGGGTCAGGAACTTCATGTTATGCAAGAAACCTCAGGCGGATGGCGACAATCAAAAACCGGTGGCTGTGGAAATACCAAGGAAGAGCTTTGGCAGCTGGAAGGCATGGTTCAACAAATCAATCCATCTGAAAATATCATCTCATTGAATGTTACAACAGAATCTGATAATTTCTGGACCCTATTGCGCTCTGGATGTCTCCTATAATTTGAATCTTTTTTTGGTTTTTGTTGTGTTCTTTGTTATGTGTTCTTGGATAGTGCTGAAGGTGAGATGAAGTTTGATGTGGTTAGGGTTTTGTTTGTTTTTCAAATCATTTGTTAATTTCATATCTTGTCCATAAAGGACAATAGTATTGTACTTTACAATATTGATGATATGATTTATTGTATTAGTTAATATGTTATTAAAGATGAAAACGAGTTCAACGAGGAATCAACAATGATTTGATTCATTGTTTCAACCGATAGGGTTGTAACTGACGGACTAAAAAGAAAACGATTTAAGAGTATTCAACAAGACTTGTTGTGTTGACGGCCGTAATCTCTATTTCTAAGAACCGTGGTATTGGAAATTTTTACTATATTTTATAAAACAAAACAAAAAAAAGAAACGTGGTAAATGACCGTCTTAATGTCTTATGGTTGCTTGAAAAGATGATGAATGTATAATATATATATATATATATATATATATATATATATATATAAACGAGATCAGGAGAAAAAGATTGGAAGTGTGAAAACAGTGAGAACGGATCCTTGTCAAACATGTGGCAGGGGGCGTTAAATGATATGCAGGGTACGATTGTCATTCTTTAAGTCCCCTTAATAGATAGCGTTATAATTCATTTTCAAATAAAAGTCCATCAGATATCGCGTGTTGTTCTTTATTCTTGTTTCATTGACGTTTTATTTTCATTTTAATTTTCAAAGCAATATTTTTGAAAAATGTCGTCATGTCCTTTAACTTAGAATCAATATTAGGCATTTTCATTATTTAAAACTTATCAATAGCGTTTTACACTTTGTTACCCATATCTGAGTTATGGCGTTTTCATTAAAATGTTTTAGGGTTACAATAAATCTGATATTCTTATTGTTTATCATTCAACCAATGTTTTTGGTTTTACATTTTCACTCTTCCTCTTAGCAGCCACTTCATTGTAGATCTGTCCAGTTGAATTAATCTCTTATATCTTATAAAGGTAAATATTTTGGCGTTCATGGCGTTCCCAAATTCGTTATATTTTATTAATAATTCAAAACATTACAACTAAGATGAAATCAAACTAAACTAATAGTCTTCTGTGAATGGCATTACATCAGAGATGTACCTATCGCTTTGGGCATCACTTTTTTCAGACTCATCATCATTATCTATTTCATTGGCGTATAACGTCATAATCTCGTTTCTCGCATCCTATATTTAAATATCATCACAACCCTGGATGTTGCATCGTTCGAAGGTGCTAAATCACAGAGTTGTTCAAGAAGGTGTTGTCTATCTGTGTTCAGCACTTCGTCCATCGTCAATGAATAATCCACCCCGTCTTGATAAGTCACTTTCACCGTTCTTGATTGTTCATCCAAACTCCAACTGGTAACTATTGGTAGATCATTAATGTCATCATCGTCATCATCATCATCATCATTATCTGCTGGAAATTTTCTTTTTAATCTTTTTATTATCGTTTGAATCTTGATAGTATTTTATTATTTGAAAAGTACATAACAAACACATAAAAAATTACACAAAAGAAAAAAAAAAGAAAAAAAAACAATTAAAACTCCACGTCATAAGGGATTTTGTCTGAGAAGTATCCATCACTCCATTCGTTTTCTTCTTCGGATTCTTCTTCTTCCAGTTACTCATCCAAGTCATCACTTTCACTTTCATTGGCCTCTTGTTCTTTAAGATTTTGAAGCCTCCGTTGCGTTGTGTACCTCCTCCATTAACCCAAGACCCTACTTGGTCATGATCTTTTCAAGCATATAGTCTTCCTGCTCCCGTTGTCACATATAACGGTGACCGTGTTAGTGTCTTCATCAAAACGCCATAATATGATGACTTGATCCATTTTTGCATTTGCCATGTTTGGTCGAAGTTTTCTAGTTAATCTTCTTATAACCGTATGTGTTTTATCACAGTAGTTATCAAGAGTGACGCCAAGTCCTAGGACCCCCTCGATACTTCTTCTTCCAAGTTCAATATGGCTTTGATTGTTTTAACAAACACTCTTATTCTATTGTCAAAACGGATTACGAATCTTTAGATTCCGAGGGTGTATCTCCATGAAACGATAGTTGCCATTTTTCTTCCTCTTAGAGTTTTTTGTTTTTGAAATTTTGCGTTTTGGTTAAAGTTGGCGTGTTTGGTATGATCAATTGAAGTGATGATAGAAGTGATGGTAACGTCGTTTATATAATAATGTTTTTATGCGTAGTTTAGGAGAGAATTTTTTGTAATAAATGTTAATAATTAACTTTCAGTTACTGTTTGTTCACATCTATTTGTTAAATCTGCAACGCATTTTATCATTAAGTTTTGGCGTTTTATATCATGGCGTTTTAGATAAATATGTTGTTTCATCTGTAAGTGAGTGATGTGTATGGAATGTACGTTAACGCGGGAATTTTGAATGGCATTTTGCTCATTACTGTGGCGTTTTATATTAGAGTAGTAAAAAACCCTTTTACCCTTAATGAAGTACATCAAAGTAATAAAGTTGGTGTTATTTACAAAAACACCACCGCACCATTCTAGTCCATAGATTGTTTTGATCCAACAGATGAGGGGCATTCTCACCGTTTTTACACTTTTAGACATTTTCCCTATATCCTCACCCTATATACATAAAATTACCGTCTTATGGTTGTTTGAAAAGAGGATGAAATATAATATATTCAAAACTTGTGGAAAATATTTTTTTTGTTTTTTCATTAGTTTACACCTTTTAGTTGAAAGTGATATAAGTAAAACTATATACATACTTGGATGACCTATACACTATAATAACCTAAATGAATAGAGTTTATGTTCACGATTAAATTTTTAATAGGGTTGATTTTGTTGGCGACTCGTTTAAAATGAGGATATTTCTTGATTGTACACAACTATTTTGTCCAGGATGTGTTGACCCTTAGTTGAAGCTCAATGTGGCTCAAGTTTGTCGAGGCTCGCTACTTTCAACCGCGTTAGCAAACTTTGTTGGCGGAGGTTGAACCCCTCACAGTGTGTCCATTGTCATCAACGTAACCTTGTCACCACATCTCGTCTTCTTCATCTACTTCAGGATTTGTGTTATTTTATCTCGTGAAAGAGTTGTTTTTAACATATTGTTATTAATTAGACCTAAAGTATTAGTCCCAATCCCAAACAATTGGTGTCAAAAACTCATAAATTTTGTGGTTATTAATAGGATCCAAATCATCCGATATATACATATCATATTAATAATCCCATGTGTGTAATCTAATTAATCTAATATAGAGTTATATACTCTTTTCTTACAACGCCAACTAGATATTGGACAGAAAATAATAAATTACAGGCTTTCCTTGGACGTTTATACTTAAATAATGACGAATAAATAATTAAACACAGCTAGGTTTCTTACAAGATTGTACGGTACAGCTTTATTATATTATATTTTATCAAAAAATAATTATATTATATATTGTATTGTCTATTGTCTAATATAATAAATTAGCATAAAGATATCTTACAAATTAACGTGTTTGACGCGTCTCTCCGTGTATTTATATTTTTATAATCTGATTCTTTTATTTTATCAACACGTTTTAGTTATCTTAATATATTTATGTCCCTGTTGTAGTTTCATCTTAATATATACATATGTCCTGGATCCGGTCAAAGTCTATCTTGTCTATTAAAGTTAAAGTTAGGGTCTGTTTGGTAACATTTGAATTGTTAAGTGTTAAACCAGTAAGAGGCCTAAATTATTAAGTGCTAAACCAGTAAGAGTTATGAACCATTAAAAGACAATATAATGCTTAACCATTCAGAGACAAACATCTGATCAATTCAGATTAGAGATCTTAACCATTCAGACATCTTCTCACGAAACAAACACTCTAAACCATTAAGTGCTGAACCAGTAAGAGCTCTGAACCATTAAGAGTCCCATTAACGGGTAAACAAACAGCCCCTTAATAATTAGGTAACGAGAGTCTTTGTTTTATTGTATATAATTTTTATACACTTTATTATTTTTTTTTATTTTTAACTATCTTACAAAAAGAGATAAGTGTAACAACTTTAATTTAAGTCTAATATTACTATATACTTTCTAAAAATTCGCTTATTTTAATAAAATGTTGATGCCCTATCTGAAATAGTGCGTTTAAACTAGTTACAACGATGCGATAAACAAATATAAACGTGTCTAAGCCTGGATCATAAGCAAGCTAAGTGATTATCATGGGTGTGTGCAAATCACTATAACGTTTTAGTACAGATATTTGTATACTATAAACTTTATAGGTATCCGTACTTATCAATTTATAATTTAATAGGACTTTGTTAAGAAATTACAACACATCAATAGTAGGTCTTATATATATTTTGTAGGTATCGATCTGAAACTTTTTTCCCATATGCGCCGACGTGGAAGGATTTAAAACAATTAAACAATATAAAGTCAACATACGATGAATTTAAATACTACTAATTACTAATTAGTGCTCATTACATTCTAGCCTAATTGCATATTGAATTGGAATAAGACTTAAAGATATTTTTAGGGTTGTATAAACATTATTGCCTAATGAAGATGGATATTATCGAGTGATTCCGCTGGTATCACGATAATACTCCAGTGGTCTGCCAGTGTTCCAAATTTAGCGTTCAAAAAGTAAATACTACTAATTAGAAACCTATTAACATATTAGGGAGTTGTGCCTCTAGCATACATGGTTGTTTATGCATTACTTACTTGTAAGGTGTGTTTATTTGGTTTACACCCTCGTGCTATATAAGCAGGTTTCTTATTTGGGTCTCCCCATTTGTTCTGCATCTCACCGCCACTTTCTTCTTCACATTGTTTGCCTAGCGAAGGTGACCGACGTTTGACATCGTCATTGATTGGTTATTTGTTGCTCGGCTGGTTGTTTCTAAGTCGCTTATTGTTGAGCCAGTGGTGATATCTGTTTAAGGTAATCCCAAAGGTATACAAACGATTAGGGTCCGATGTTCTGAACTTTTTGTTTTTGACTCGTGTTATTAACGGGTATGCAGTTGCATGTCGTTTTTTACACCGGCACGACCTTGATGGCCTCATTTCCGGTGTTTTACTTTGTGTCTCATCTGAGGCGCGTTGTTTATGCAGATTGTTTGTTTGTTGGATGTTGTAATTTGAAAGGTATGTTGTCTTTTTGTTGTCCTTCGGTTGTTTGTTCTACTGCTGAATGTTGTTGAGGATTCTATTATGATGGATGTGGTTGCTAAAGCTACATTGTAGTTGTTAGTGAAGATGAACAATTTGTTTCATCAGATACCAGTTCTTTTATACAGAATGTTGTTGGTGTTTTTTGATAATGGATGTGGATGCAAAATTGATGACGATGAATATGGATCATCCGAGATTTCAAACCTGCTTATACTACTACTTAGCAACACATCTTGGCATCAAGTGCTTGCACTTCTTGCATCAATGGTCGTTTATGTTTTTGGTTGTTGTAGTTTCTGTTATCCGGGTAGTAAGTACTCATGGTATTTGATTGTTGAACAGGTTGCCTATATACCCATTTGATCAGAAGATGATTGACAATGTTGGTTGGACTTTAGTGGTGAAGTGAATCTGATTTATCAAATCTGTGATGGATTAACAAAAACAACCGGTGTAAACCATAATCCTTAGCCAAATAATAAAATGAACTCAAATTTTAAACCATTTTTATGTTTATTGGTCTTATGTTTTTTTGCGAGGTCTTTTGTTGTGTTTATTTGGACTATAACATTATTGACGATGACAAACAATTAGTTTCCTCCTTCTTTGTGAGCACCAAAGGACTATAACCATTTTTATGGTGTTTTATTCAACTATAATAACACAACACCAATCTATAGTGTGTAAATCGCGTATGGTATTGTTACATGTTTACATAACATGGTGTTTTAATATAGTCTTAGTTCAATTCATGGTGCTTTTACAACCTGTGTGTTCTAGAAGATGTTCTTAGTATGGTGTTTTATTCAACTACAATAACACAACGTCAACATGGTGTTTTAATCACGTATGGTGTCACTACATGTTTACATAACATATTGTTTTAATAAAGTCAAGTTCAATTCATGGTGTTTTAAACTTGTCTTCCCAAAAGATGTTCTTAGTATGGTGTTTTATTCAACTGTATAACAAAACATCAATACATGGTGTTTTAATCACGTATGATGTTGCTACATGTTTACATAACATGGTGTTTTAATAAAGTCAAAGTTATCCACATGGGAATAACCCAGTGGTGTTGGTGAATTAGATAAAGTTTAGGGTAGAAGGAGGTCATTGGTTCAATCCCTATGTTGTACAAGTTTAGCCATTCAAAAAAAGTCTTAGTTCAATTCATAATGTTTTAAACCTACAATTTCCATAATGTGTTTTTCGTATGGTTTTTTATAAATGTTTTTCAGACTTCAAAGAAAGAGAAGATGAAAGAGCTTGATAATAAAAAATCCCAATTTAGAAAGAAGACTTGATTTTCACAATTGATTGAAGATATATAAGGCAATTTTTGTAACACACTAACCTGATTTCTACTTATTTTAATAAATGCGGATGATTGGTTCCAGATCTATATTTTTTTAAAAATATAGAAATTATAGGTTTGGGTTAACTAATAACCCAGATGACCTGACATAACGGACTATTACCCTTAATCACAGTTTAAAAGCATTAAAGTTCTAAACTCGAAAACTTTGTTGTGCATGATCATGCTTCAATCTTTTCATAATCCTCTCCAAAGAGTTAGCAGTTTAATAGTGTTCAGTTCTTCGCGTGCTTGGTCGTCCGTCCAGCTTCCACCTTTGCAAAAGCCTATCATAAACACTTAAAACAATTAGTGTTTAAGTTAAACAGTCAAACGCTTAGTAATCGAAATATTTGAACGAAAACATTAAATATATGTATATATTTAGCCCCGTCATCCGGCCGTGTCAGATTTCCACCCCGCTTGGTCAGCTGAACGTGTTTCTTCTCAGAACCCTCCCCAGGCCGGGTCAGGTTTCCACCTGGGCGTGTGAGCTGAACATGCTTTCTTTTCACCAAGTTTACATCCAAATCTCATCCAAATCCATTCAAACTAGTTTTAATCACTTGTGGTTCATACCTTAAACATTTTTTTAACCATAATCTATAACCCGGATTTACAATTTTTATGTTTTGCGCACCCGTTACCCGGTTCGCGCATATATTTATTCGGCCCGTTATGAGGTTTAAGCACTTAAGCTTAAATTGTGCGTATATTTTTTGTACCCTCTATTTTCACACTAAAACTTTCATTTATCTATTAATACAATTTCAGTTGTGATGGGTTGTTATAGAACAAACATTATGTTCCGATTTTGCCCTCAATTTTATTCATTTACAACAATAACTCATTAGGAGCATTAAGCCAAAAAGGCTTACGCCTCTTGCTTTTATACTACCGGAGAGGTCTAAATGATTACAAAACCCATTATTAATCTACCCTTAAGGGTTGTTTACCCAATTCAACGCTCGGGGGTATTTTGGTCGATTTTTAGTCCTTTTAACTACAAAGGACATTTAAAAGTCTGTTTTTTAACAAAGTGGGCACTTTTAACCCGTATTCCATTTAAATTTATTATGTTCTTAATAACATAAAAGTCTCCCATCAAACTCACTTAAATACACTTTTCGCTTAAAAACATGTTTCAGCTCTAATGGTCGTTTTACGTCAAACACTAGATATACCTCACTTGAGGTGATCTAGTGTCCACCCTTAACTCGACTAACTTTAGTCGTACCGCAAACCCTCATTGAGAACATGACCATTACACATAGCTGGCCCTGGATCAAAGTATTGACCCGTTAGCGATACTTTGCGATTCTATACACTACTCGTGGCAATACATGCCTATAAATCATGCTTACCTGTAAGCATAAAACTTAACAAATAAAGTATTAAATATCATCTTCAAATGGTGATATCGAATGGTGATAACATCACCATTTGACCTGTTTGTCCATTGACTTGTTTCTTGGCTCGCCCTTTGTACATGGGTATAATCAAACATTGTTTATTATAAAAAGGATATTTACTCACCATTTATTTCGTTTGACCCGCTATGGTCCGTATCATAGAGTTCCGTTTATAATCTTTTTATTAAATTAATAACCAATGTATGATTATTCGCCATTTTGCTCGCTTGCCCGTATTTGTTCGCGTTAGCAAATATTTACATCAAAAACTCATTTTTATTTGTTTGACCCATTATGGTTCGCACCATATGGTCCCATTTCTAAAACCCATTATCTTTATAACTGATATATGGTTATTCATTATTTCGTTCCTTTGACCCGTTATGGTTTACACTATGGGGTCTTATTCCTATAATTCTTTATTTATTTCCAATTTATAAAGTATCTAATTTTACCCATTTTGACCTGTTTCATGGCTTTCAACATGGGGGTCTCATCTTAACATTTCACCTTTGTCGCGAACATTAGTTCGCCATAACTTATCCATTTTGACCCACTTTATGGTTTACACCATGGGTTTCATTTCAAAATTTTATTCGTTTAACCGCAAACGTACTTAGTCATATACTTCCTATCACTTATGCAATGGTTCTATTCTAGGAGGTAAGTTTTACTGACCCTGCATCTGGTTATGCTTTCTCGAGTCTTTGACCCGCTTGACCCATTCCCTTCAAGCTTCCACCTAGCTTGTTAAGAGTCAAACTATAATGCAACATCCACAAGATGGTTATATTAGCACCAATACTATGACAATCACCCTTATGGACTTTTATATCATATTTCGCATTCGATTCTATTATAGGCCTGTTTGACTTTCTAAAAGTCAAACTGCAAATCGACATATTCATGCACTAACAAATTTAATAGAACTCATTTAGCCATTTTATCAAACACTTGGTGTGCATCATTTTTAAGGCTATCAAATTAGCTAAGTTTTTCTAACCAAGTCACCATGTATCATTAACACAACAAATTCATACATTCCTTTAACATCTAGTTAACCCAATTTCTTCATTTATCAAAGCAATATATCAATTTACTCATACAAGAGTTTCGGTTTCACACCTAGGTCAAAACCCACTTCATGACATGTATGAACTTTTGCTCATATCTCTAAATTGTTCATGTATTTTACACATACAAGCAAGTATGATGATCATGAACATAAATACATCATCAAGTTCATCACAAGATCAAAACCCATTTAGTATAGAAACTTATCATACACAAATTCACGATATACCTTAGACAAGAAATGGCTAGAGGGTTCAAAATCCTCAATCATGCAAGGAAAAACACCTCAATTTCATCTTCAATTGGCTGAATTTTGTGATTTGAGGTTAAAGATATGTTTTTCCTCTCTTTCTCTTTTGTACATTCCACACACACACACTATGTGTGTGTTTTGATTTTATTTTTGTTTTATACATACAACTTCAAACATAATCCATTTCAGCCCTAAGGTTTGGTTTTGTTATTTTGTTTGCTCATAACTTAGCCTTTATAAGTAAACTACCATGTTAACTAGGTTAATATTCCTAGTTGTATACTTCTTCTCAATTAATCAAAAGAACATTATAATTCAATTAACTAAGTCCGGGGTTGCTACAACCCGACTTAACTTAAGCCCTGATAGCCCGGGCCATTTATAAACTTTATTTACTAAAAAGTACTTGTTCACTTTATTTAACAGTATATTTAATTAATTAAATCGTAATGTTAACCGGGTTAACTTTACCCTTAACGCTATTTACCCGCTCATCCCAATTAACTTGATTTAATTACCAAACTCGGTTTCGCGGTATTACAATTTTTATTTTAAAACAAGATCAATTACTATTCTATCCCTAGGCGATTTAACTAATAGTTGATTAACTAACACTATTTACAATTTTGCCACTGTCTGATCTTAATGCCTAGGACCCTTCTAACATTTCTTAGATAAAACCCCACTTGTAAGATAACTCCATCCTATATATATATATATATATATATATATATATATATATATATATATAATATTTACTATATTAAGCTCGCTCAAATTTTAATTAAAATGATCCCTTAAAACTTCAAAGCTCAAATTAATATAGATATACGTATAAAACTTTTAAAAATGGGGGCTCTATAAAAGGGGAGAAGAAGCGAGTACTAAAGCATGAAATCATGACCTTATATTGAAAGAGTTTTAGTGGCTATTTTATCACTACTTTTGTCTTTAAATCTTGGACACAATAATTTTATATATATATATATATATATATATATATATATATTTAAAAGAGTGAGAAGGATAAGAAAGAATTTAAACCATTAGATACTTAATCTAATGATTGAGATCATAGTGACAATTCTGTAATTAATGTTGACTATTAAATTAACTAATTTCTAGATTAAGGGCATAAAGGTAAATTTAATATTTTTAAATTTAGAAACTAATATTAATAAAGATGCAAAGTTTCCCCCTTCTTTTTTAAACATCAATAACTTTTTATACGTAACTCTTTTTTTTTTAAATTACACCATAATAACGAGTGTTTTTTATATTTAATGTGAGTACCATATTGATATAATTATGTAGAATTATTTCTATTTTTATATATTTAGGGTGCCATTTCTGTTTTGATTCTGATTAAAGTGTTGACTGGTGTTATATTAGGGTGTTATTTCTGTTATATTCAATGTTAGGGTGTTCTTTATAAGATGTGTGCCTTCAATATAACTGTTGTGGTGTTTTTATGAGTTATGGTGTTATTTTTGTTATATTTCTGTTCTTTATAAGATGTATGCATTCAATATACATGTTGTGGTGTTTTTATGAGTTAGGGTGTTTTTATGAGTTATATTTTTGTTCTTTATAAGATGTATGCCTTCAATATACATGTTGTGGTGTTTTTATGAGTTAGGGTGTTATTTCAAATTTGAAAATCCCTACAATAACAGCCAAAAATCGGTTGTATATAATCATTCCATAATTAGATTTGATTAGTTAAATTACACTTATACCCTTAAACTACCAAAATAAAAGGGACACATGTCACCTCCATAATCTTTCTTATCATTCTCACACTTTTAAATTTTCTCACATGAACCTCTATCTATCTATATATATATATATATATATATATATATATAGGGTAGGGATCAAGAGTGAACAAGTATATTAGAGTGAACTTTGAACTGATCTAGGCCGTTGGATTTAATCATCTAGGAATATTAAGTGGTGGCATGATTGTAATTAATATTATATGTATTTAATTTGAAATTTAAAGATAAAGGGTAAATCAGTAATTAAAAAAATACAAAATCTCTTTTCTTATTTTGAAACCGAACGGTTTCATAGGATACAATTTTTGAAATTGATTTCACGATCCGCTCCCAAAAAAGCGCATTAGTCTGTTTGGGAAACACAATCTGTTTCCCCTAACCCTTCATTCACCGCGTATCCATCCCACAAAGTCAAGAAATCGAGTACTTATTGCGGCATAAATTTGAAGAAAGGAACCGAATAGATCATTGTTAGGGCGGCAGTACACTTGAAGAACGAAACCTAACAAAGCTTGAAGGACAGAGGTATGCTATAATCTGTTTGTTAAAAACGTATTCCGTTTGTTAAAATCGTAGTCCGATAGGAGGATAATGTAGTCGTTGTACTCGTTTATTAGCATTCCATTGTTAGGTTCCTTAAAAATACTTATAAAAGATATATGATTCTGGTCAGTCGATGTTTGTGCTTTGCTGTAAAGGAATGTAGAGTAATGTAAAGTAATGCAGAATCCCCAAATAGGTTTTTTTATATATAGAACTGATGGCTGGTATATGATTACTAATGCATTCACGAGTAACTCTGAGGTACGCATGTGTATGTTATTAGTGTTTTTTGATTCTGGTGCATTTTGAGTGTTTGATGTACTTTGCCCACCTAGAAGTTTTATATTTCTGGAATTCGCGAAATAGGATTATTAAGTTTTAAATCAGGGAGTTTTATTTTGGTAGACAGTTTTTTTGCGTCTTAGTAAGTACACATGTGTACATTATACTTGTGAGTTTTTTTAGTGTATCTTGACAAACTTGATGACGTTTAACTCTATTATATGTTTAACAGTACCTTTAGTGAATCTTGAATAGCTTGGTGATGTTATGTATGTTGTAATTTAACAGTGTCTTGGAATTTGAAGAGTAATGATTTGATGTTATTTTGCTCCATACATAAGCTTGACATTCATGATCGGATTAGGCAGTAAACATGTGTATATTTAAAATCTTTTTTTTTGTTTACAGGGTATGTTTGAAGGATTATGATGTTTATATGCTATATTCATTAGTGTTTTGATTGTATATAACCTAAATTGGGGTTGCATAAATCTGATATTCAGGTAAAAGAATTAGTATGTTTTTTGTTGTAACAGGGTAGATGACTCTTGGAATACATTGTATTAATATAACACATTTGTTTATGTGTGTATTTGGTATTTTATTGTGCCAGTTAAATGCGTATGTTAACTTTAAATGTGTTAGATTATTACATGATATATTTTTTATATCAATATAGTAAATACTGCTAGCACCACTCCATAATATCGTTTAGGGTTTTTATTATTTTTTTTTGTTGTAACACAGTAATTCTAAAAAATATTAGATTAATATGCCGTTTGTTGTATTTGTTATGTGTGATGTTGGTTATGCAGGCGATACCAAAGATCTGATAGCGAAATGAAGAAGTGTAAGTTTTTAATCTACTAGTTCTATATGTACTTATATATATGTTGATGAGTTTGTATAGAATTTTAATGAATATTACCCCTTGAGCCCTGAAGGTATTAAAAGCGAAAGAATAGCTCGTATGAGGGCGAGTAGGTTCAGTAACACAGTTGAGGACCCCATTCAATTTTTGGACGATGAAGCGATTTCCGAAAAAGACGCGGAAGGTAAATATAATTTTGATATGTTGTTTATGAATATTATGTATTAAAAAAACATATATGTAACTGTAATGAACATTTACCTAACAACGCAGTATACAATTTTATTTTTAATTTTTTTTTGCTTTTATGTTATTATGCTAGGAAGCATAAGTCCAAAACCGGACCGGGTGAAGGTGAGCCCTAAAGTCGACAAAATGCATACAGGTGATGTTTATAGTTGTTCACTGTCACACATGTGTCAATGTTTTTTTATAGTGTATTTAAATTCTTGTGTGTGCAATTGTAGAAGATTATCATAATTTGAAAAGTTCTAGTTGTAAACAAAACAAAAGTAAGAGGGAAAAAAGTCAGAATAATAGTGATAATAATTGGAAGGATGTGGAAATGAAAGGTAGGAAAAAAAGTAAAGCATCCAAAAAAAAAATAAGAAGGAAAAATTGCAAGCGGTTCAAGTCCCTTTCCGGAACGACGAAGAAGGTTTGATTGGTTTCTTTATTATAATATATGATATGAAGAATTTGAATGAATTAAATTATAAATAAATTGTAATAGATCAGTTTATTTCAAAAATTAATTAATATGGTTTGGTGTAGATATTAAAGGTAGCCAGTTAAATAATGCAAAGCGCAAAAGGGTTCAAAAGACGGAAGAGCATGAGGATAAAGAAGAAACAAGTATGTTTACTATCAAAAAATAGTAGTTGGTATTTCCTATAGTATGTTAGGATTTCCAGTAGACATGTATCATTTTTTTGGTGTAAGTGTATTACGAAAATAGAATTGCTATGTTTTGACCACGTCGTGTTAATTGAAATGTTTTAGTAGGAGATGATGCACGTAAAGAAGGTAAGTCACATAAACGTGGAAGAGCACGTCGTAAAATAGCAGTCGATCGAGAAACCGTTGAAAATGAAGGTAAGGTTTTGTTTCTCAATTTTACACATTGTACCGTGAAGTTGTGTACTTTTTTTTTGCGTTTTATCGTTCGTAGTGTTTGAGACGATTGATACCAAAGGTTTGAAGGGTGACAAGGAGAGTTCCGTAATGGATGATGATGAAGAAGACTTAGGTATTTTTTGGGACAAAATTTGATGTAGATTGTCAGTTAACATTTCTTGTTGTATTTAATCTCCAGTAATATCCTTATTTTAATACAATAATTTATGGTTCAAAAATGTTTGCAGATGAACTTTTCAACTTCCGGAAAATGGGTATCACGAAAAAAAAATAAAAAGGACAGTTTACCGCGGATGAAACGGTCGAAACATCGAAGTGGTCTGGCATCGATTAGGGTTAGGACTTCACCAAATAAACTGTATGAAGCTATTAGAGTTATGAAATCATGGCAGAGGCAGATTGTTAGGGATTTAGGTTTTGGAAAGATGTTGGGATTGGAGGTTAGTGAGGTTTTGGCTCATATAGGTCATTTTGTGGTGGATATGTTAGATACTGCGAATACGAGGATTAATTTGGGGATAGGCATATCATGGTTGATAAAGATTCAGTCCGGAAAATACTAGGGGTACCTGCAGGAGATATAAAGGTATCAAAAAAATTATAGATGAAAATGGTCATCCAATGAAGGGGAAATGGTTGGCTAGGTTTGAGAAGATATCGGTTAGTTTTAAAAATATTGTTGATAAGATTAGGGAAGATTCATATGAAGATAGAGATATGTTCATTCTAGATTTTGTGCTGCTCTTTATATCGACGATGATCGGATGCACCAAAAATGGTAGCGTGATGTACAACATGTTAGATTTGTTTAATCATAAAAAGAGTTTCAATGAACACGATTGGTGTCAGTTCGTGGTTGATGCTGTAAAAAATGTAAAGATGATTGGGTAAGATGTGATCCAAACGTGTATTTTCGGGGGCCGCTTACCTATCTTGTGGTATGTTTAACAAACCCTTTTACATATTCTAACAGTGTATGCACATGCGTTCGTAATGTCAATGCACATGTGTACTGTATTATGATTAATAAAATTCCGTGCAATGTTTATTTATTTATTTTTTTGGGGGGTTTTATAAGTATAACTAATTAACTTTTTTAATTGTATTAGCTATTGTATTTGGATGCAACCGAATTTCCCCGATTCAATTATGAACGATGTGCAGCGCCACTTAAATTCTGGACGATTGATTTAATGAACCAAAGGAAAAACCAAGAGATTAAAAATGGCGGATTTAGGCTTGGAGAATTGAGGGATTTATATGATGTTGAAGATGATGAGGTAGTGACTGGTGAAAGAGTGGGTGACAAACCGAAGAATAACAATGGGGTAGAAAAGGGTCCGCAAGATTGGTCGTCTGCAGAGGTATATTAACTGTTAACGGTTGATGTTATTCTATAATTACAATTTTGTTACCCAAATGGTATAAATATATAATTATTCCATCAATTTGATTTTTTCAGGTTATTTTATGTATTTATTTAATGGTTTTTTGTTTTTTATCCCTTAGGAGAGTAGTGGAAAGATTTTATCAATGTTTGATGAAATTGAGAGTTATAAAATCAAATTGGAGGCTAGAATAAAGGAGCATATGTCGAGATACCCATCACATGCGTCTGTTATACCAATTCTATGAGGTATAAAGAATTTTTTAACAAGTCAGCTGTTAATACCTCAGAAGGAAAAAATGGTTTTACAAGTCCATTGATGAAAGAAACTGGTAAATGAAAACAGTAATTATTTTAAAATACAAAATGGGAAGTTTATTTGGAACGTTAATAAAGTCTTTAATATTAAGAAGTTGTAGGTGTGGCTGACCGGAAGGGAAAAGCAAAGAGTCCAAGTAGCACAAATATGCATAGGGATACTCCTATACAACCACACTTTGCTTCTCCGACAACTCAGCTTTTTATGAAGTCAGCAGAGGTAATTGAGGATATCATTTCAGGAGCGTATGACACTCAAAGGTTGGATGATATACCCACATTCATCCTTGGCATGACACAGGACGAGATGGAAAACCAAGAGAATGTGCAAGCCCATGTTGAAAACGAAACACGTGTTAGGGAAGACGTTGGATCTGTAGGGAACGGCAAAAGAAAGAAGGTAGGATCGAAATACGTGCAATCCCCCTTTTTGACAAGAGCAGTGAGTGTGAGTAGCTGGTTAAGCAAGAAGGAAAGTATGTTATGGAAATACTTGTCGACTACTGGTGACGACAATACGTACGTTATAATTACTTCTAAATTTGTTTAGTTTTCCTATTCGAATTTATTATCAAATAATGTTTTTTAATATTGTCCTTATTATAGTTTGAAAGTAAGCTTGTGTTTTTAATGTTCATACGCAGGATGGCGAAAGCAAAGCAAAAAAAGGTAGATGATATAGCGAACAAATCAAGGAATGCAACAGAAGCGGCAGAGGTCGAAGCTAAATGCGTAAGTAAACCTAAATTATCCGACTTAAAGTTAATATTGTTAGGAATTTGTCTATGTTAAGTACACTAGTAAATAGGTGATTGGTTATTCAGTACACATGTGTATACTTGTATGACCAGGATTAGTTTTGTTTTTAGATTTTTTTTTTGGTCAGTTCACAAGTGTACAGAAGAACAATGGAAACAAAAGAAGTCTATAACTTTATGTGCACTGAATAAGGTGCAGATAAAAGTAAAAGTAATGAGAATGTGTACTGAATATCTAAAAATACATGTGACCCAAGTGTGCTGAAAAAAATGAACATAAAAGATGTATGTAACCATATGGGTGCTGAATGCGGTTTTATAATTTGAACCATCTGTGTATTGAAAACAGTACACATGTATACTATGGTGACCATCAACTGTTATGTTTTTAGATAAAGTTTTTTTTTGGAAATTTCACAAATTGTACTGAAGAAATCTGTAAAACAAAGAATTCTATAACAGTATGTATACTGAATAAGGTACAATAAATGTAAAGTAAGCAGATTGTGTACTGGATACATAAACAAAGAAGGCTATAACCTTTTTGAGCAGGCAGCTTGTATTTGAAACCGAATCGGGTGTCAGTCTTTACCATTTTCAAATGAAAGACCTTTAACCAAGCCAATGGGTGAATAGTGCGGTTATAAATTGCTTCGCATCAATGCTAAACCATGAAGAAAGTCAACGACTAGCCGGGGAAAATGTTTTTGGTGGTGCGGATCAAGAAAGAGGATTGAAGCCGCGTTTGTGTTGCCACACAGACTGTTTTGTAAGTGACTCACGATTGAAATAAACCTATTTTATATTTTAATTGAAAACATAAATTATATGCTGATTGTTGTTTTGAGAGTATTTACTACGTGTTACAGCCAGCTGATATGCTGCATAATAAAGCATACGGAGATGTTGATCGGGTAGAAAAGTTTAGAAGTTCGTTATTTCTCGTTGTGGATAAGAAGACATCGTTGATGAGTTTGTCAACCTATTGCGTAATAAGCTTCCCGATTCTTGATCATGGACATTTTTTCATTGTTAGCTTTGATCTTGTAAGGCCCGCAGTAACGATGATTGATAATATGTCGGCAATTGAAAGCCCGGTCCAACTCATTAATGACGAAAACTTTTTCAAGAAAAGTACTGCGCACAAAGTTGTAAGAATCACTATTATGTTTTTTGGTTGTTTTTGGTTGGTAACTTTAGTTTTGAATAACATTAATTTGGATTTTTTTGATTTTTATTATGTTTACAGAAGGACATTTTCACCAAGTATTTGAAACTGGTGAATCATCCAAAAGCTATACAGATTGAAAATGCGGTCCCGTCAAATATCGACTTTCCGTGGAAGAGTGTGGGTAACACGGTTGATTGCGGTGTCTTTGTCATGAGGCACTTGGAGACATGGTTTGGGGTCACTGAAGGAAAATGGGATTGTGGTTTACCTCTAGGTCATGTACAGAAGAAGGCAACCTTGACAAAGCTACGCAAGAAATATGAGGTTAAATTGGTGACTTCGAGGGTGAACATACACCATGACTGTGTATTGGCTGAAGCAGAGGAGTTTGAAAAAGCATTTTATTCCGTTAGTCTAAGGAAGTTGGTACATTTTTTATGGAAATTTGCGTATCGTTGTGGGCAAAAACAATTTAATTCGTTAGATGTCATGTTTGATATTAATTACGTTGCTATATATGATTTGCATTCTCATTGGCGATTAGGCATTGCAGTGGTATGGACTAATGACAATTTATGATATTACTAGTGGGAATACTTTTATTCTAATACGCTTGTGTATTGTTCTTATTAATGCATCTTAAAAATACCTACGTAGAAAATACATACTGGTTTGATTGTAACTGAGCGATACAATTGTTTTGAACTAATACTGGTCAAAACATGTTTAAAAAACGGTCATTCTGTGTATGCTTTTATTTATATGCAGGACATACATACATGTACTGTGTGTACAGTTCACGAATACACATGTGAACTGTAAGTATGTGTTGTTTGAATGAGATTGTAATACGAATCAGTCTACAAATAGAGTATTCTATAGTATAAAGCACTTGTTAATGATTGACTAAATGATGTTTTGTTTCCATAAGACGATCAACATACAACGTGTACTATGTGAACTGTACATATGTGTATTTTTTATCACTTGTTTATGATTGACAAAATGATTGACTAAATATGTTGACTAAGTATGTTGTTAATGGTACACTGTTTTACACCATCCGTTTTAAATTTTTATGAAACACATTTCCAACAAATATAAAATATAGTTGGAAGAAGCTGTAACAAAATGTACCAGTTACACCAAAGGAAATATGTTGGAACATCAATCAAAATGTACAAGTTACATTCTAGCGAAATATTTTGTTATGCATCGTATAATTTAATTCAAATCATATTGTCATCATCTTCGCTCTCGTGCGTTTGAGCTTCACTTCCACTATCGGTTAGGTCATCATACTCGTTTGATTCAACATCGTCTCCCTCGCCATCTTCTTCGGTAGACGAATCGTCCTTTGTGATGTTGGCTTTTTCAATGGGCAATTTAGTTTATCATGCGTTCTCACCCTTTTGCCACAATAGTTGCATTTTCTTCTATGTTTCTTGCATTGTTTTATTGCTTTCTCTCGAGGACCAATTGGACGCTTATGCTTTCCACATCCTTTGTTTTGTATTTTCTTTGGTGCGGTACATGATACCTCTCCTGGTTCGGTATGATCAAGAATTTCCTGGTAAACGACAAACTTTTTTTAAGTTCTGGATCCGGTTGAACTTCACTAAAAACCTTATCTTTCAACAATTGTACTTGCTCATCTAATTCCTGCAATTTATCAATCCTACCACGAACTCTCTCTCAACACATTTCCATATTCTCAAGTATCCTAGCCAGATTATTCCACTACGACTCTGATCTACAGATAATCTATTTTCAACGCTATATACACTGGAAGGCAAAGCGTCTCTCCTCCATCTTGGGTGAATATACCGTCCCGGAATCTTATGAACGTTATGGTGCCCAAAAACGCAGAATATATGACGGCATATATATATCCGTTTCTAGTAAAACCCATGCATTCACACGAAGCGAATACGTCTTCTTTGTTGAATGTGACCTGTAATATGATGATACAAGATGTATAAGGGAAAGAATTTTGTTGATAATAATGCACACTTGTATCCTAAGATAATAAAAAGATAGTTTACTGAATGTAAAAAACCAACCCTGAACTCGTTTATAACTTCTTTCGTGTGGTCTTGGTGTGCGATCACAAAGCTGGTTATACCTTCAGATACACATCGTTTAGCAATATAACAATTTTCCTTGCCGTTGATAATTTCCTTTTGCACATCATAAAAAATTCTCCGTGTGTATATGTCATTTGCATGCCGTTCAATAGGCCAAGATGTTTGAATTCGGGATTAGTGGTGTCAGTTTTATGCGTTAATTCCCTTTGTTCGTTCTGTATCCCATCAACAGATGTGTCGTAACACAACATGAACTGAACCAAGGTGTTGTGAGGACTAGAATTGGATTTGAACAAGTGGTTTGCACTCTCACACCTTGAAGTGGTCTTCATTAAAGTACACATTTGTATCTAGCGGAAATAAGCCGGTATCCAGTTCGCACGAATCGAATACATCTCGGCCAACCAGGAATGGTCCTGTAAGCTGTATTCAGCAATAAGATTCTACCATCTAACCTCAAATGTTTGTGGTTCAATGTAAACATTTCAAACGAGCTTGTGGAACTTCTGTTTTATTTCCGCATTCCTACTATCGTTCCCCTTGATCTACATTTAAAAGGGAAAAGAAAAAAAATTAAATACAAGACATGCTGCTTTAGAAAGATACGCTTATGTACTGATAAAAAAATTGATTAACATTTAGTACCTAAACCGGCAGTTTTTGAATAATGTGCCACATACAAAACTTGTGAATTGACTTGTCAAATACCTTTTCGACAGCTTGTTTCATAGCACAGTCTTGATCAGTTAGCACCAGAAGTGGTTGTTAACCATTGTGTGCCTCAAGAAATTTTTTAAGTAGCCATGTATAATGTCACACCCCGACCCGCAGCGAAATAAAAGTCGGGGCATGATTGGGTTATCACCAAAGCTCATGATATTTACTAAGAAGTTTCATATTTATTAAATTCAAATTACAAACTTAAATATCCAAAAACAAAATTCATACAATTATAAAGGAAAATGAAACTATATATTTATTATTCTTCTAGGCCATCCTAAGTGTTTCCTGTCTCGGCTGGATCACCTGTATCATGTGTAAAATGAGAGAGATTTTGGGTCAACAAAAGTTGGCGAGTGAACCTTGATAAAACATTTTAACTAATTTCTTGTTTTATTTATTAAAGAAAATTCGTGCATTAATCACATGTGAGCAAACATATATATGTAAACAATCACAAACCACTTTGGATGAGAATATGACATGAATGATGATGTATTTGAGATCAAGGCTCAATCAAACGGAGCCGATCTAATGAGGCTCCTGATGCTCAACCCGTATCCCACGGGGAACTGATGGGTCTAATGAAATGCGTGCACTGAAATGATAAATTTAATCTACATATAATTCACACAACAATCAATACACATCTGATCACGGATATGATGTATACACAAGTGTTTAAATAAAATAAAAGAATAGTACGACACATGATACACCCCAAAACATGATTAAAACGGTGAATTGGTAGAAATTCAGTCACAGTGGGTGCGTTTCTTGATGAATGCGCACGAATTTATGATTCAACCGACGAGGGAAAACTAACCTAAATAATAACGAAATAATTCGATCAATAAATAAATTTTATTTGAGATTAATATTTTTAATTAGTGCTCTTAATGAGATTTTTTGATTTATTTTTATGAGTTAATTGCAAAATTTTAACCTTAGGAATCTTATTTTTAAGTATTTTTAAATAATTTTTAAACTTAAATAAATAAAAATAAGAAAACAGATTTTTTAATAAAAATGTTGACCTTGACAGGTCTGACCGGGTCTGACCGGTCGGATTGCATGACATTCAGGCGACGAGTGAGGTTCGAACTCGGGACCTCTCGTATACGTGCACGCAGCTCTACCAACTGAGCTACGTGTCTAACCCGAAATATTCTTTGTTTTAATTATATATATACTAACTAGCTTTAACCTTATTTAGTTTTTATGAAAAATGATTTAATATGGCCGAAACCGGTTACAGAACCCGGAATCAAACTCGGGACCTTCGGTTCGAGTGCACACAGCCCAACCAGTTGGGCTATGTGTCTAATCTGTATAAACACTGGATTATATTAATTTTATATATATGTTGTGAATTGATCTGAATAAGTTTAAAAATGTTGTTTTATTTCAGAAAGTCAGAAACATGTGTGATTCGAACCCGGGACGTGTGTTTTGTATTTGCACACAGTCCACCGCTGGACTGTGTGTCTAACCCGGTTAAATACCCGTTTTTATTTATATTAAAACACTAACTCAACTTCATCTTTTTCATCATTCGAAAATCCCAACAGTGATCCCGGCTGAATGAACTGATTTAACAGTTTTGATTAATGTTTTGAGCAAATAAACTACCAATCAAGAGATAGCAAGGAGGTTTAGATAATTATACCGTCTGGAGAACAACTGCGGTTTTCTGGTTAGAAATTCCGGCGATATTCCGGCGAGTGCGAAAGTCTCCGGCAACGTGCTTTGAAAGAATTAAAGTTTCAGGAAGAGAGTGCGGTTCTGAGCGAAAAAGTTTACAAGGAATCGAGTGGGTATTTATAAGATGGACATGCTGATTGGTTTCGATTTAGAGACCAAAATTCACGGTCGAAGATTTCAATTATCAAAAGAAACGGTTTTGACTCAATTGTGTGTTAAGCAACGGTTATAACCGATGTCGAATCAAGTTTACGCGTTTCGATCTTGGGAAAGTAGCCACATTTGCGGAGTTTCGGTTTTTCGGCGATTTCGAGTTCTGGGCGCGCTGATTTACAGGTTTTGACTTTCGGTTTTACCATAAATGTTATTGTTTAAGTATTTGAACACAAATAAGTGTATGGCGGAGTGGTGTGATGTGGGTGTGTCTACACGGGAGACCCGGGTTCGAGACCCGGCTACCCTTTTCCGTTTTATTATTATTATTATTATTTATTATTTGATTTTCTTATCATTATTATTTATTAATTATGGTTTTAAATTCCAACATATTTATTAATTTGGTATCATTTAAAATAACCGACACAATAAATACGCAACGAACATTTAACCGAATATTTGATTATTAAACGAAGCGGGTTTTGAAACCCGTTTTTCGACGAATGTTACAGTATCCCCTACTTTTAGAAATTTCGTCCCAAAATTTAAGTAGTAGTGGTAACTGGAAAAAGATGCGGGTATTTTTCGGGCATTGAGTCTTCACGTTCCCAAGTAAACTCGGGTCCTCGCTTTGACTCCCAACGTATTCTGACAATTGGAATACGACTTCGCCTTAAACGCTTCTCTCCGAAATCCATGATTTCCACTGGTCTTTCAACGAAGTGCATCGATTCATCGACTTGAATGTCTTCTAGAGGAATATGGAGGTTTTCATCGGCGAGGCACTTTTTCAAGTTTGATACGTGGAATATGGGATGAATTCTGTTGAGCCCTTCTGGTAGGTCAAGCTTGTATGCTACAGGACCTACTCTTTCGAGTATCTTGAAAGGTCCTACGTAGCGTGGTGCTAGCTTGCCCTTCTGGCCAAAACGAACAACTCTCTTCCACGGTGATACTTTTAAAAGTACTTGATCACCAATGTCAAACTCCAAGGGCTTGCGTCGTTTGTCAGCATAATTCTTTTGACGACTTTGAGCCGCTAGAAGATTGTTTCGAATTTGAAGGATCTTGTCGGTTGTTTCTTGAATTAATTCTGGTCCGGTGATTTGCGCTTCCCCAATTTCGTGCCAACATACTGGAGATCGGTACTTATGACCATATAAAGCTTCGAAAGGAGACATGCCGATACTTGAATGATAGCTATTGTTGTACGAAAATTCAACTAATGGTAGGTGAGCGTCCCAGTTCCCTTTGAAGTCTATGACACATGCTCGTAGCATGTCTTCAAGGGTTTGGATGGTGCGTTCAGATTGACCATCAGTTTGAGGATGAAAAGCGGTACTGAGGTCTAATCGTGTACCCAAAGCGGTTTGTACGGCTCGCCATGTTCGTGAAGTGAAACGACCATCACGGTCTGAAATGATGCTTAATGGTACACCATGACGGCTTACGATCTCGCTGATGTAGGTACGAGCTAACTTCTCGTTCTTGAAGTCCTCGCGAATCGGAATGAAGTGAGATGACTTTGTAAGACGATCGATTATTACCCATATGGTGTCATACCCACTGGAGGTGCGAGGTAACCCGGTAATGAAATCCATGGTTATGTTTTCCCACTTCCATACAGCTATTTCGGGTTGGACTAGAAGTCCTGAAGGTCTTTGATGTTCAGCTTTTACTTTGGAACAGGTAAGGCACTTGGAAACAAAAACAGCGATATCCTTTTTCATGTCAGGCCACCAGTAGGTGTATCGTAGGTCTTGATACATCTTGTCGGCTCATGGGTGTACAGAGTATCGTGTTTTGTGCGCCTCATTCATGAGGAAATCACGAAGGTTATCGCGATCAGGAATCCATATGCGGTTTAAATAGTATAGAATACCGTCGGATTTGGTTTCGATTTTGAGTTCAGCTCCACATGACAGCTCATCGCGTACGTCATTTTCTGTTACAGAAACATGTTGAGCTGCCCGGATTCGATCTTTGATGTCGGTTATGATTTGCGAACATAGAAGACGAATGGAGTTCACATAACCTTTTCGACTGAGCGCATCGGCCACCACGTTTGCCTTGCCAGGATGATACCGAATTTCACAGTCGTAGTCGTTGAGAAGTTCGACCCATCTTCGTTGCCTCATATTCAACTCTTTCTGATTGAAGATATGTTGGAGACTCTTGTGGTCAGTTTATATTTCACACTTGGTACCATAGAGGTAATGTCTCCATATCTTGAGAGCGAACACAACGGCTCCAAGTTCCAGGTCGTGGGTGGTGTAATTCTTCTCGTGAACCTTGAGTTGCCTAGAAGCATAGGCTATCACTTTTCCTCTTTGCATGAATACACAGCCTAGCCCTTGCCCTGATGCATCGCAATATACCACAAAGTCATCGCAACCCTCAGGGAGTGTGAGGATAGGTGCGTCACAAAGTTTTTGCTTTAGAGTTTGGAAGGCCTCCTCTTGCTTAGGTCCCCATATGAAGGGTTTTCCTTTATGAGTCAAGGCCGTGAGTGGTACAACAATACGGGAAAAATTGGCAATGAAGCGTAGATAGTAACCAGCCGAACCAAGAAATGACCTAACTTCGGTAGGGGTACGTGGCGCTTGCCATTCCTGTACTGCCTTGATTTTTGAAGGATCGACATGAATTCCCTTGTCATTGACGAAATGTCCAAGGAATTGTACTTCTCCTAACTAGAATTCGCATTTTGAGAACTTAGCGTAAAGCTTTTCAGTCCTTAAGAGTGTAAGGATGAGTCGAAGGTGTCGCTCATGATCGGATTTAGACTTGGAGTAGATAAGGATGTCGTCGATGAAGACTATGATGAAACGGTCGAGGTAGGGTTTGCATACCCTATTCATTAAATCCATGAAGACAGCGGGGGTGTTGGTTAAATCGAAAGGCATGACCATGAACTCGTAATGACCATAACGAGTCCGGAAGGCGGTTTTTGGGAAATCTTCTTCGTGCACTCTGAGCTGATGATAACCAGAACGAAGGTCGATTTTTGAAAAGCAGGTGGCGCCTTAAAGTTGGTCTAGGAGGTCATCAATGCGAGGCAGTGGATAGAGATTTTTAACCGTTAACTTGTTGAGTTCCCTATAATCAATACACATGCGAAACGTTCCATCTTTCTTCTTCTTAAAAAGAACAGGTGCACCCCAAGGCGATGACCTAGGACGTATGAATTCTTTGTCAGTCAGCTCTTGCAGTTGACTGGCCAGCTCTTGCATTTCGGATGGGGCTAACCTATAAGGAGATTTTGCGACTGGTGTAGCGCTAGGTACAAGATCGATGCGAAATTCGACTTCTCTCACAGGAGGAAGTCCTGAAATGTCGTCGGGAAAGACTTGTGGGAATTCCTTCACAATTGGGATATCTTCGAGTTTCCTCTCCTTGTTTCCCTTCTTGACGACGTGAGTTAGGAATGCGACATAGTTCTTGCGGAGATATCTTCGGGCTTGAAGGCAGGACATTAATTTGAGTCCTTTCGAAGGGGTTTCCCCAAAAATACGTAGTGTCTGACCGTCTGCAAGAGGAATGCGAATGAATTTTTCGTGGCACACCACTTCAGCGTGATGCTGGCTGAGCCAGTCCATACCGATTATAACATCGAAACTTCCCAACTTCATAGGAATAAGGTCAATTGGAAAATCGTGATCGTTTAGGGTGAGAGTACAATTGCGTATAATAGAATTTAATGAAACGGGTTTTCCGTCAGCAACTTCCACCGTTAGAGATTCGATGAGATTAACACGAGGTTGGTCGAGGATAGGTTCAAATTCTAAGGACACAAAGCTCTTATCCGCACCAGTATCGAATAATATGGATGCATAACTACTGTTGATGAGAAACGTACCGTTAACCACGTTGTTGTCAGCCCTGGCTTGGTTGGCATTGATATTGAAATCTCTCCCTCTGGCAGGTGGGGGAGCTTGGTTAGCTTGGTTTACCGGGTTTGCGTGAGCTTAGGCATGGATGATGTTCACTAGGCGTAGACATGTGTTCCTGAAGTGGTTTGGGTCCCCACAGTTGAAACAAGCTCGCATGGGTTGCATCATAGGGTAGTTGGGTTGGTAGTAAGGTTGGGCTGCGTGTTGTGAAGGTGGTAGAAGTAAGGGTTGTTGGGTTTGGCCCACTATCTGATTTTGGGTTTGGGTTGGAGGTTGATTGCGGTTCATTCGTTGAAGGGTACGGCAGGTTTGGATGGTGTGACCTGCACGGCCATAGCTTGTGCAATGTTGGTAGGGGTTTTCGGGAGGGTGATGGTATTGACAGCGGTTGCACTTTGGGTGTGGGCCAGTGTATGGCTTTTTGAATGGCGTAGCTGGAGGAGCAATTTGGGTGATTGGTGCAGCAGTGATAGGAGGGTTGGTTTGAGTGACAGCAAAATTCTTGCTATTTCGCTTCCTCTTACCAGCAAACTTCGAGGATGAGACTGGGTGGTTTGGAGTTAGGGTCTCAATGGGTGCTTTCTTCTTCTCATCTTTGAACTTGCCGTTTCGAATGCGATTTTCAGTGAGTTCTGTAGCTAACTCCATTGCGGCTTCAAGTGTTGCAGGCGAAGTGCTTAAAACCGAATCTTGAATTTTTGAGGGGAGGCCTCGAATGTAGTGTTCAACTAAGCGGTACAAGGGGGTGAACAAATTTGGGATCATCTGGTTCAACTCGAGAAATCTCTTATTATATGAAGTGTGGTCTCCTTCCTTTTGTTTCAGTGCGTGGAATTCGTCTTCCAGCTTTTTGATTTCGCTTCTTGGACAGAAGCGTCTTGTCATGAGTTCCCTTAACTCTTCCCATGTTAAGGCCATGGCATCTTCAACTCCTTGCTTACCCTTTTCCGTGTTCCACCAGGTAAGGGCTACCCCAAACAGTCTTCCAGTCGCGTAACGTACCTTACGGTCCTCGGGGCAATCGCAATTGAGGAAAGTGTTTTCCATTTCTTCAAACCAGTGAAGGAGGGCGGTAACACCTTCGGTCCCTTCATATTTTGGGGGATCGCAGGATTTGAAGTGTTTGTAGGTGCACTTGGGGTTTTGGAAGGAGGGTTGGCGATGCTCTGGTCTTCTTGGTTGGGAAGGTTGATGGGATTAGCGGTGAGAGCTTGTTGAACTTGAAGCACGATGTCCGGAAGCACTACGGCCATTTGTTTAGCAATTTGTGTGGCCAAGCGTTCGTTTGACTTTCCTGACTTTCTACCTCCACGTAGTTGCCTAGCCGACATCTACAGGAACATATATAGGAAGATTGTGAGTTTAAGAACTTCCTAGGTGTCATGTGTCGTAAAAAGAATGAAAAACAACATAACTGAAAATAATTTAACTACATCCATAGGATATCTTGGGTTTGCTCATGTTTGGGCCTCCAAATGTCCCCCATACCCTTGCCTGAGTAGTCATGTGGGCCCCCATGACTATTGGGCTTGGTAGGATTCACATTGGTGTCGACGGGTTAACACTCGCACCACCCGAATGAAAATCGTAAAACATGATTGCGAGATGTATGGTAGGAGGGTGTCCAGGTGTAGACACAATGACAGCTCAAAGTGGGGTTAGCTCACACGACGTTTGGTATAGCATGCTTTGGCCTAATAGGTCCTTCGTACTCTCATCGTTAGTCCCCAGGTAGGCAAACTGGTCCTTTATTTTGGATTTATACGAATGCCAAGCCTAGACAGGACGTTCCGACTACCGGTACTCGTACCCTTCCAGTTACTACATGCCCGTCGTGAAAACTCACTTTGATGTGATTTGAAAAATACGAAATCATTGCAAAAATCATGGAAATCGTGAGGTGTGTGCTTTCATAGATATGGCATGTTATGAGGATATGAACTATGATAAGCATTGCATATTAACATGTACTTGTGAGTGTGCTTGCATAATATTGGGTGTGAACATGAAATATATAAACATCATGAATTTTGCATGTAACACATAAACAATTAAAATTTAATCGACTATAGTATAGGCTCTAAGGGTCTAATAACCTATCCTATATCCCTATAGCCACAAGTTCTGATACCAATCTGTCACACCCCGACCCGCAGCGGAATAAAAGTCGGGGCATGATTGGGTTGTCACCAAAGCTCATGATATTTACTAAGAAGTTTCATATTTATTAAATTCAAATTACAAACTTAAATATCCGAAAACAAAATTCATACAATTACAAAGGAAAATGAAACTATATATTTATTCCAAAGCATAAACTTGTTTATTCTTCTAGGCCATCCTAAGTGTTTACTGTCTCGGCTGGATCACCTGTATCATGTGTAAAACGGGGGAGATTTTGGGTCAACAAAAGTTGGCGAGTGAACCTTGATAAAACATTTTAACTAATTTCTTATTTTATTTATTAAAGAAAATTCGTGCATTAATCACATGTGAGCAAACATATATATGTAAACAATCACAAACCACTTTGGATGAGAATATGACATGAATGATGATGTATTTGAGATCAAGGCTCAATCAAACGGAGCCGATCTAATGAGGCTCCTGATGCTCAACCCGTATCCCACGGGGAACTGATGGGTCTAATGAAATGCGTGCACTGAAATGATAAATTTAATCTACATATAATTCACACAACAACCAATACACATTTGATCACGGATATGATGTATGCACAAGTGTTTAAATAAAATAAAAGAATAGTACAACACATGATACACCCCAAAACATGATTAAAACGGGGAATTGGTAGAAATTCACTCACAATGGGTGCGTTTCTTGATGAATGCGCACAAATTTATGATTCAACCGACGAGGGAAAACTAACCTAAATAATAACGAAACAATTCGATAAATAAATAAATTTTATTTGAGATTAATATTTTTAATTAGTGCTCTTAATGAGATTTTTAGATTTATTTTTATGAGTTAATTGCAAATTTTTAACCTTAGGAATCTTATTTTTAAGTATTTTTAAATAATTTTTAAACTTAAATAAATAAAAATAAGAAAACAGATTTTTTTTAAAATGTTGACCTTGACAGGTCTGACCGGGTCTGACCGGTCGGATTGCATGACATTCAGGCGGCGAGTGAGGTTCGAACTCGGGACCTCCCGTATACGTGCACGCAGCTCTACCAACTGAGCTACGTGTCTAACCCGAAATATTCTCTGTTTTAATTACTTATATATACTATCTAGCTTTAACCTTATTTAGTTTTTATTAAAAATGATTTAATATGGCCGAAACCGGTTACAGAACCCGGAATCGAACTCGGGACCTTTGGTTCGAGTGCACACAGCCCAACCAGTTGGGCTATGGGTCTACTCTGTATAAACACTGGATTATATTAATTTTATATATATGCTGTGAATTGATATGAATAAGTTTAAAAATGTTGATTTTATTTCAGAAAGTCGGAAACATGTGTGATTCGAATCCGGGACGTGTGTTTTGTATTTGCACACAGTCCACCGCTGGACTGTGTGTCTAACCCGGTTAAATACCCGTTTTTATTTATATTAAAACACTAACTCAACTTCATCTTTTTCATCATTCGAAAATCCCAACAGTGATCCCGGCTGAATGAACTGATTTAACAGTTTTGATTATTGTTTTGAGCAAATAAACTACCAATCAAGAGATAGCAAGGAGGTTTAGATAATTATACCGTCTGGAGAACAACTGCGGTTTTCTGGTTAGAAATTCCGGCGATATTCCGGCGAGTGCGAAAGTCTCCGGCAACGTGCTTTGAAAGAATTAAAGTTTCAGGAAGAGAGTGCGGTTCTGAGCGAAAAAGTTTACAAGGAATCGAGTGGGTATTTATAAGATGGACATGCTGATTGGTTTCGATTTGGAGACCAAAATTCACGGTCAAATATTTCAATTCTCAAAAGAAACGGTTTTGACTCAATTGTGTGTTAAGCAACGGTTATAACCGATGTCGAATCAAGTTTACGCGTTTCGATCTTGGGAAAGTAGCCACATTTACGGAGTTTCGGTTTTTTCGGCGATTTCGAGTTCTAGGCGCGCTGATTTACAGGTTTTGACTTTCGGTTTTACCATAAATGTTATTTGTTTAAGTATTTGAACACAAATAAGTGTGTGGCGGAGTGGTGTGATGTGGGTGTGTCTACACGGGAGACCCGTGTTCGAGACCCGGCTACCCTTTTCCGTTTTATTATTATTATTATTTTTTATTATTTGATTTACTTATCATTATTATTTATTAATTATGGTTTTAATTTCCAACATATTTATTAATTTGGTATCATTTAAAATAACCGGCACAATAAATACGCAACGAACATTTAACCGAATATTGATTATTAAACGAAGCGGGTTTTGAAACCCGTTTTTCGACGAATGTTACATATAAGATTCGATAGTCTCATTATGAAGCAACCCTGCACCAAAAATGGTACACCTTCTGTGGTGATCGACCCCAGTAAACGGTACAAAAATCATATCATACCTATTTTACAAAAACACATTTAGATATGTATATTAAAAGAAAAATAATCTGTTCAAAATTTGCTATACTACTCACATATTTGTATGATATGTCGCATCAAAGGCAATAACATCGCCAAATGAGTCCTAGTTTGATTTCGATACCGCATCACACCAAAAAATTAACTGAAGTTCGGTATCAACAATGTGGGTTTTAAACGTGTAGTTTTCCTTGTTTTTGCTACGTTCCTTGAATTTGTCAATTATCATCTGGGCGTCCCTATCACCGATAAAGTCTCGGATATCACGACCCCAATTTTTTTAGTCGATAACGGTTTCGTGCACATTATGATGACCACCTTTTAGAACAACATGTACTTTGTGAGACTTAGGTTTGCGTTTCGGCATTTTGCTATAAACTCTTGTGTAAAAAAGTCAAGCTTCCTCCTCTTCAATGATAGATCAAGATTTTCATGGGTAGTAAATCCATGGTTATGTTGCTCTACAAAGTCATATATCTCGTACTCAGATGAATTTTTTACACGCATGAATTTAACGCATGCCTTGCAGTCTGTGACTTTGACGTTGGACCGTCTTTTTGGTGAACTTGAATTTGCTTGATCAGCCGTACCATCTTTACCTTTTGGTTTGTTAGCTCTTGAACATAAGACGTATCACCTATTGGTAACAATTTTGTCACCTATTTTTTCCTTTTCCAGTTGAGCATACTCTTCATACTTGGTTATAGCTTCTTCAATCGTACTAAATCTAGCTTTAATAAATGGTTTGAATCCGCGAGGGACGATTGGTGTCCAGTACTAGTACCATTATGGGTTTCGTATACATTGCTGGCAACTGATTCTGCAAATGGTTAAGACACACAAAAGTTAAAACAATTTATGATAAAAAAAAATAATATTACAACTTTGAATACTGTTAATTGTAAATTAGGTAAGGATTCAGACATTTTTAAACGAGATGATGCATGTATTTTCCCCTCCTCATTTCTGTATATTATTTATACACATGTGTACTGTTATAAGAATATAAGAGGGTGCAGAAGTGTACTTAACTCTGACATGTCAACGAATACATCAGAATACAAAATACATATGCGTATTGTTCTGTAAACAGCTTGACGATTGGTGACTGTGAGATACAAAAACACATAAGTGTCATAACAGTACACATCTGTACTGTTCTGTAAAATAATATACAATCAAAGAAAAGAAAACAATCATATATACTACACGGAAGAAACACCATATATGCAGATGATTAATGTCTGGCAAACACAAACCGCGTAGATTACCAACAAGGTTTCATATGTGTACCTGTTCTGAATGATCTAAGTACAACATTCAATAAAAAATCCCAAACGCAAAACCAGCAAATGAACTCATATGCTATAATCTGTACCGAAACAAAAACTGACCGATCGAAGAACTCAACAATTAAACAATAATATAACATGTCTACCGCAACAATTAAACAATAATATAACATGTCTACCAGACAAAATTGACGAAAATTCCCAAACATCTACGCACCTGGTCTATCCAATGTAGTACCAAAAACATTAACACGTTGACTTCAACATCTCATATTCTTGTTCGTGTTTGTTATGTGCTCATCCATATTAAAGAAACAATAAGAACAAAATAGGTGTTCACAAACTATGTGGCTTAAAAATACCCAGTTCAAACAACTTGTCAAAAAAAATCAAGGAATTAGCAAAAGTTTTCGAAATATGTAGATAGAAAGCATATGAACGAAAGATGTAATAATAATGAATTTAACAAACTTTTAGAACAATTTGTGAAGATATCTGTCAAATCTCAAACTTATTTGATTGAATATATGAAACTGAATAATAAATACAGAAGATCCAATAAAATAGTTGTTTTGATTTGATTATATATAAATTTCGAATCACATACTGTTAGAACAAAAAATTGATCCGATCTGGATCATCTACAAAATTTTGAAAAATTTGTTACGTAAGTGATGATGATCGATGGTTATAGATATGGTAGGTTATGTTTTTGATTTGATCAAGTAGAAAAATTAGGAAAGAATGTAACTACCTAGAATAAATTTTGATTAAAACAAACTGAAAATAAAAATAATAATATTTAATTACCATCCTGTCCTTGAGAACTAATAAATAGATCAACGGTCTAGATCAGTTCACACAGTTCATTCTTAGAAATTTGTTCACAAATGATCTTAATCCTATATATATATATATATGATAAAGTTCATAAAGGAAGCCAATAGCATTTTTCCATGTGTACAAGGCTTTTTATATCTAATAGGACAACTCGATCATTTTACATATATTATCAATTCTACTTTTTTTATTAATTTGTTTTTCTCCACCTCTTTCTTAGTTTTAACACAGAAACACACATAAGTAGAGAGAGATATAGTAAAACATTAAAGAGAGAAGGGTGGTCCAGTGACCAGCAATCATCGCATCACTGCTGCTATTTCGACGCATATACTATCGTAGTTTCAAGTTCAGAGAACAAGGAAGCCGGTGGTGGTAACGCTTTAGTCAAAGGGTAGGTAATCGTGTGGTTAACCGATGATGGTCTCCAATCTCTGGTAACGATGATGATGGTGGTAATGTGATTTGAGATTCTAAAGGCGACAGAGGTAGTGAATCTTGTCGTGATGGTTGATAATTTGGCCTTTGGCCCTCTTTATAGGTGAAAGTTTTTATTTATTGGGAAATGTTTCTATACTAATTTGTGGGAAATGATGATGTCGGGGTATGACCTGACCCGGTCAATTTGGGTTGGTCAAACCGATAAGTTTAAATATAACACGAGATATTCTAGAAAATTCTTGAATAACATAACTACCAAATCTCCGGAATGTTGGGAAAATCCGCACGATCTTCTGGTCATGGGCCCATCCCAAGAAAACGGGGATACGTAATAAGGGAGAAACCCTAGATGAACCAAACTCTTATAATACTTTATACATCAACCCATACTTATTATCAAGCCGGATGATGGTTACAAGAATCCCCCATTCCTGTAACGAGTCAGAACGGTGTTCGCTTTCGCAAATTCGGGTTCGGATCATTGCCATTAGGAGTATTCATCAAAAAGGCGTTATTCAGGATTACGTTTCTACAAATGATGGTATTGGGAAACAAATATAAAATTTTATTATGATTCATGAAGCTATTTTATTTTTAAATTGTAATATTATGGGTTTACAGCATATGAAACTTCTGATGAGGAAATTATTGTGGGTTTACAACATATTAAACTTTCCATTAGCGGTCTATTATCGTCTTGGCAATCAGAGTGGCTCCTAATCCTAAAATTGAATGAAATAATAAATAATATCCACTCCTAAAATTCAATAAAATAATCAATAATATAATGGAAATTTGGTTTTCAATGGGACAACTTGACTTCTGACAGCTATCTGTGTCTTCTCGGCGTTGAAACACTTAGCTTTTAGTATATGTACTCGGTTTTAGAACGACTTATACATAAGCCTTTGTGCTCTAATTATGCTCTTCGCTCGACTAGCCTTTGATAGAGGTGTTCCTTACTCTCTATCAGTATCACAATATTACCTGCCAAAAAGAACATGAACTACCAAATGGTCTCCTATATCGACTTTGACAACTCACCTAAGACTATTGCAAAAAGAAGAAGAACATACACAACGCAAATCCTTGTTAAAGGCACGCCTTCACATGGAAGAAGTTTGTAACCCCCACGAACACCCAAACTCTTATATTTTGATATTGAACGCAAAAACAATAAAATACGGATTCTAAATAAGTAAATGACTCACTAAATGGGATATTAAAAGATTAAAAAAATTAAGGTAAACTATGATGTTTAAATATCTGCTTCAACCACAGGCCGACGTCATAACTGATCGTTTCAGGTAACGATTATGCAAAAGTACTCAACTAGAGAAGCTAGCAATACACACTCTAATATGTTCGAAGAGCAATGCTTAAAAAAGAAATCAATAATTAGCATGCATTGTCAGTTGAATAGGGCGTAAAAGAACGGGTTTTCTCAACTAGGAACCGGGTAGGAACCGGTTCCGGGTTTGGTCAACATAGTCAAGAACCGGGTCGGGTAGGAACCGATTGCGGGTACGTTCGGGTTTTTGGCCTGGTTTTTTCGGGTTTGGCCGGTTCGGGTCCGGTTCTTTTTGCAAACATGGGTCTGAAACTGGTATGTACCCACGGGTAGAATAGGGTCCTGTTCGATTCCGGTTCCATTGGTCAGGTAGAAAACCGGTTTTTTTGCACACATCTACGGTTTGAATCAGTAGCAAGAAAGAAGTATAATGGGCCTAATGGCCTGTGGAGCCAAACGAGGTACTTATATAAATTAAGTCCTTATTTTCCTAGTAAACTTCAACTACCTTGAAAATTTTATATAAATTAAGTCCTTATTTTCCTAGTAAACTTCAACTACCTTGAAAATTTTATATATATCAAGTCCTTATTCACCAATGTGGGATGATATGTTTTTTTCTTAATCTTTCAAGATTATATGTTTCTTTATTCACCAATGTGAGAAGATGATTAATAAATTTATTAGAAAAAAGAATAATTGTTATATCACAAAACATATATGAAAAAACTCGATTCTTTTTCTTTTTTGTCTTTAGATTAAGTTGAGCTACCCCTGTCAAAAAAAAAACGAAAATGGTTATAAGGGAGGTATATTCTTTTGCATTTTTAAGTAAGTATCCTTATAACTGGACGAACTTTGGCCCAACCCAAACAAATTAGCCTACTGAGCAGGTTTTAGCCCAATTGGGTGTAAATGATCATAACTTAAGTTGCAACATAAAGTGACATAGCAGAAATATGAAGTTTTTCTTTAATTATTTTGTATTTTTACTTGTTATATATTTAATAGTGCTGATGTACGAAATTTACTTTCTTGTATATATTTATTTAATATGTAAGTTAAAATTACATATAAATCTAACATTCTTACATAAGATTTCATAATGTAGCATACAATTTTTTGTATTTTATACTTTTCTAGTCGTTAATCTCTAAATGTTACATGTCTCTTTGAATTTGGAAGATAGGTTATAGGTTCAAGACTGAGCTATGAGAGTAATTCAGGATTTAGAGTAGAGCAACATTTGTCGTTCAAAATAAATTAATCTTTGAAACCACCACTCTCGTCTACATTGTCAAGCGACGCTTCCCCCGATTAGCACAAGCAACCATCATAACCCCGTCCAATTACCTTGAAACCTCTCTTCTGTCAACTTAAAACCTAAATCGTTTATATTACATAAACCTTTCAAACCCAAATCATCAAAATGGGTCACCGAATGGGTCGGCAAGCGGTTGTTTATCGGGTCATGGTGGGTCCGTATCATGTATCATTTGTGTTCATCATTGGGGATGTAGATGAAAATAGATCGTGAAGAAACAAATTTTATACTTTATTAAGTTTTTTTATTTGCAGCAGCAGTAGTAGCAACATCAACTGGTACCAGAACAGTATTATTATTATTATTTTCTTTTGAGCGGCTAATGGTACACAAATCCTACTTACTACTAAATTACACCAAATTATTACCTTGTTTGGAATTGAACTCAATACCTCCTATTAAGAGACAAGTGCCTTTACCAAGTAGCAATAGTAATTAATAATAAAAAAAACAAATGAAGAAAATAATTAAAACTTTCTATATGATTTTACACATTAAGAAAACTAAATAATAAAAAATAGCAAATTGGTAGACCTTATCAGTAAGGCCAACTCAATACGTATTTCTTCTAATCTTCTTTACATATCTAGAGTGCCCAAATCATAAGATCAGAGTGGATTATCATTTATATGACAAATGAGAACATGCATTACTATTTTAAGTGTCTTTTGTTTATCTGCACCCATGTCAATGAGTTGAGTATTTCGAGTGGTATGGTAATTACAGTCTCATACTTATATAAATATCAGTCCTTGGTGGTGTCATACCAGTCTCATTAGTTATTACTAGTCAGATTCACGTGTATACTTGTTTATAGACTCTCATGATTAGAAATTACTCATCGGATACCCATTACTCGAAACTAGATCTTAAACTTACCTAAAAAGTCGACATGAAATATAAAATGTCCAGTTACACTTCTGATGATTATGCGATTTCAATAATTTTGAGTTTGCAACAAGTTCAATGTAATATCATGATATTCGTCAAGATTATACGATATACTAATATATCCGATTTTGATACGGATAAAAAGGTTTGGGTAATTAGGCGGGCATTAGCTAATGACAAACCCGTCGGAAACTCTCGAAAAGAATTTAAACTAATTCCAAACCTAGTCCCATACAAAAATATTTGTTCCGAATGTTTTCCTGACGTAACATGAAACAAGTCGGTTTTAGGTCGATTAACACTCCCCGCATGTTAATGTGAACGTGCTGTTTATTAAAGGTTTCACATCGAACATGACCATTAGTTTAACAGGTAACCCCTTATGAGGATATTTTTTTTATTTAGAAAGTTGACATTTAGATTTTAGAAGTAAAAGTTAGATATCTTTATTTTCTCTTTTCACTCCCACTATTCATTTCTATAAATTAAATTATACTAAATTGTTTCACTCGCGTTTTACAGCGGAGCGCGGTCATTTTTTTCACACGTTGACTTGTAAAAAACATAAAAGCGAAAAACCGATATTGTACGGCAAGGATGTTGTTCACTTATAAGTGTCTGTTTTATCACGGCACCATGATGGTAACATCACTCGTTATAGCATATGATACCAAAAAACAATACCCGAATTTAAATAAAACCCTGTTTTCAAAAAATATTATACCATAATGTTCAAAAAAAACTAAAAGCAACCACAAGTTAAGTTTTTTTTACTTAACAAAGCAATAACTTATAAAAGGTTTATTAGTTAACTGCACATGATGATAATTTTAATTTGGTTACATTGTAACAAATTAGTCAAAATAATATTTTTTTAACTTTTAGTATCCATTTTAGCTAAGTTATATACTATATTCATTTCAGTTACTGGAAAATAAAAGTTGGGGCTAATAAAAGAGTTCTTCTAACTTCTTACATTAAGATAGTAACACATAATATACTGGGCTAAAAATATATTGGGCTTCTATAACGGGTCTGTTTAACTTTACAAAAAAGAAAAAAAAAACTATTAAAAGTTCGGAAGGAGCAAAAAGAAAAAAAAAGAACTGTTAGAATCAGAAAGGAGTAAAGGTCGAACCTGCATTGCAAACGTTGCATACCAATAGTATTCCCAGTACATCGTATGCTTCTTTTAGTTTAACATTCCATTCCATATATATATATATATATATATATATATAAAAGGAAGTCGTTGGATTTCCCAACCGCCCACATTCTCCACTTATACTCAAGAACTATTCCCCATCATGGGTTTGTTAGAATCAGAAGTAGTAAAGGTCGAACCTGCATTGCAAACGTTGCATACCAACATTATTCCCAGTACATCGTATGCTTCTTTTAGTTTAACATTCCTTTCCATATATATATATATATATATATATATATATATATATATATATATATATATATATATATATAAGGAAGTCGGTGGATTTCCCAACCGCCCATATTCTCCACTTATACTCAAGAACTATTCCCTATCATGGGGTTTGTAGATATAGGTTATATATATATATATATATATATATATATATATATATATATATATATAAGGAAGTCGGTGGATTTCCCAACCGCCCACATTCTCCACTACTCAAGAACTATTCCCTATCATGGGGTTTGTAGATATAGGTATATATATATATATATATATATATATATATATATATATAAGGAAGTCGGTGGATTTCCCAACCGCCCACATTCTCCACTACTCAAGAACTATTCCCTATCATGGGGTTTGTAGATATAGGTTAATTTCGTCTTCAACTTTTCATCGATTTTTCATTTCCAACAATTTTATTACATTGCTATGACTATCGTCTATCATTTTAGTTTGGCTCCTCTAATGTCTCTTGAGTTATTTATTGATTATATTGTTACCAAGTCAGCACTTTTTTCACTTTTCACAAATGAACATTAAATAAGGAAACCTGAATCATGCATAAATACGACCCCATTTCAAAATCTATCAACTTGAAACGATTGACACCCATGAATTTTTTTCATTTGTATTTAAATGTAATGATATAAGAAAACGATATTTATGTACAACATCTTTACAAATTAAGAGACAAATTAATGTTTGAAAATAACTCGGGGGTTAAATGTTTTAAATGCACTCATTTATCTCTTTCAAATCTAAAAATATACGAGAAGGTTGTAGGTTTTGCATTTTCATATGTTTGGATACCTTCTAAATTGTGTAAATCACTCTCTTTAAAGTATTTTTTGGATACAGAACATCTATACTAAATGATAGAAAGATAAGACTTTGGCTAGTGGCGATACCAGGAGTTGAATAAGGTTTTGTCTTACAAAATGGCAAGGGCTCAAGTTTCATGGTTGTCAAGAAATTGTGTAATTTATGAGTAAAATTAGAAAGTGTGTGAGTTGTTACATAAAAAGAAGAAGAAGAAGAGGCGGAATAAGTTTTCAAAAGAACGAGGTACTCATAATATGTGAGAATCTGTATGAATTTGATAACAAAGTTAGACCACGGTATTTTTTGTATAAATAAGTTGAACCATCACACTTATCACGGGTGAAATGTCACATTCTTTCATGAAAAGGTATCACATTATTGGGGTGTAATAGTAACGGATACATCAGTGGTACTTCAATAGGAACTCTGTTAGAGAGTTGCTACTAATGTTGACTCACACTTGCTATTGATACTAATAAGTCGTTAATCCTGAACTTAGTTGCTACTAATCTTTAGTTCCCACTGATTATCATTTCACCACCAATGGACCAAGTTACCATTGATCTTCATTTGCCACTAATACCAATTTTCACTCATGAACTTAGGGGTTGTTTGGCAACTTCTGAATTGTTAAGTGCTAAATCAGTAAAATGTCTGAACTATTAAGTGTTGAATCAGTAAGAGGTCTGAACCATTAAGAGCCAGTGCAATGCTTAACCGTTCAAAGGCAAATGGCTGACCAATTCAGATTAGAGGTCTTAAACATTCAAGCTTAATATAATGCTTAACCATTCAGAGGTAAACATCTGACCTATTCAGACATCTGCTCACGAAACAAAAGTCTGAACAATTAAGTGCTGAACCGGTAAGAGGTCTAAACCATTAAGAGCTAAACAAACAGCCCCTTAGTTGCCACTAATCTAGAGTTCCTGCTTATTATCATTTAGCCACTGATGGACTAAGTTATTATTGATCTTTAGCTACCATTGATAATCAGTAGCAACTTACTACTAATATTCAGTCATTTTTTAGATCAATTTATATGCAACTTTTCTTCATCCATGTATTTTCCATGAAGTATTATTCAAGATAATCCATGCTTTGCAATCCTAGTTAGAGGTGTTGCCCTTTGGATCATACAGAGACGGATCCAGCCCTGTTTTGTGGATTTCTAGGAATCAACTCGGTCTGAGAAAAATGGAAAAAAAATTAGTGAGAACCTTGTATAATTTGGGGAAAAAATCTGTGGAACCTACCGAAAAGATTCACAGGAAATTTTTCAAATCCGCCACTGATTCACCAGACCCCCACTAGGGCACTACCCCCATGGGAAACCCATTGTCCTTTGGTTTCGCCTTTTAGAACTTTTGAGGTCCCATGGTTCTCGAAACTATAATTGTCTTTAATAATGTGTACTTCACACAGCGGGTACCCTCTACCCACAGTCAAACACCGCCAACGGTCTAGCGGGTAGGGTGGGGGTTAGTCCTTTTGTAGTCAAGCGTGACCTAGCACCACTCACTACCGGAACACGCCATAGCGCCCGGGTACACCTGCCCCCGGTGTGCTATGGCTTCGAAAATTTGTTCCCTACGAAGGCTATAACGGTTGGAAAATTGTTGGGAGAGGTGTAAGTTACGGTTGAACGATAATATTATTAATTATTAATTTTTTAACATTTTAAACCTTAAATAAACCTTTCATCTCTATTATTTTTATACCACTCTCTACCATCATTCTCTAAATCGAAAGACGATTATTGAAAAAAATATGGACTTTGAGTTTTAGAGTGTTTTTTAATTTTATGGTAATGTTTTTTATTTATTATTGTAACATTTTTTAATTTAATGAAATGCTATTTTCTTTATTTCATAAATTTAGAGACTAAATAAAAAATTAAAAAATAATAATTAAGTAATGATTGATAGGAGGGTTATGGGGCTCCATTCACTATACAAACATGTTATACGAGGTTATATAACTCTCCACACATTTTTTGCCACTTGTCACATAGCCTCCCAAAGGGGGTTATGACTACACATGGTCTTAAGATGTTACTGATTGCATGTGTGTGTGGGTTTGAGAGAGATAAAGAGAGTTGTATGTGGGGGTGCGCACGGTTCAATTCGGTTCGGTTTTTGGGCAAAACTAAAACCGAAACCGAAACATCGGTTTTTGGTTTTTTAAAACCATTCGGTTTCGGTTTTCCCGGTTTTTACGTCGTTTCGGTTTGGTTTTTGGAACAAAATATGTAAGATTCAAAAAATAAAAGTATAATTTAAAATATAAGAATATTTCTTGTATATTTACATTTAAGTTACTATAGTTAATCTTTTTAATTAATATTGTTTCTATAAACCTAATATTTTAATCTTTTTTATAATTCTTTTAGTTTTTATTAAGACATATTTTTGTAATAATTTGAAGATCATTTTATTTTTATATTATATTTTGTTATATCTTATAGGTAATAGATAATTCATTTCAATTATAATAAACATGTAATTTTTAATTATAAACAGTTAACATTCAAGAATAAAAATAATAATTTCTACTAGCATTAGGTTAAACACTTAAACAACTTAAACTTAAACAAAAAAATATATGGATTGTAACTTATCAGTTTGGTTCGCTTTTTTCGGTTACTGAAATGGTATTCCGAAAACCGAACCGAAATTTTCGTTTATTAAAAATCCAAAAACCAAAGCGCCGGTTTTTGTTTCGGTTCGATTTCTTCGATTATTCTATGTTTCGGTTAGTTCGGTTTTTTGCTTACCCCTAGTTGTTTGTATGAAGAGAGAGGGAGAGAAAGATGGGAGGGGGAGTAAATTGGTGGGATTTATGTTTTAAAGTAGCGGTGCCAATAAATCAGGTAGAATAGAGTAGTATATAGTCTAAGTGATATGGTGTGACGTGATTGACGAGATTTAGGGTAGAGAGGTTAAAAGCCTCTCCCCTAGATTCTCGTTTGATCTTTAAGTAAGTTCTGACTACCCAAAATAATTTGATAAAGTTAAAATCAGCAACAAAAATTCCCTTCAAACAGATACACCTCTAAAATCATGTATTAGAAAAATAATGTAATACGTATTACACAAATCTCCGTAGATTTAAACTTATTTCAACTCTATTTCTTTCTTTTCTTTCTTTTTTTCCTTATTTATGCGTTTATATTATAAACGTATATTAACATCGATATTTGTTATTTTTTGGTATTAAATTATCCAAAATATAGATAAGGGTGTAAGGGGTGTATGCCTAATGAGATTAAGCAAACTTTCCTTACACCCAATCATATTATGTCATGTCATTTCCCCGCTTGTTCTTTCCTCTTGCCCAATAAATATAAGGGGTGCATGTCTAAAATGAGATTAGGCAAACTAAATAAAAAACATGTGATTGGTTGATATAAGTCTGGGCCCCACCACTTAGGGTGTATGGGGTGGGTTAGGCAAACCCTTCGGCAACCCCCTTTTGCTGCACGGGAGTCCACCGCCACAACCACCGGTAAAGAAATTTCCGGGGAGAAGTTGCCGCATGCGGCAAAGAAGAGGGAGAGGGTAAGTGGGTGGGGCCCAAACTTATATCAACCAATCACATATTTTTAAATTAGTTTGCCTAATCCTCATTTTAGGCATGCATTCTTTATGTTTTTTAGGCAAGAGGGAAACTGACATGCCACAATATGATTGAGTGTGGGAAAAGTTTGTCTAATCTCATTAGGCATGCACCCCTTACACCCTTACCCTCTCCCTCTCCCTCTTCTTTGCCACATGCTGCAAGTTCTCCCCGAAAATTTCTTTACCGATCGGCAAAGGTGGTGCGACGGTGAACTCCCCGTGCGGCAAAAAGGGGTTGCCAAATGATTTGCCTAACTCACCCCGTATACCCTAGGACAGTCTTATCATTGTTATAGATGAACCATGTTTTTAAGGAGTTCAAATTGAGTGGGTGGGGGGACTAATGGGACATTTCATAATGAGCCATAAATGTATGTTCTTAGAACTTAGAAAGGTGTCCTAACCTAAACATGAGTAAAATCGTCATCATCTAAATAAGAATACCACTCGTATAATTGCATTTAAAAAGACATAAACTATGACCCAAATATTAGTAAAATCGTCATCATCTGAATATAGTGGCGAGTTATAAATGAGTTAAAGTGGTCGTAAACATCTTTTTAATATGTTTTTTTAGCATAGTAGTTGGATCTATTCGTTCGTGTTGGGTTTGTGTTATCATTTCTGTAAATTTCAATTTTAATTATTGTTTGAAAAATATCATATGATTTTTATTGTTGTCCCTATTCTTATTATTATTATTTATAAAACTAGTTGTAATTTTACTCTAACTCGTTAGTGTATATGTATTACCTTAATAGGTTTGAATCCCGTTTATTACATGGGCTACATAAAAGTAATTTTACATAATAAATAAAATAGATATATCTTTAAGAAAACTCGTGTATTGCAAATGTTAAATAAAATAGAAAGGTCATATGTTAACGCGTACACTCGTCAAGATTTATCTTTTAAAAATAAACTTTGATGTACTACTCATCTATGATAACATTTTAGTTTCAAACGGGAACCTAATTTGATTCCTAATTTACCATAATTTCAATCACCGAACTCATATATATATATATATATATATATATATATATATATATATATATATATATATATGTGTGTGTGTGTGTGTGTGTGTGTGTGTGTGTGTGTGTGTGTGTGTATAGGATTAGGATCATTTGTGAACAACTTCTTGAGAGTGAACTCGTGAATTAATCTTGGCCTTTGATCATTTTTTAGGGTAAGATTGATATTAGTCAAGTACTTTTAATTAAAATCCTTTAATTTTCTCATCTCTTAACTCTCTCTCTCTCTCTCATTTTTAATTATTTCTTTATTATTTAATTATAAAAGATTAAAGGGCCAATGTTTAATTTTAAATAAACTTTTATATTCTTTTTAAAATTAAATATTAAACCTAATTAAATTATTATTTTTACATATGTGTATACAAGTCAGTATATACAAGACTTATACACTTGTGTATAATTACATCTTGTTCCCACAGGTCGGTATAAACCAGATTTATACACATGTGTATTGTTCAAGTACATATGTATATAGACTAACAACTATGTATCTTGTATAAATTGATAGTTAACGAGACTGTACACATGTATATAAACTAACATTTGTGTATCTTGTATAAACTAATACTATCGAAACTGTAGAAATGTGTATACACTAACAATTGTGTATCTTGTATATACGGAAACTAGCAACATTTTAGGAATTTTGATTATATTGTTTAATAAATACAATTTACAAAAGACGCAAATACCTTTCTGTCAATTAATTTAAAGGGAAGTTACAACATTATAACTACAATCTTGTCATTGTTTAAAAATCTTTAGATGATATAAATCGATGGCTCAGATTAGTTCACACAGTTCACTCTAAACCTAGTGTTCACTCTAGAACACTACCCTACCATATACATATATTTTATATATATATATATATACACACTCATAATACTCGGGATATAACTTTATAATATCCTTATCTAAATATTTGTTTAAAATTATTTATAGAAAAACAAATATTTATTCTTATCTAGAAAGTCAATTCATTCATGATTTTATTATTATTTTATATAAAAGAGAAATAGGAAAATAAGATAAGAAAACATCAGAAAGTGACACGTGTCCAAAACAATTTTCATTTATCAGTATATGAATTACAAATAAATTAGATTAGATTACTCTTCTAATTCTAAAATTAATATTCCTAATTATTTATCATAATATAATCATTATTTTCATAAATTTCATTGCATTCTTTGTAAATTATACTATTGTGAGGATTTATTTCTTTTTTATAATCAGATTCTTTCAAGTTTCAAATACGATATTTTATTAATATTTTTTTATTAGCCGATCAAAAGATAAATAGTAGATATATATTTTAAATTGTTTTTTCGTTTACACGTCCATTTTATCATTTTGCTCATTATTTTAGACATTTTTAATTATCTTGTTATTACTTATTTGTAAGATTAAGCAATGGGTTGTTGAGACATGTATATGTGCACATTTGCACTATTTCGAAATTCGCTCATGTATATGTTATATTAATATCCATATTTACTTTTGATGTGAGTGACTTTTATTTATTTAATTTTTTTAATTACAACGCTTATTCTATATTATTACACTAATAATTCTAATTTATTCATTTTCGTCCAAGATTGAACCAGTGATCTCGTAAGAGGCATATTCAACTTTGCCTAGGATTGAACTAGTGATTTCTTCTCTAAGAAGCATGTATCCCAACAAATGGGCTAGCCCTAGAAGTGTACAAAAACCAGTTTAGGACTGACACTAGAAAAAAAAAAACCGAAACCGTTTTTTAAAACCGGTTCCAACCCGAATCGAACCGCCGGTTAGTATACTGGTTAGGGATCTTGATCTTCAAAACCGGTTTAAAATCAAAACCGGTTTTAAAAATTTAGTTTAAACCTAAGAAAAACCGGTTTTTGGCACAAACTGGTTATAAACCGAACCGAGCTAGTTATACCAGTTTGGATTCCCATCATAAAAGACCGATTAGAAAACCGAACCGGTTATTTTAAAAACCTGTTTTTTTCCCACACAATAATAAACGGACCTAAAAAAACGATTGGTACACCTTTAGCTACCCGTAATTCTTTTATATCCACTATAATTCTAAGGTGTGATTACTAAAAGAGTAAATTGCACAAAACATCCTTTATGTTTCCTTAAACTTGCAGGTTCCAGCCTTAATGTTTAAAAGTTGCTAAAAACAGCCTTTAAGTTTATTTTTGTTGCGGGTTCAATCCTTTACAGCTAACCACGTTATTTTCTTCAGTTAAGTTCCCTCACATGCATAACATGTGAGGGTATATTCGTCATTTTGGTTGATCATGTGAGGGAACTTAACTGAAGAAAATAACGTGGTTAGCTGTAAAGGATTGAACCCGCAACAAAAATAAACTTAAAGGTTGTTTTTAGCAACTTTTAAACATTAAGGCTGGAACCTGCAAGTTTGAGAAAACATAAAGGATGTTTTGTGCAATTTACTCTTACTAAAAATGACAAACACTTTCTTTTAACTTCTATTCTCAAAAGTTTGAAAGCCACTTTTAAAACTTTTCTTTATTTTATCGATTACAATTAGACTTTTAGCTCATTTTACCTAAATAAAAAACCTTGCACTCAATAAAGAAAAGTCCTATAACCAGGACTCCAATGACCTCCTTGGGTTTCGCTTCTGCTTAGAATAAACTTGGAATTTATAAAAAGAAAAGGCTATTTAAAATACTATTAACTTAAATGGTTTTTGTTCATGAGATTGTCTTTTAATCAAGTTAAGGCTCAAACAAAAGTTTAAATGCCACTTTTGGCCGAGTTAGCTTTTAAGTTAAAAGTAATTAAAGAATAGCTCGGATACGAATGCTTAATACAATTATACAACAAAGAGAAAGAGAAGCCTAATTTACCCCAATAATTTTTTTTTTATTTTAGTAGCAAATCTTATATATTCTTAAATTACACCAAATAAATCTTATCGAGTACTGTCTATTACTATTAAATGAAATCCAGTTGTATGGTTTAATTAACCTCTTGCATGATAAGTCTTAAAAGAATTTTATATTTATGAGATTCAATCTTTGTTTCTTCTTGCGTGATAAGTCTTAAAAGAATTTTATATTGATGAGATTCAATCGTTGTTTCAGTGAGTTTCAAACTTGAGTGGCTATAAACATAAAACAAACTTGATTACATGTTTCATAATTCAACTTAGTTGTAGTCCATTTTATTTATAGTCATAAGTCTATATTCCTTCTCAAAATCATTATATTCTCAATACTTAGTTATAAAAAGTTAATATGGAATTTATAATAAACATTTTACCTATAGAATAATTAATAAACTATCAATTGAAAAGGAAAAAAAAAGGTCAACATTTAAAGAAAAGTTAATATGGAATTTATAATAAACATTTTGGCTATATAATATTAATAAACTATCAATTAAAAAAGGAAAAAAGGTAATTTTCAAAGCCCACCCGACAATATTCATATTCATATTGGAAAGTATTGATGTGAATTAAGAATTGATTTTGAACCCCATATTTGATGTCGACTTTCCATCTACCCACCTTCATTCATCCCCCATGCATTTTTTTATATCTAACCTAGATATATCATATTATCATTACACTTAAATAATACATACTTTATCTAATAGAATGATAAAATAGGCATTTAAACAATATTAAATTTCTTTTTAGTGTTTTAAAAACACCACTTGTTTTCATGATTTGTGCCGGCTGATGTTTAGTCATTTTTATTTAGTCTAAGCATTTATAATTTTCGATGGCAACACATAAACTAAATAAAGCTTATTCGTGTTACTAAAGTTGTAATTAATCTATAAATATCGGTTCTTCCCATTTGTAGAATTTGTGGCTTTGCTACATGATGGTGAACTTTCATTGGAAAGCCTTAGCCTATGAAATCGAGGGATCAAGAGAAACATGACATATTAGAGAAAGTTACAACGTCTTACTTTATAGTTTATATGCAAATGTTAAATATTCAAAGAAAAATATAGATTTAGCCACTTTTAGAAAGTTGCTATTCCTCAAAGATACAAATAATTTGTAAATAATCATATATTTTTTTTTAAATCATAGTTTCTTTTATTACGATTTATTAGTATTTTCTTCGAAAGATAGTAAATCATGAAGTAGATAAAAGTATCAAGTATGCACTTTATAAAACACAATAACTAATATCAGATATATATTCAGGAATGGTTTCATGATTTTATTTCCTGTAGAGATATATTTATGTTATTAGGTTGTGGATACTGTGTGTTATACGGATTGAATAAAAAATTTTCTCACATAAATAAAGATGATAAATACCATAAAAAATTGCTTAAGACTACCCATAATTAGAAAAATATCAATTTCTTTAAAATTTGAAGAATACCAAAATAAATGAACACAGTTTAAGATACTAATATATCATAGATAATTATTGTTATTTATCAATTTATACATAAGCTAAAACTTATAATTTAGACAACTTGAATTATAAATAATTTGAAATGGAAAGTTACACATGATAAATCTGCTAGTACACTTAACCCTTAAAATTAGCTAGAGCACATATTTAATTAATGAGTTTTACTTTGATGTCATCTTTTTTTTTTGCAAAGAATAGTATAGTTTAATTTTTTTAAGTTACCACAAGATTTTATACTAATGTTTAAGGAGTTTATTCCATTTATTTTTTCTTTAGATTACTATACCGAATGACGGTATCGTAATGAATCAAACTGATACCGATCGAAGCTGAAGTTCTGTCGTATTGTGCGAGGTATTCCAATATTTATAACTTTAAATAATGTATTTGTTATTGTCAATAACTAAAAAAACTAAACTCATCTCATAATTTATTCTACCGATCAAATGTAAACTCAAGGCGTCAGGTAAATATTATTTACAATAATTAAAAATAGCTTATATAAATTTACATAATTGATCGTAAATAAATTACAACCATAAGTTATATGTAATTTAGTAACTATATAAATTTAATTTAAATTTAAAGTGTATATTCGTTAATTCTCCAACTTTCTATAGCTATATTCAACAATATTTTATATATATTAATAAAATAATATTAGAATTAGATTAAACCCGTACGAATTAGATCAATATCCTTATGTGATATACTAATTAATAATAATATTAGAATTACTAGAAAATATCCTTATGTTGTTCAATTATATTATTAATAATAAAAAACCTATATTAAAGAAGAAAATGCCACATAGTATAAGCTTGTTTATTACACGAGTTAAACATAAAAAAAATTCTTAGTTAACTATGTGTTTTATTTGATTTATAGGTGTTATAAACCGTGTATTACATGGTTAAATATAAAAAATATAAATCATAAAATTTTATATCATCATTATCACATGGTTAAAGAATATAATAATATTATAATTTTATACATTAGTAATTCATGTTTTTCATCACATAGGTTGAGGGAATATAAACTATATTATTCAAAAAATATATAATACCATTTTGTAAACTCTAAATGTAATAATATTATAAAGTTAAAATTAATTTATGACTTTACTTTGAAAAATTTTGTTTTTTAATCTCTATATATTATGTATATTTCACGTAACATATGTATTACAGATTTCTTGTTTCTTAATCTTTATGTATTATTGATTAGTTATAATTGATCACATAACAATACTTGATAAGTAATAGTATCAATCAATTAGACACAACTGAAATTTAGCAAACATAACCATACTTGACCATGAGTAAGCACACATATGTAAGACCATATCTTACTTTACAGAATTACTATTAAAAATTTTATATTTAAACATGAAAATGCGAATATAGTCACTACAATTTTTCGAGTTTATTAAAACTTTATCAACACAGAACGTCTAGACATGTCTTTAATGATTAATTCCGTGACATTTAGAAAAAAAATTGCGGAAGCCTGGTATTTGATCGTGTTTGGTTCTTCATCGGCCTTGATCGTCATCCGGAAGTGTTTGCGATTACCCTGAACTGGAAATTTGCTAAATATTAGTATTATAGCAAATTACAGAAAACTACAACTTAACGAGCTAGTCAAATAAATCAAAAGAGAAATTTGAATTTTTAAGGTGGCGTCGGCGACGGCTATAAGCTTCGTCGGCGACACCCCTTGATAACTCGCGTCGGAGCTTTAATCATTCTCCGTGTGGGCACTACCTCTGTTTCTATGACCTCGCGAGTCATTTATATTTTTGGTTTTACGTGTCCTTTTGTCCACTATGGTTCTTTCGTCCATAATGACGTATTCCACGAATTTCCTTGGGTCATTTATTTCTATGTGCGTTGTATATCGTTTTTATGGTTCTCACGAAAACCAATTATACAAGTACGCCTGTAAGTTTTCTTGACCCCAAGAATCTTTTAACTCTTCTCATTCACCTCGTTTTTACCACATCGGATGTATATGTGTCTATTATAACAAGTTCATGGTATCATGTGTTTATCATTTACTTGGCCAGAGTAAGCGATCAACACATGGTACACATGACCTTATTATAACTAACACATTATTTCCCATGTAAGTACCTTGGTTCATGCCCATATTTCTGATTTTATTTAGTAAAACTTTGTTTAATTAGTAAAACTTTGTTTAATTGTATTTAACAATTATTAGTTTTTACTTTTTTCATCTCAAACATATAAAATGTTTTACCTTTTATAAGACTTTTATGTAACCTCATTTATCTATGTGATCTTTACTTTTCCTCAATAAAATCTTTATTGAAAATTTCTACTTGAATGGTCACCCCATCCAAGATTTTAGATCTGATCTCTTTTATATTTTTATTATTCACGATTGTGAATGATGCGTATTACCCGCCCAATTTCTCTTGGGAACATTATCATGGATGGGTATCCCGCCGGTTTTCCCATGTTTTAATCTCGTATACAACCGTCGTTCATTACGTATCTGTTGCATACTACTAGTTATACAATAATTTAAAGTGTGCACCTGGGTGATATTTCCCTCATGGGCTTTCATTGTTGTTTGACCTTTATTCGGTGTTCTCACTTGGTTTAGTTCCCTGATGAGCATGCTCTGCTTGTCATACTCTAGACTAATTCATCGTCATATCAGTAAATCATTAAACTCTCGCCATCCTTAGATGCGAGCATCCTTCAATTAGAACGTTCACAAAAGATTAGTAACGTTGACATTAATAAGCACCCGTACTATAATACAAGGCTTTCTACTATACTTGTTAACATACCTAATTTGTTAACTATACCGGTCTTTTACCAATTTAATTGGGGTAACGTGTATTTACACGATAACCCTATGTGTTGTTTACAACACTTTAACATGTTAGACCGTTTATATTCATAATAACTTACCGGATCATGCGACCACCCGTCGAACCGAACACCTTTGATCGTTAACCTTGAGCTCTGATTACCAACTTGTAAGACCCTCTCTTACTTTACTGAATTACTATTAAAAATTTTATATTTAAACATGTAAATGCGAATATACGTCACTACAATTTTTCGAGTTTATTAAAACTTTATCAACACAGAACGTCTAGTCATGTCTTTAATGATTAATTCCGTGACATTTAAAAAAACATTTGCGGAAGCCTGGTCTTTGATCGTGTTCTGTTCTTCATCGGCCTTGATCGTCACCCGGAAGTGCTTGAGATTACCCTTAACTGGAAATTTGCTAAATATTAGTGTTATAGCAAATTACAGAAAAATACAACTTAACGAGCTAGTCAAATAAATCAAAACAGAAATTTGAATTTTTTAGGTGGCGTTAGCGACGGCTATAAACTTCGTCGGCGACGCCCCTTGATAACTCGCGTCGGAGCTGTCACACCCCGACCCGCAGCGGAAATAAGAGTCGGAGCATAATTGGGTTATCACCAAAGCACATGACATTTACTATTATGTTTCATAATTAATAAAGTCAAAGTTACATTTTCAAACATCCAAACATGTTCATTCAATACAAAGGAAATAACCAAACATAACAATCCCAATACTAAATCGTTTATTCTTCTAATCCAGGTCCTATGTGTTCCTAGCTGCTGCTGGTTCACCTGTATCATGTGTAAAATGGGAGTTTTTGGGTCAACATAAGTTGGCGAGTGAACCTTATTAGATAAACATTTGATAATGATTTTTATGGTTAGTTTATCAATGAAATATTGTGCATAATCATAAAAGAGCAAATGTAAGTAATCAAGCATTGGCAAATAGCAGTTACAATTATAACATACAATAACACTTGATAGCATACATGAACATACCAATATCATACGATAACTAACATAAATGAACTGTGCGATCAAGGCTCAATCAAACGGAGCCGATCGTATTGCATGTACTGAAATGTAAAATGGACTGTGCGATCAAGGCTCAATCAAACGGAAGGCTCAATCAAACGGAGCCGATCGTATTGCATGTACTGAAATGTAAAATGAACTGTGCGATCAAGGCTCAATCAAACGGAGCCGATCGTTGCGGGCACGCCAGGTTCAACCGCATAATAAAATGGGGAACAAGCTCAAACCTCATAAATGGGGAGCGGCGGCCTCGGCAATTGCATGTACTGAAATAATAATTTGCATCCAATAATAACTACTTAACAGCAACAAACTAAATACACATGTCATGATATGATGTATGCACAATAGTTTAGTTATAATATGTATATAAACAAAGACACATGATACACCCCAAAAACGTGATTAAAACGGGGAATTTGAAAGGTTCACTCACATTGGGTGCGTTGAATTTGAGATGGTGAGATGCGCACGATTTAGATGAGCGGATCGACGAGGAATACTAACCTAAATAATAATGGAAAAATATATTAGGTGGATAGATTTTATTAAGGATTTTAATGAAATTTTTAGATATATTTTTGTGAGTTTATGGCTATTTTCTATCTTTAAAAATGTTATTTTTAAGTATTTTTAATTGATTTTTAAATTAAATTAAATAAATAAAAATAAAAAAAATATTATTTTTTTAAGTGTTTGACCGTTGACCGGTTCGGTCAGCGGATAAATTCTGCGCCGGGTGGGATTCGAACCGGCGACCTTCCGTTCGCGTGCACGCAGCTCTACCAACTGAGCTACGTGTCTAACCCGTTATAAACTCGTTTTTAATTATATTTATACACTTATTTGAATTAACCGAAAATTCCTTTATTTGCAAAAACGTTTTAATTCAATTGAACGGTGCTCGTGACGAGATTCGAACGCGCGACATGTAGTTCATGATGCACACAGTCCACCGCTGGACTGTGTGTCTAACCCGGTTATATTCTTGGTTTTTATTATACTTAACAACTATCTGTTTTAACCCGGTTTAGTTCTTGATCAAAAAGGCAGGTTATTACACAAGGCGTGCGTGTAGCAAGGATCGAACTCGGGACGTGTGTGTGAAATTTGCACACAGTTCACCGCTGGACTGTGTGTCTAACCCGTTTAAAATACCGTTTTTAATTAATCTTATGTTCTGTTATGACTTCATCTTCTTCGCCGATTTACACAGACATCATAATTCGACTGGTTATGATTGATTTGTGATTTATACAATTCTCAGACATTAACAGTAATTCAAAAGTAGAGAATGGAGAGAGTTTAAGGAACAGAATATACCGATTGATGTTATTCACAGAAATCCGGCGGAGGTTCGTCGGTACTGGAAATGAACTCCGGCTGTTGAAACCAATTAACAGCGTTGATCGATTATTCATAAAGTTGAGTCACTTAAACAAGGTTTGAAAGAAGTTTAGGATATCATACCAGTTCACAGTGTGATTCCGGCAGTCTCAGAGATTTTCCGGCGGAGATAAGATTTTTGATAAACGTTGACTAGGATCGATTCTGATGATGGAGTTGTGTTAGAGACTGATTAATCACATGTTTTAAACAGAAAGAGTCGGAGGAATTACCGTGAGAATGTGAGTCCCGGTTTTCCGGTGACTTGCAGAAATTTTCCGGCGAACTGATTCAGATGATCTTATGGTTCAAACATGCGACGAAAATGAAATTGAGTATTGATATGATAGTTCTGAATTGCGAGAATGATCTGAAGCTTGAGTTAAATCAGAACTTTGATGAATTTTCGGTTTCAAAAGCCGAAAATGATAAGACTTAAAGTTTCAATCAATTTTAACTTGATTAGAAACCGTAATACATTGGTTATGAGCTGAACAAGTGAATTAACAACGATTTGACGATTGGTTTGCCGATTACCGTTATTCAGATGGCATCATCGGTTAAATTGAGTTTGTGTATAAGTTCCATTTGTTTTCCTAGAGTTAACAGAAAACACATTGTGGCGGAGTGGTTTAGGGAATGGATGTTAAGTCGTTGTAGCGACTCAGCTGACCCGGGTTCGAGTCCCGGCAGCTTCAAATGTTTTTTATTTGTTTTATTTTAACTTTTTATCAAATATAATTTTTTATAGTTTAGTTTATTTATTAATTATGTATCGTTTTAACTCAAAATAACCATAAATAATTAATGCACTTTTATAACTTGGTACTTGATTACAAAACAGAGCGGGTTTTGGAGACCCGATTTTTTACAAATGTTACAGTATCCCCTACTTTTAGGAATTTCGTCCCGAAATTTAAACAGTTGAAGTAGTAGGAAAAAGATGCGGGTATTTTTCACGCATTGAGTCTTCACGTTCCCAAGTAAACTCAGGTCCCCGTTTCGACTCCCAGCGTACCCTAACAATTGGAATGCGACTTCGTCGAAGACGCTTTTCTCCGTAGTCCTTGATCTCCACTGGTCTTTCAATAAAATGCATGGATTCATCAATCTGAATATCTTCCAGCGGAATATGGAGATTCTCATCAGCGAGGCACTTCTTCAAGTTCGACACGTGGAATGTGGGATGAATCCTGTTGAGTTCTTCTGGTAAGTCAAGCTTGTATGCTACAGGACTTACTCTTTCGAGTATCTTGAAAGGTCCTACGTAACGTGGTGCTAGCTTCCCCTTTTGACCAAAACGAACTACTCCCTTCCACGGTGATACTTTTAAAAGCACATGATCACCAATGTTAAACTCTAAGGGCTTCCGTCGTTTATCTGCGTAACTCTTTTGACGACTTTGAGCTGCTAGAAGATTGTTCCGGATTTGATGAATCTTATCTGTGGTTTCTTGGATCAATTCTGGACCAGTAATTTGTGCTTCCCCAAATTCGTGCCAACAAACAGGAGATCGGCACTTTCGACCATATAAGGCTTCAAAAGGTGCCATGCCGATGCTCGAATGATAGCTGTTGTTGTACGAAAATTCAACTAACGGTAGGTGGGCGTCCCAATTTCCCTTGAAGTCTATGACACATGCTCTAAGCATATCCTCAAGAGTTTGAATGGTGCGCTCAGACTGTCCATCAGTTTGAGGATGATAGGCGGTACTGAGATCTAATCGAGTGCCCATAGCGGATTGTACTGCTTGCCATGTTCGTGAGGTGAAACGACCATCACGATCAGAAATAATACTTAATGGTACCCCATGTCGCCTTACGATTTCGTTGATATAAATACGAGCAAGCTTTTCGTTCTTGAAATCTTCTCGAATAGGAATAAAGTGAGCTGATTTTGTAAGTCGGTCTATAATCACCCATATAGTGTCATACCCACCAGAAGTGCGAGGTAACCCGGTAATGAAATACATGGTTATATTTTCCCACTTCCATACAGGTATTTCCGGTTGGACTAGAAGTCCTGAGGGTCTTTGGTGTTCAGCCTTCACCTTTGAACATGTAAGACTCTTGGAAACAAAAACGGCAATATCTTTCTTCATTCCAGGCCACCAATAGGTGTATCGTAGGTCTTGATACATCTTATCGGCTCCTGGGTGTATAGAATATCGCGTTTTGTGAGCTTCATTCATAAGAGTTTCACGAAGATTGTTGTGGTTAGGAATCCAGATACGATCTAGGTAATACAGAATACCGTCCGATTTAGTTTCAAGTTTTAGCTCGGCTCCACAGGACATCTCTTTTCGTACATCTTCTTCTGTTATCGAAACGTGTTGAGTTTCTCGAATTTGATCTTTAATATCGGTTATAATTTGCGAACATAGAAGATGAATGGAGTTCGCATAACCCTTTCGACTAAGTGCATCAGCCACCACATTTGCTTTACCAGGGTGGTATCTAATTTCACAGTCGTAATCATTTAGGAGTTCGACCCATCTTCGTTGCCTCATATTTAACTCTTTTTGATTGAAGATATGTTGAAGACTCTTGTGGTCAGTGTATATTTCACACTTAGTACCATAGAGATAATGTCTCCATATCTTAAGAGCGAATACAACGGCTCCAAGTTCTAGGTCATGAGTGGTGTAGTTCTTTTCATGTGTCTTGAGTTGCCTCGAGGCATAAGCGATGACTTTTCCTCTTTGCATAAGAACGCAACCTAATCCTTGCCCTGACGCGTCGCAATAGACTACAAAATCATCACAACCTTCAGGAAGAGTGAGGATTGGTGCATCACAAAGTTTTTGTTTAAGAGTTTGAAAAGCTTCTTCTTGCTTGGGTCCCCATACGAATGGTTTTCCCTTATGGGCTAAAGCCGTGAGTGGCACCGCAATGCGAGAGAAGTTTGAAATGAATCGACGATAATAGCCAGCTAGTCCAAGAAAAGATCTTACTTCAGTTGGTGTACGTGGAGCTTGCCACTCTTGAACTGCCTTGATCTTTGAAGGGTCAACATGTATTCCTTTGTCATTGACTACATGCCCGAGGAATTGCACCTCTTTTAACCAGAATTCACATTTAGAGAACTTGGCATAAAGCTTTTCCTTTTCTAGAAGTGCAAGAACGAGTCGAAGATGACGCTCATGATCAGCTTTAGATTTTGAATAAATAAGAATATCGTCGATGAAGACTATAACAAATCGATCAAGGTAAGGTTTGCAGACTCTGTTCATTAGGTCCATGAAGACAGCTGGTGCATTGGTTAATCCAAACGGCATAACCATGAATTCATAGTGGCCATAACGAGTTCGAAAAGCAGTCTTAGGGACGTCTTCTTCATGCACTCTAAGCTGATGATAGCCAGATCGAAGATCGATTTTTGAAAAGCAACTGGCACCTTGTAGTTGGTCAAGAAGATCATCTATGCGAGGTAAAGGATAGCGATTTTTTATGGTTAACTTGTTGAGCTCTCTGTAGTCGATGCACATACGAAAAGATCCATCTTTCTTCTTTACAAAAAGGACAGGTGCACCCCAAGGCGATGAGCTGGGACGTTTGAATCCCTTGTCAGTCAACTCTTGCAATTGACTGGCTAGCTCTTGCATTTCAGAGGGGGCTAACCTATATGGAGATTTCGCAACTGGTGTAGCACCAGGTATAAGATCAATACGGAATTTGACATCTCTGATTGGAGGAAGTCCTGAAATGTCGTCAGGAAAAACTTGTGGAAAATCTTTTACTACAGGAATATCTTCAAGTTTCTTCTCTGTGGTCCCCTTCTTAATGATATGGGCTAAAAACGCGACATAATTCTTGCGAAGGTATTTTTGAGCTTGAAGACAAGACATTAAGTTGAGCCCTTTCGACGAGGTTTCTCCAATGATTCGAAGAGTCTGACCGTTTGAAAGAGGAATACGAATAAATTTTTCACGACATACAACTTCCGCATGATGTTGACTGAGCCAATCCATACTGATTATGATGTCGAAACTTCCCAGCTTCATAGGAATAAGGTCGACTGAGAAATCGTGGTCGTTTAAGGTGAGTGTACAGTTGCGTAAAATAGAGTCTAATGAAACTGGTTTTCCGTCCGCAACTTCTACCGTTATGGATTCCGCGAGCTTATCCCGATTTTTGCTTAAGATAGGTTCAAATTCTAATAACACGAAACTTCTATCCGCACCAGTATCAAATAACATAGAGGCATATCTACAATTTATAAGAAACGTACCGTTGACCACATTGCCTTCAGCTCTGGCCTGGTTCGCGTTAATATTGAAAGCTCTTCCTCTAGTAGGTGGAGGAGCTTGGTTCGCTTGATTCACAGGGTTGGCTTGGGCCTGAGCATGAATAATATTAACCAGCCTTGGACATGTGTTTCTGAAATGACTTGGGTCGCCGCAATTGAAACAAGCCCGCATAGGTTGGCCCATAGGGTAATTGGGTTGATAGTATGTTTGGGCTAAATGTTGGGTGGGTGGAAATGGTAGTTGTTGTTGTGCTTGACCCATTAACTGTTGGTGGGTTTGGGTTAAAGATTGGTGGCGGTTTGTTTGTTGAAGCGTGCGGCAGTTTTGAACAGTATGTCCTGCGCGACCGCAGCCGGTGCAGTATTGGCAAGGATGATCAGGGGAGTGGTGATACTGACAACGGTTACATTTTGGTAATGGGCCTGTGTAGGGTCTTCTGTATGGCGCGGGTGATGGAGTGACTTGAGTGATGGGTGCAACAGGAATAGGGGTGTTGGTTTGGGTGACTGCAAAATTCCTGGTGTTACGCTTCCTCTTGTAAGCAAACTTAGAGGAAGGAATGGGGTGGTTTGAGGTTTGTCCCTCAACAGGGGCTTTCTTCTTCTCTTCTTTGAACTTCCCATTGCGAATTTGGTTTTCGGTCAGTTCAGTTGCCAACTCCACAGCAGCTTCGAGTGTTACCGGTGAAACGCTGAGAACCGAATCTTGAATTTTCGAGGGAAGTCCTCGAATATAATGTTCGATCAGGCGATAGGTTGGAGTGAATAAGTTTGGAACCATTTGGTTCAACTACAAGAACCTCTTGTTGTAAGTAGAGTGATCACCCTCCTTTTGCTTTAAGGCATGAAATTCATCCTCCAACTTCTTAATTTCACTTCTAGGACAGAAACGCCTAGTCATGATTTCCCTTAACTCCTCCCAAGTTAAGGCCATTGCATCTTCAGTTCCCCTCTTTCCTTTCTCAGTATTCCACCAAGTGAGAGCTACACCAAGTAGTCTCCCGGTGGCGTAACGAACCTTGCGATCCTCAGGACAATCGCAGTTTAAGAAAACGTTTTCCATTTCCTCGAACCAATGTAGGAGAGCAGTGACTCCCTCAGTCCCTTCGAATTTTGGAGGATCACAGGACTTAAAATGTTTGTAAGAGCACTTGATGGTAGGAGGGTTGTCGATGTTCTGGTCCTGTTGTTGAGGAGGGTTAGTAGGATTTGTAGCAAGGGCTTGTTGTACTTGTACCACGATGTCAGGCAATATCGTGTCCATTTGTTTCGCGATATGTGTGGCCAAACGTTCCTGAGTCTTTCCCGATCTTTTAGCCCTTCGATGCTGTCTAGATGACATCTACAGGATCATAAAATGAGAAGATTGTGAGTTTATGGTGTCTTTTTAGGTGTCATGTGTCTTCAAGAAAATGAAAATAACATAAATATCAATAATGCAACTACATCCATAGGATGTCTTGGGTTCGCTCATGTTGGGCCTCAAATGTCCCCCATACCTTCACCCACATAGTCATGTGGGCCCCATGGCTATTGGCTTGGTAGGATTCACATTAGTATTGGCAATTTAACACTCGCATCCCCCCAATGCAAACCACAAAATATGTTCATGAGATGTTTGGTCGGAACGTGTCCAGGTGTAGACACAATGACAACTCAAAGTGGGATTAGCTCACACGACGTTTGGTATAGCATGCTTTGGCCTAATAGGTACTTCGTACTCTCATCGTTAGTCCCCAGGTAGGCAAACTGGTCCTTTATTTTGGATTTATACGAATGCCAGCCTAGACAGGACGTTCCGACTACCGGTACTAGTACCCTTCCAGTTACTACATGCCCATCATGAGAACTCACTTTGATGAGATTTGAAAACACGAAAGTCATGTAAAATCAATCATGATGTGGTGTGTGCTTTCATGGATGTGATATGTTATGATCATACGATTTCATGATAGGCATTATTTAATAATACATACTTATGAACATGCTTGTACAATATCAAATGTAACATTTAACATAAAACATATAAACATCATGAAATTTGGCATATAACACACAAAATTCTTATAAGTTTCTAATCGACTATAGTATAGGCTCTAAGGGTCTAATAACCTATCCTATATCCCTATAGTCATGGCTCTGATACCAATCTGTCACACCCCGACCCGCAGCGGAAATAAGACTCGGAGCATAATTGGGTTATCACCAAAGCACATGACATTTACTATTATGTTTCATAATTAATAAAGTCAAAGTTACATTTTCAAACATCCAAACATGTTCATTCAATACAAAGGAAATAACCAAACATAACAATCCCAATACTAAATCGTTTATTCTTCTAATCCAGGTCCTATGTGTTCCTAGCTGCTGCTGGTTCACCTGTATCATGTGTAAAATGGGAGTTTTTGGGTCAACATAAGTTGGCGAGTGAACCTTATTAGATAAACATTTGATAATGATTTTTGTGGTTAGTTTATCAATGAAATATTGTGCATAATCATAAAAGAGCAAATGTAAGTAATCAAGCATTGGCAAATAGCAGTTACAATTATAACATACAATAACACTTGATAGCATAAATGAACATACCAATATCATACGATAACTAACATAAATGAACTGTGCGATCAAGGCTCAATCAAACGGAGCCGATCGTATTGCATGTACTGAAATGTAAAATGGACTGTGCGATCAAGGCTCAATCAAACGGAGCCGATCGTATTGCATGTACTGAAATGTAAAATGAACTGTGCGATCAAGGCTAAATCAAACGGAGCCGATCGTATTGCATGTATTGAAATGTAAAATGAACTGTGCGATCAAGGCTCAATCAAACGAAGCCGATCGTTGCGGACACGCCAGGTTCAACCGCATAATAAAATGGGGAACAAGCTCAAACCTCATAAATGGGGAGCGGCGGCCTCGGCAATTGCATGTACTGAAATAATAATATGCATCCAATAATAACTACTTAACAGCAACAAACTAAATACACATGTCATGATATGATGTATGCACAATAGTTTAGTAATAATATGTATATAAACAAAGACACATGATACACCCCAAAAACGTGATTAAAACGGGGAATTTGAAAGGTTCACTCACATTGGGTGCGTTGAATTTGAGATGGTGAGATGCGCACGATTTAGATGAGCGGATCGACGAGGAATACTAACCTAAATAATAATGGAAAAATATATTAGGTGGATGGATTTTATTAAGGATTTTAATGAAATTTTTAGATATATTTTTGTGAGTTTATGGCTATTTTCTATCTTTAAAAATGTTATTTTTAAGTATTTTTAATTGATTTTTAAATTAAATTAAATAAATAAAAATTAAAAAAATATTATTTTTTTAAGTGTTGACCGTTGACCGTTGACCGTTGACCGGTTCGGTCAGCGGATAAATTCTGCGCCGGGTGGGATTCGAACCGGCGACCTTCCGTTCGCGTGCACGCAGCTCTACCAACTGAGCTACGTGTATAACCCGTTATAAACTCGTTTTTAATTATATTTATACACTTATTTGAATTAACCGAAAATTCCTTTATTTGCAAAAACGTTTTAATTCAATTGAACCGGTGTAGTTCATGATGCACACAGTCCACCGCTGGACTGTGTGTCTAACCCGGTTATATTCTTGGTTTTTATTATACTTAACAACTATCTGTTTTGCCGGTTTAGTTCTTGATCAAAAAGGCAGGTTATTACACAAGGCGTGCGGTGTAGCAAGGATCGAACTCGGGACGTGTGTGTGAAATTTGCACACAGTTCACCGCTGGACTGTGTGTCTAACCCGTTTAAAATACCGTTTTTAATTAATCTTATGTTCTGTTATGACTTCATCTTCTTCGCCGATTTACACAGACATCATAATTCGACTGGTTATGATTGATTTGTGATTTATACAATTCTCAGACATTAACAGTAATTCAAAAGTAGAGAATGGAGAGAGTTTAAGGAACAGAATATACCGATTGATGTTATTCACAGAAATCCGGCGGAGGTTCGTCGGTACTGGAAATGAACTCCGGCTGTTGAAACCAATTAACAGCGTTGATCGATTATTCATAAAGTTGAGTCACTTAAACAAGGTTTGAAAGAAGTTTAGGATATCATACCAGTTCACAGTGTGATTCCGGCAGTCTCAGAGATTTTCCGGCGGAGATAAGATTTTTGATAAACGTTGACTAGGATCGATTCTGATGATGGAGTTGTGTTAGAGACTGATTAATCACATGTTTTAAACAGAAAGAGTCGGAGGAATTACCGTGAGAATGTGAGTCCCGGTTTTCCGGTGACTTGCAGAAATTTTCCGGCGAACTGATTCAGATGATCTTATGGTTCAAAAATGCGACGAAAATGAAATTGAGTATTGATATGATAGTTCTGAATTGCGAGAATGATCTGAAGCTTGAGTTAAATCAGAACTTTGATGAATTTTCGGTTTCAAAAGCCGAAAATGATAAGACTTAAAGTTTCAATCAATTTTAACTTGATTAGAAACCGTAATACATTGGTTATGAGCTGAACAAGTGAATTAACAACGATTTGACGATTGGTTTGCCGATTACCGTTATTCAGATGGCATCATCGGTTAAATTGAGTTTGTGTATAAGTTCCATTTGTTTTCCTAGAGTTAACAGAAAACACATTGTGGCGGAGTGGTTTAGGGAATGGATGTTAAGTCGTTGTAGCGACTCAGCTGACCCGGGTTCGAGTCCCGGCAGCTTCAAATGTTTTTTATTTGTTTTATTTTAACTTTTTATCAAATATAATTTTTTATAGTTTAGTTTATTTATTAATTATGTATCGTTTTAACTCAAAATAACCACAAATAATTAATGCACTTTTATAACTTGGTACTTGATTACAAAACGGAGCGGGTTTTGGAGACCCGATTTTTTACAAATGTTACAGGAGCTTTGCTGTCTTAGACAGTCATTTAAGCCATCGGATTATTTATGTAGCATCGGCGACGACCAGATAGGGGGCCGGCGACGCTGCCTTCTGCAGCGAATTTGCTGCTGTATTGTTATACTTGTTCGTTCGAGCCGTTTCAAGTCTCGAGCGTTTAAACACGATCTGGGGCTTACAGAGACGTTTTCGCATAACTCAATTTTGCTTTCATTCAACGGTTTCCTGTGGTAAGCTACGGCTGGTCACTGTAGCTTAAAATGAGCTATCACATAAATTTCCGTTTTGCCGTTTTTATTACAAAAACTTTCGTAACTTATTGAATCTATATCCGTTTCTCATGAAACTTGTTTCTAAATGACCGTAAATTGATTTCTTACATACTTGACCCGAAATCTAAAACCCGGATCCGTAATTCATTTGAATTACGCATCCATTCTCGGTTATTGCATATGTACATATATTTTGACCCGTTAAGAGATTTAAGCAATTAAGTTTAAATCTCACTTCCTCTTACCATATTTCACATTTCCACACTAAGATATTCATTTATTTTCCACCACAAATAAGGTTGTGGTGGATTTGTTATCGTAGATTCTTTTATCCAATTTCTACCCTTCGGTTCGACATTTTACGAAAAAAGGCCCTTTAAAAGGGCATTAACCAAAAAGATTATGCTTTTCGCTTTTACACTACCGAAAGAGTCTACTAAATTATAAAACTCATTTTTAAGCTACCCTTAGGGTCGTTTATATATATATATATATTGACCAAACAAATATCCTTAACTCATATTCTATTAAATTTTCATTATGTTCCTAAGAACGAGATGTCTAGACTTAAAATTATTAAACATACCTCTTGTTAGGTAACCCCAATGTTCATCCAAGTCCTAATTAACTCAATTTGGACCTTAAACTCCTCAATAAGAGTTTGACCCATCACACTTACCTGGCTTGAGTCGTAGCTTTGACCCATTTAAATACCTTTCACTATTAATTACTAACTAATAGCGACGCGAATCATGCGTTATTCCCCTGTGATCACAAAACTCGACAAACGTTCATTAGATATTAACGTCAAATGGCGATGACTACACCATTTGACCCATTTGGTCTAAATGACTATTTTATCTTTATAAGATGATATATATTTACCGTCTCACCATTTAATCCATTTCAGTTACGCCTTGTGCTTATATTCTTAATTCGTTTAACCCATTACAGTTTACGCCATAAAATGCCCTATATTAGAGTTTAATATTTTCGTCAAACTCGTGACTGAATTACCATATTACCTGTAACATTCGTGTAAATCGGGTCTCGAAAACCCGCCCCAATTTATCAATCAAAGCGTATTTCTTTTTATGTCGTTCGATGGTTTTATTTATTGTTTAAAATATTAAACTATTCTATATATAATTAAGGTTTAAAATTATTTGAATCACATAATCAATTAAATAAATAAAATAAATCACCTAAATAATAAATATTTATAGTAATTAAAAAGGTTTAATAAAAACAATTAAAGAAAATTCAGTTTAAAAAATGGGTGAACCGGGAATCGAACCCGGGTTCACCAGATGCACACACACCACAAACACCACCACGCTGCACAACATTAGATGTGCAAATTTAGAAACTTAAAACTCTTATTTTGAAACTGAGATGAAACCTGCAATTAACCAGAATCATCGTTCGCGCGCCTTTCCTTTCTTTTTTTGAATCTTCTGACAACTGGTTCTGGATTTATTTTTGGCAAAATCAAAGTTGGATAGCTGTCATCTTCAATTACCCGAACAAGTTTCCAAAAGCCGAAACCAAAATCCACCTCGATCAACCTATAAATACCTAGCACCATTCCACACCCTAACTCGTTCAATTCTTTCCTCTCCAAATGCAATACATCGGTGCTCTGAGTATTCCCTTTTGTTTCATCAGTTGGTCGTCGGAATCTTCCTCGCCGGAATACATCCAGTTGCCGGAACCTAGTCACCCACCGGCTCAATTAATCGATAGAACTCTTGTTCCCTTATCTTGAATTGTTTTAATTAATTAACTTCAGTAGAAAAAGGGATTAAAATGGCCGGCTATGTGTTGGTTCAAATTCGCAGCGAAGAAGATGAAGTGCTGGGTCTATATATATATTTTATGATTAAGATTTCAAACGGGTTAAGCACCCGCCCAACTGGTTGGGCCGGGTGCAACCTAAACCCGGGACACCCGGTTCGAGTCCAAGCATCTACCGGTCGGACCACTATGAAATCTTTTTTTTCAAATCTAACTTATCTATATCAACATATTCAGTGCATAAATATAATTAAATTTCAAGTATTGACGGGTTAGACACCCAACCCAGTTGATTGGGCTGGGTGCAAGTTACAGCTGAGGTCTCGGGTTCGAGACTCGTGGTACGCGTCCGGTTCGATCCAGTATAATCTTTTTGAATTTAATTAAATTTGGATAAACGTAAAATGTATATAAGTATTATTAAAATCCAGATTATTTCGGGTTAGACACGTAGCTCAGTTGGAAGAGCTGCATGCACGCAACCGAGAGGTCACGGGTTCGAGCCTCACCACATGCATGCTTATAAACGATCAAACCGGCCGACTGACAGCCTTATCAGTCTGACAACATTTTTTATATTATTTTATTTTTATTTTTAATGTTTATTTTATGGCTTATTAATTAAATGAAAAATCAATGAAAATGTTTAAGAAATATTTTTCTAAGGGTTTAATATATCAATAAAACTCACAAAAATAATCTAAAAAACCTAAACAAAGGATTATAACCTAAATATTAATTAATTTAATTATCAAGTTATCGCGTTATTTGGTTTAGGTTAGTACTCCTTCATCAGTTAAATCCGCAACTCGTGTGCTCTCATTTTCAATAAAGAATACGCACCCACTGTGAGTGAATCTCTACAAATTCCCCGTTTTAATCATGTTTTGGGGTGTATCATGTGTCGTACAAATTTCTTTTATTTTATTTAAACACTTGTGCTAATATCATTTCGTGACCAAATGTATAGTGGTTACGTGGTTTATTTGTGGATACATTTTATCATTTCAGTGCAATCATTTCATTGCCCATCAGTTCCTCGTGGGATACGGGTTGAGCATCAGGTGCCTCATTAGATCGGCTCCGTTTGATTGAGCCTTGATCTCAAATACATCATTCATCATGTCATATGTTCATACAATGTGGTTTGTGATTGGTTATATATATATATATATATATACACATCTGTTCACATATGATTCATACACAATTTTATTTTAACAACAACAAAATTTAATTATTTAACACTCGCCAAATTTTGTTGACCCAAATTTTCTGTTTTACGCATGATACAGGTGAACAAGCTGAGGAGAGAAACACATAGGAATGACCTTAGAAGAATAAACAAGTTATTTCGTTTGGAACAATCTTTTGGTTTATTGTTTGTGTTTGTATGAATTTTGTGATGGATATTTGAAGTTAATTTCAATTTAATAAATATGAAACTTATTAGTAAATATCATGAGCTTTGGTGATAACCCAATCACGCCCCGATTTTTATTCCGCTGCGGGTCGGGGTGTGACAGATTGGTATCAGAGCTTGTGACTATAGGGATATAGGATAGGTTATTAGACCCTTAGAGCCTATACTATAGTTGATTAGATTTTAATTGTTTATGTTTTACATGCAAATTTCATGATGTTTATATGTTTCATGTTTATTTTCACACACAATTTTATGCAAGCACTCCCACAAGTACGTGTTAATATGCAATGCTCATCATAGTTCATATCTCAATAACATATCATACCTATGAAAGCACACGATTTCACAATTTCCATGATTTCTTTTCAAAGATTTTGGCAACGTTTTCATATTTTTCAAATCACATCAAAGTGAGTTTTCACGACGGGCATGTAGTAACTGGAAGGGTACGAGTACCGGTAGTCGGAATGTCCTGTCTAGGCTTGGCATTCGTATAAATCCAAAATAAAGGACCAGTTTGCCTACCTAGGGACTAACGATGAGAGTACGAAGGACCTATTAGGCCAAAGCATGCTATACCAAACGTCGTGTGAACTAACCCCACTTTGAGTTGTCATTGTGTCTACACCTGGACACCCTCCGACCTTTTATCTCTCAATCATGTTTTACGATTTTCATTCGGGTGATGCGAGTGTTAACCAGCCGACACCAATGTGAACCCTACCAAGCCCAATAGTCATGGGGGCCCACATGACTACAGAGGCTATGGTATGGGAGACATTTGGAGGCCCAAATATGAGCAAGCCCAAGACATCCTATGGATGTAGTTAAGTTATTTTCAGTTATTTATAAATGTTGTTTTCATTCTTTTTACGACACATGACACCTAGAAAATTTTCAAACTCACAATCTCCCTACGTATATTCCTGTAGATGTCTGCTAGACACTTACGAGGAGGTAGAAGGTCAGGAAGGTCAAGCGAGCGCATGGCCACGAAAATTACTCAACAAATGGTCGCATACTTCCTAACATCGTACTACAAGTTCCACAAGCTCTCGCCGTAAACCCATCAACCCTCCGAACCAAGAAGTCCAAAACGTCGCCAAACCTCCTCTCATAACCACTAAATGCACCTACAAACACTTCAAGTCTTGCGATCCCCCAAAATTTGAAGGGACTGAATGTGTCACCGCTCTACTCCATTGGTTTGAGGAGATGGAAAACACCTTTCTCAATTGCGACTGTCCTGAGGATCGCAAGGTACCTTACGCTACTGGACGTTTGTTTGGGGTAGCCCTTACCTGGTGGAACACGGAAAAAGGTAAGCGAGGTGTGAAAGATGCCATGGCCTTCTCATGGGAGGAATTAAGAGAAATCATGACAAGACGCTTCTGCACTAAAAGCGAGATCAAAAAGCTTGAAGACGAATTCTATTCTTTAAAGCAAAAGGAAGGGGATCACACCTCCTACAACAAGAGGTTTCTTGAATTGAACCAGATGGTCCCCAACCTTTTCACTCCGTTATACTGCTTGATCGAGCATTATATTCGAGGCCTCCCCTCGAAAATTCAAGATTCGGTTTTAAGCACTTCCCCGCAACACTCGAAGCTGCCATGGAATTAGCTACGGAGCTTACTGAAAATCGCATTCGAAATGTCAATTTTAAAGATGAGAAGAAGAAAACACCTGTTGAAGCCCCAACTCCAACCCAATCAGGCTCATCCTCAAAGTTTGTTGGTAAGAGGAAGTAAAATGGCAAGAATTTCGCCGTCACCCAAACCAACCCTCCCATCACTGCTGCTCTAATCACCCAAGTCGCCCCTCCAGCCGCACCATTAAAAAAGCCATACACTGGCCCACACCCAAAATATAACCGTTGCCAATACCATCACCTTCCTGAGAACCCTTGCCAATACTACACAAGTTGTGGCCGTGCAGGTCACACTATCCAAACTTGCCGTACACTCCAATGATCAAACTGCAATCAGCCTCCAACCCAAAACCAAATGGTGGGCCAAGCCCAACAACCCTTACTTCTACCACCTGCCCAACCCACAGCCCAACCTTACTACCAACCCAACTACCCCATGATGCAACCCATAAGAGCCTGTTTTAACTGTGGTGACCCAAATCACTTCAGAAATACTTGCCCACGCCTGGTGAACATCATTAATGCCCAAGCCTAAGCAAACCCGGTGAACCAAGCTAATCAAGCTCATCCACCTGCTAGAGGAAGGGCTTTCAATATCAACACCAACCAAGCAAGGGCTAACAACAATGTGGTCAATGGTACGTTTCTCGTAAATGGTAGTTATGCATCCATATTATTCGATACTGGTGCGGATAAGAGTTTTGTATCTTTAGAATTCGAATCTATTCTCGACCTACCTCGTGATAGTCTTGCTGAATCGATCACGGTGGAAGTTGCTGATGGAGAGCCCATTTCGTTAAATTCAATAATACGTGATTGTAATCTTACTCTAAATGATCACGATTTCTCGATTGATCTCATTCCTATGAAATTGGGAAGTTTCGATGTTATCATCGGTGTGGACTGGCTCAGCCAGCATCACGCCGAAGTAGTATGCCATCAAAAGTTCATCCGTATTCCTCTCACTGACGGTCAGACACTACGCATCTTTGGAGAAACTCCTTCGAAAGGGCTCAAATTGATGTCATGTCTTCAAGCTCGAAGATATCTTCGCAAGGATTACGTCGCGTTTCTAGCTCACATCGTCAAAAAGGAAGGCAAGGAAAGGAAGCTAGAAGATATTCCAATCGTGAAAGAATTTCCTCAAGTTTTTCCGATGACTTTCAAGACTTCCTCCTGTGCGAGAAGTCGAATTTCGAATCGATCTTGTGCCTGGTGCTACACCGGTCGTGAAATCTCCCTATAGGTTAGCCCCATCAGAGATGCAAGAGTTGGCTAGTCAGCTGCAAGAGCTGACTGACAAAGTTTTTATACGTCCTAGCTCGTCGCCTTGGGGTGTACCTGTCCTTTTTGTAAAGAAGAAAGATGGAACGTTTCGCATGTGCATTGATTATAGAGAACTCAACAAATTGACTGTTAAGAATCGCTATCCATTGCCTCGTATTGATGACCTTCTAGATCAACTTCAAGGTGCCACATGTTTTTCAAAAATCAACCTTCGTTATGGTTATCATCAGCTTAGGGTGCGCGAAGAAGATATTCCAAAAACTGCCTTTCAAACTCGTTATCGTCATTACGAGTTCATGGTGATGCCTTTCGGGTTAACCAATGCTCCTGCCGTCTTCATGGATATGATGAATAGGGTGTGCAAACCCTATCTCGACCGTTTTGTCATAGTCTTCATCGACGACATTCTTGTCTACTCCAAGTCAAAATCTGATCATGAGCGACACCTCCGACTTTTTCTTACACTCTTGAGGACTGAAAAGCTTTACGCTAAGTTTTCAAAATGTGAATTCTGGTTGAAAGAGGTACAATTTCTTGGTCATGTAGTCATTGACAAAGGGATTCATGTCGACCCTTCAAAGATCAAGGCAGTACAAGAATGGCAAGCGCCACGTACTCCTACCGAAGTTAGGTCATTTCTTGGCTTGGCTGGTTATTATCGACGCTTCATTGCCAATTTCTCTCGTATCACCGTTCCACTCACGACCTTGACTCACAAGGGAAAACCCTTCATTTGGGGACCCAAGCAAGAGGAGGCCTTCCAAACTTTGAAGCAAAAGCTTTGTGATGCACCTATCCTTACACGACCTGAAGGTTGCGAAGACTTTGTGGTTTATTGCGACGCGTCAGGGCAAAGGTTAGGTTGTGTTCTGATGCAAAGAGGAAATGTGATAGCCTATGCCTCTAGGCAACTCAAAGTGCATGAGAAGAATTATACCACTCACGACCTGGAGCTTGGAGCAGTCGTGTTCGCTCTAAAGATATGGAGACATTATCTCTATGGTACCAAAAGTGAAATATACACTGACCACAAGAGTCTCCAACATATATTCAATCAAAAAGAGTTGAACATGAGGCAACATCGATGGGTCGAACTCCTCAATGATTATGACTGTGAGATTCGATATCATCCTGGTAAGGCAAACATAGTGGCTAATACACTTAGTCGAAAGGGTTATGCAAATTCCATTCATCTTCTATGTTCTCAAATTGTAACCGACATCAAAGATCGAATTCGGTGTAACATTTGTAAAAAATCGGGTCTCCAAAACCCGCTCCGTTTTATAATCAAGTACCAAGTTATGAAAGTACATTAATTATTTATGGTTATTTTGAGTTAAAACGTTACATAATTAATAAATAAACTAAACTATAAAAATTATATTTGATAAAAAGTTAAAATAAAATAAATAAAAAACAATTGAAGCTGCCGGGACTCGAACCCGGGTCAGCTGAGTCGCCAAAGACTTAACATCCATTTCCCAAACCACTTCGCCACAATGTGTTTTCTGTTAACAATAGGCAAACAATTGGAACTTATACGCAAACTCGAATTAACCGTTAATGCCATCTGAATAACGGAAATCGGCAAACCGATCGCCAAATCATTTCGAATTCGTCTGGCCAGCTTATAACCCATGTATTTCGGTTTCTAATTAAGTCAGAAATGAATGAACTTAAAGTTTCATCTTTTCGGCTTTTGAAACCGAATATTTCTTCAAGTTCTGATTTAATTCAAGTTTCAATCATTTGCACGATTCAGAACTATTACAACAATATCCAATTTCATTTTCGTCGCATTTGTGAACCTTAAGTTCATCTGAAACAGTTCGCCGGAAATTTTCTGCAAGTTACCGGAAAACCGGGACTCACATTCTCACGGTAATTCCTTCGACTCTTTTTGTTTAAAACATGTGTTTAGTCAATCTCTAACACAACTCCATCATCAGAATCAATCTTAGCCAACGTTCATCGGAAATCTTATCTTCGCTGGAAAGTTTCTGAGACTGCCGGAATCCAACTGTGAACTGGTATGATATCCAAAACTTCTTTTAAACCTTGTTTAAGTGACACAACGTTATGAGTAATCGATCAACGCTGTTAATTGGTTCAACAGTCGGAGTTTATTTCCAATACCGACAAACCTTCGCCGAATTTCTGTGAATATCTTCAATCGGTAAATTCTGTTCCTTAACTCTCTCCATTCCTTACCCTTGATTTACTGTAAATGTCTAAGAACTTTGTAAATCACAAAATTAAACTTAACCAGTCGAACTATGCTGACCGTGTAATTCGACGAAGAAGATGAAGTGATATCAGAGTATAAGAGTAATTAAAATCCGGTTTATAAACGGGTTAGACACACAGTCCAGCGGTGGACTGTGTGCAAATTTCATATTCACGTCCCGAGTTCGATCCTTACTAAGCACACGCCTTACGTAATAACATTCCTTTTTAATCATGAACTAACCGGGTTAGAACAGGTAGTTGTTAAGTATAATATCAATCAAGAATATAACCGGGTTAGACACACAGTCCAACGGTGGACTGTGTGCAAAATAAACTTCACGTCGCGCGTTCGAAACCTGTCACGAGCACCGGTCCATGGAATTAAAACGTTTTTGCAAAATAAAGGAATTTTCGGTTAATTCAAATATGTATATAAATATAATTAAAACCGAGTTTATAACGGGTTGGTCACGTAGCTCAGTTGGTAGAGCTACGTGCACGTGAATGGAAGGTCGCCGGTTCGAATCCCGCCCGGCGCAGGAATTTACCGCTGACCGAACCGGTCAACGGTCAACGGTCAACAGTAAAAAAAATAATATTTTTTTTATTTATTTATTTGTTTATTTTAATTTAAAAATCAATTAAAAATACTTAAAAATAACATTTTTAAAGATAGAAAATAGCCATAAACTCACAAAAATATATCTAAAAATCCCATTAAAATCCTTAATAAAATCCATCCATTTAATATACTTTTCCATTATTATTTAGGTTAGTATTCCTCGTCGATCCGCTCATCTAAATCATGCGTATCTCACCATCTTCAATTCAACGCACCCAATGTGAGTGAACCTTTCAAATTCCCCGTTTTAATCACGTTTTTGGGGTGTATCATGTGTCTTTGTTTATTTACATATTATAACGAAATTATTGTGCATACATCATATCATGACATGTGTATTAGTTTGTTGCTGTTAAAGTAGTTATTATTGAATGCAAATTATTATTTCAGTACATACAATTGCCGAGGCCACAGCTCCCCATCCATGAGGTTGAGTTTGATCCCCATTTTATTATGCGGTTGATCTGTGGCGTGCCCGCACGATCGGCTCCGTTTGATTGAGCCTTGATTGGTCATTTCATTTTACATTTCAATACATGCAATACGCTCGGCTCCGTTTGATTGAGCCTTGAGTGCACAGTTCAATTTACATTTCCAGTTCATGCAATACGCTTGGCTCCGTTTGATTGAGCCTTGAGTGCACAATTCAATTTACATTTCCAGTTCATGCAATACGATCGGCTCCGTTTGATTGAGCCTTGATCGCACAGTTCATTTATGTTAGTTATCGTATGATATTGGTATGTTCAAGTATGCTATCAAGTGTTATTGTATGTTATAATTGTAACTGCTATTTGCCAATGCTTGATTACTTACTTTTGCTCTTTTATGATTATGCACAATATTTTATTGATAAACTAACCATAAAATCATTATCAAATGTTTATCTAATAAGGTTCACTCGCCAACTTATGTTGACCCAAAACCTCCCATTTTACACATGATACAGGTGAACCAGCAGCAGCTAGGAACACATAGGACCCGGATTAGAAGAATAAAACGATTTAGTTTTTGGATTGTTATGTTTGGTTATTTTCCCTTGTATTGAATGAACATGTTTGGATGTTTGAAAAATGTAACTTTGACTTCATTTAATTATGAAACATAATAGTAAATGTCATGTGCTTTGGTGATAACCCAATTATGCCCCGACTCTTATTTCCGCTGCGGGTCGGGGTGTGACATTCGGGCAGCTCAACATACTTCTGTAACGGAAAATGACGTACGTGATGAACTGTCTTGTGGAGCTAAACTCAAAATCGAAACCAAATCCGATGGTATTGTGTACTATTTAAACCGTATTTGGAATCCCGATCGCGACAACCTTCATGATTTCCTCATGAATGAGGCACACAAAACACGATACTCTATACATCCAGGAGCCGATAAGATGTATCATGACTTACGATACACGTACTGGTGGCCTGGCAAGAAGAAGGATATCGCTGTTTTTGTTTCCAAGTGCCTTACATGCTCCAAAGTGAAAGCTGAACATCAAAGACCATCAGGACTTCTTGTCCAACTCGAGATACCTGTATGGAAATGGGAAAACATAACCATGGATTTCATTACCGGGTTACCTCGCACCTCCAGTGGGTATGACACCATATGGGTAATCATTGATCGTCTTACAAAATTAGCTCACTTAATTCCAATTCGCGAGAACTTCAAGAACGAGAAGTTAGCTCGTATCTACATCAGTGAGATCGTAAGCCGTCATGGTGTACCGTTAAGCATCATTTTAGACCAGGATGGTCGTTTCACTTCACGAACATGGCGATCCGTACAGTCCGCTATGGGTACACGTTTAGACCTCAGCATTGCCTTTCACCCTGAAACTGATGGTCAATCTGAGCGCACCATCCAAACCCTTGAAGACATGCTTCGAGCATGTGTCATAGACTTCAAAGGTAATTGGGACACTCACCTACCGTTAGTCGAGTTTTCATACAATAATAGTTATCATTCAAGCATAGGTATGGCTCCTTTTGAAGCCTTATATGGTCGTAAATGCCGATCTCCAGTATGTTGGCACGAAATTGGTAAAGCGCAAATCACCGGACCTGAGTTGATTCAAGAAACAACCGACAAAATCCTTCAAATTCGAAACAATCTTCTAGCGGCTCAAAGTCGTCAAAAGAGTTATGCTGACAAACGACGAAAGCCCTTGGAGTTTTGCGTTGGTGATCAAGTACTTTTGAAAGTATCACCGTGGAAGGGAGTGGTTCGTTTTGGCCAAAAAGGCAAGCTAGCACCCCGTTACGTAGGACCTTTCAAGATACTCGAAAGACTAGGTCCTGTAGCATACAAGCTTGACCTACCAGAAGAACTCAACAAAATACATCCCACGTTCCACGTCTCAAACTTGAAAAAGTGCCAAGCCGACGAAAACCTCCATATCCTCCTGGAAGATATTCAAGTCGATGAATCAATGCACTTCGTTGAAAAACCGGTGGAAATCATGGATTTCGGTGAGAAGCGTTTAAGGCGAAGTCGTATTCCAATCATGAGAGTGCGTTGGGAGTCAAAACGAGGACCCGAGTTTACTTGGGAACATAAAGACTCAATACGCGAAAAGTACCCGCATCTTTTTCCGGTTACAACTACTACTTAAATTTTGAGACAAAATTTCTAAAAGTAGGGGATACTGTAACATTCGTGTAAATGCGGTCTCGAAAACCCGCCCCAATTTATCAATCAAAGCGTATTTCTTTTTATGCCGTTCGATGGTTTTATTTATTGTTTAAAATATTAAACTATTCTATATATAATTAAGGTTTAAAATTATTTGAATATCATAATCAATTAAATAAATAAAATAAATCACCTAAATAATAAATATTTATAGTAATTAAAAAGGCTTAATAAAAACAATTAAAGAAAATTCAGTTTAAAAAAATGGGTGAACCGGGAATCGAACCCTGGTTCACCGGATGCACACACACCACAAACACCACTACGCTGCACACACTAGATGTGCAAATTTTAGAAACTTAAAACTCTTATTTTGAAACAGAGATGAAACCTGCAGCTAACCAGAATCATTGTTCACGCGCCTTTCCTTTATTTTTTGAATCTTCCAACAACTGGTTCTGTGTTTATTTTTGGCAAAATCAAATTTGGATAGCTGTCATCTTCAATTACCCGAACAAGTTTCCAAAAGCCGAAACCAAAACTCACCTCGATCAACCTATAAATACCTAGCACCATTCCACACCCTAACTCGTTCAATTCTTTCCTCTCCAAACGCAATACATCGCCACTATGAGTATTCCCTTTTGTTTCATCAGTTGGTCGCTGGAATCTTCCTCGCGGAATACATCCGGTTACCGGAACCTAGTCACCCACCGACTCAGTTAATCGGTAGAACCCGTTGTTAGAACATAAAGGTTTATGCATAAGATATATTTGATCTTGTATTAGTGTTCATTATGTTTATTGGTCGAAATGTATATTGGGTCGCAATGTATCAGTGGTTTCGGCTGGGCCAGGTTATTTGATTGGGCTTAGGGTGGTCTCGAGTCACATAGTATATAAACATGTCTCTAGGTCATTGAGAAGGTTGATCAGTTGATAGATCAGTTTTGTGCAATTACTAGATAAGCCGAAACCGCAAACACAAGGTCTTGTATCAGTCATCTTTACGGTGAATGCAAGTATTTTGTTCTTATAGTTCATTGTGTTTCGTTGTTATTATTACTTGAATCACCTTGTGTTTGATTTCCGCACTCTCACAAGGTTGTTTGATTTCGTTGAAAGATCCTGTTTTGTGTTTTACAATTGGTATCAGAGCCAAGAAACCTTCATCTTGTTTCGGTTAGATATCACTCAGATTCAAGGATTTTATATGTTACTGATCCAGTTTACAAGTGTTTGCAGATTTACAAGTGTTCGCAGGTTTGGAGTTTGAAGTGTTCATCATTTGTTCTTCAGTTGTTCTTCAAAATCATTGTTGTTTTGGTTCGATTGGTCAAAGATTTTCTGTTTGCTGATTTTCCGGAAGATCTGTTGGAGAATCAAAAGATTTGGATAATCTTTTGAACTTTGGAAAGTGCTGATATTCAGGGATTGCAGCGCGTTTTGATCTAATCTTGTTTTGCAGGTTGCTACTCGAGATCTGTGGTTTCTACTCGCAAACTCGAGGTTTCGACTCGCATCCAGCCTCATCTCAACTAGCATATTGAGGTGTCGACTCGCATCAAGCCTCATCTCGTCTCGCAACCAGCATCATCTCGCAACCATCTTGGTCTCGACTCGCAATCAACACCTTCTCGACTCGAGATCAGCTTGTCTCGACTGGTTGTTTCTACTCATTTATTCTGGGAGGTCTCGACTCGCTGTCTCCGTGTCTCTACTTGTTGTCTCTACTCGCAATCACGTGTTCTCGACTCGCATCATGTGTTCTCGACTCACATCAAAGGGTTCGTCTCCGGTCTCGATATCTAGAGATCTCTGTCTTGATTGTTAGATTTCGACTCGAAATCAGTTGTGGACCATATCTGGACTCTGTTTGTGGACTTCTTCTTGACCTTAAAAATAATAATTAAAAAAAATGACTTCCACAAATCAAATAATTGACTTAGCTCCCATAAATAAGCATCAAGAACTTGACTCCATAATTGGGACCACTACTAGAATTCCTCGATTGTTAGAGGGGGATGATTTTCAGGAGTGGAAGTGGAGATTTGAGAAACATGTTAAAGTAAAGGAGAGTAAGATTTGGAGAAGCATTATGCATGGACCAAGGGAAATTACATATGAGAGAGACGATGCACCGGGGTTTAGAATCAAAAAGCCAGTCGAACGGTATTCAGATGAAGATTTCGATATTGTCGAAGAAGATGAGAAAGCGTTGGCTTATTTGACCATGGCTTTGCGACCAGCCATTGCTATTGGTTTCAGAACACCAAGTCTGCCAAAGAGTTATGGGATTCATTGCATGAGGTGTTTGAAGGAAATGAAGATATGAAAGAAAGTAGACGTAATTTGCTGAGTCAAAATTTTAATAATTTCAATCATATCTATGGAGAAACTGTGGAGAATCAAATTCAAAGGTTCGTGAAACTGATCACGCAGATGACCATTGCAGAGTTACCCTTGTCAAATGCCTTGGTGAACAGACAGCTGTTAAATGCATTGCCGAAGTGCTGGGATCATCATGTGGCTATGATCATAAAGACGAAGGATTTGGCCAGATGCAGTCTTTCTGAGATGATCTCTCACATTAAGTCGTGTGAATTAGATGATAAACAGAGAGAGACTAATCACAAGAATAGCCTGCTTGCAGCTGGATTTACGATTGTTCCTCCTACAGCGTCATCTTCAAACAATGCTGCTCTTATTTCTTAATCTGGCTTCTAAATGTTTGGAAGCTCATCCTCGGCACGAACAGTATCTGAACCTCCTCCCGCAAATGTCTTCTATGCAGCTTCACCTGCATCGTCATCAATGAATACTGCTGCTCCATCATCTGTCAATGCATCTGCTTCAATTTCAAATGCAAAGAATGAGATGATGGCTTTCTTCTCTCAGCAATCCAAAGAAAATCTCGACTTAGCTGCATCAGTGATAAACTGTTTAAATGCCTTTGTTGCAGGAGAGCTTGTTATTCCAAGCGTTGCCATATCTGACTTATATCAGATGCATCCAGATGATGTGGAAGAGATGGATATCACATGGCAAATGGCAATGGCTACTTTCAGAGCCAGAAATTTCATTAAGCGAACCAGAAAGAACAACTGGACCAATCATGGAGATCAAAAGGTGGGATTTGATAAGTCCAAGGTTCGGTGTTACAATTGTCATGAACCGGGACACATGGCTAGAGAATGTACAAAGCAATCCATGAACAAGAATGCCATTCCTGCTCAGCCAGCTGCTAGAAACCCCATAAGAACTGTTGTTCCAGTGACTACTCCTTGAACATCTACCTCGAGTGGAACTTCTGCGAACACAGCCATGGTGGTGCAAAATAACGGATTGTTTGACTGGAGTTTTGAAATTCAACATCTCAATCTAAATGCTCCAGAAAATCAAGCACCAACTCACAACATGGCTTTTATGACTCAAGTTCATGGACTTACAGCAGAGGAGGTAAGTTCTTATCTATGTACTCCTGATTGTCAAGCTACTGTAAAGTCATATCGTTTACACAACTCAGAGTTAGTCTCAGATCTAAATGATTTGAAACGTCAAAATGCTACATTGAAAAAGAACGAAAGACTTTTCAAAGAGAAAATTGAGGCTCAAAGAAAAGACATTTCTAAACTTAAACAAGATCTGAGCGTCAAATGTTGTGTATACGATGATGCAAGGGAAACCATAAGTACTTTGACCAAGGAACTGGAAGAAATCAAACAAAAATTTCAAACAAACGAAATCAACATTAAAAGGTTTGATGCTTCTAGCAAATTGGCCAAAGGAATATGTGACAAGCATTTAGTGTATCAACAAAGGAAGAAAGGAAGTGGTCTAGGTTATAAAAACGTGCCCCCTCCTTTTAACCATAATTATACATATTTGCCTTTGTCAGAAGAAGAAGTAGTCCAGATGGACAATATGTTTTATGGTCAAAAGACAGATGAGGCATCGGTCAACTGTGATCCTATTGGAAAACAGACTAATCAGCCAATGAATCTTGTTCCAAATTTTGTTGAATATACTAATGCTTCTTCTTCCCTTGCAGATGAAGTAGTTGTCGAAGATAAGAGTTGTGATGAACAAGAGTTTGTGTCAGATGCAAACTCTAATAATTTTGAACCTGACACTTTGTTTTATGAAATTTTTAGTACTATGTGCGTTGGGCCTGATGTTTTGGGCGAAAACTTTGATTCTGGTTGTGACAAATTAGATTCTTTGCATGATGATAGTTTATTTTCAGCTACTAATGAATGTGATGTGTCGTGCTCTAATGTTACTAATGCTGAATCGTCAAATGAGAAAGAAAATTTTGAACAGACTAATTCTGATCATCTTTCAGAATCAGTTTCTACAGGTCTCTCTGATGAAGCATCCTCAAGTGAGATCTCTGAAACTCCTTCGAAGGATGATCAGGAAACCATTTTAAAGAATCAATTCAATTCAGAATCATGTGAATCTGATTTTGAAACTGATTTTGAGACAGAAAAGACTTTCACATCTGACAATGACTCACTCAAAACAGTTTCTGGATCAGAGACTCAAGATGAATTGTCTTCTGATGATAAATTAGAAAACGCTTTAAAAGAACAAAATCATGAAAGATCTAAATCTCACACTTGTGCTAGTTCTGGTCAACAGGTACCTTCATGTTCAGAACAAGCACAGCGATCACAAGCAAAGCAGCCAAAGAAAGTTAAAACATTGAATGCTAATGCCAAATCATTCAGACCCAACAGATCTGCCCATGCGGCTAGATCCCAGAATTCTCATATATTGAAACGACAGACATGTTTCAATTGTGGAATTCCTGGACACATAGCTAGAAATTGTGTTCACTCAAATGTGCAATCTAAGATTAAACAAGCACAAAATCAGAAGGTTAAGCACATTCGACAACGTTATTCTGAGTCTATGAAGACCCCACGCCTGAGACAGTGAAGAATAGCAATCGAAAGGCTAAACCTTCTGATCAAGATTGGAATGCAACCAAATTAAAGAATCAAAATCGTCAAAAGGGTTTTCAAAACAAGATAATTAAAGATGGAAAAGAGTTTTATTGGAAACCCAAAAACAAGGTTGCACAATCTTCTACTGTTAAGCCTCAAGTGAAACATAAGAAACCCTTAACACTTATAAATGAAAAAATTTTGTTTGGAAAAGGGTATCATATGTAAATGATAAAGGAAAACCCAAGTCCACTATGGGCTGGGTTCCTAAAACTCTCGAATCCCGCTTTTCGTTCAGGAACAGCTGTGGAGGACTATCGTGCGACTTTGGTACATGGATAGTGGCTGTTCCAGGCACATGACAAGAGATTTTTCCCAGCTCACTAATGTCAAAGAGTTTAATGGGGGATATGTCTCTTTTGCGGGAGGAGAATCAAGCAGAATCACGCTTAAAGGAATTGTTCAGAACGGCGTACTCAACTTCAAAAATGTGAACTACGTCCCTGAGCTGAAACACAATCTGTTGAGCATTTCACAGATTTGTGACAGAGGAAATACGGTTCATTTTACAAAGAAGGGATGTTATGTGCTGAAGCCTGGAATTGTGATTCCTGATGACTGGGTTTTAATGACTGCAGAACGAAGAGGAAATGCCTACGTCATCTACACGAACAAGAAGCCTTGTGAAGAGATAACTTGCCTATTCTCAAAGATGTCAGAACATAATGGTCAGTTGTGGCATCGTCGTCTTGGGCATGTTAACATGAAGAATCTGAATCGTATAGCCAAAGGTCAACTAGTTCGTGACCTACCAGTTAAAGACTTCATATTGATAGAGAAATGTGTTGCTTGTTCCAAGGGAAAAGCTCATCGGAAGCCTCATAGATCAAAGCCAGTACCTTCAACCAAAGCTGTGCTTGAGTTGCTTCATATGGATCTCTTTGGTCCTGTGAATGTTCTTAGGATTGGAAGGAAGTCCTACTGTCTCGTGATAGTAGGTGATTATTCAAGATATACTTGGGTTTATTTCCTAAGCCACAAGAACGAGACTGCAAGGCTGGTGAAACAGTTTATTCTTCTGGTTGAGAATCAAACATGTACGAAAGTAAAGGCTCTTCGATCAGACAATGGGACAGAATTCAAAAATATCACCTTGGATACATTCTGCGCTGACAAGGGAATCACTCGACAGTATAGTGCTCCTCGAACTCCACAACAGAATGGAGTGGCTGAGAGAAGAAATCGTACTCTTATCGATGCCACACGAACCATGCTGGCTGACTCGAAGCTCCCTACTTTCTTTTGGGCTGAAGCTGTTAGCACGACGTGTTACATCCAGAATCATGCTTTAGTAAATAAACATCATATGAAAACACCTTATGAGATTCTGGAAGGACGTAAACCCTCAGTTTCACACTTCTGTATTTTTGGTTGTCCGTGTGTTCTATTACTCATGGATTCAAATAGGAAGTTTGAGGTCAAGGGAGACGAGTGTTTCTTTATTGGATACGCTAAAGGGTCATCCTATAGAGTATACAATAAAGTAACGAAGAAAGTCGTCGAGTCATGCAACATTGAGTGGCTAGAAGAAAATGCTACGGATGCTAGAGTTGGTCCAGACTGGCTTTATGATTATGCTGATTTGTTTAAATCTTTTAATATTCTGTCAAGTGTTTCCGCAGATACAGGTGTGTCCTCATTGAAGCACCAGCTTTCATTTGGTGATACTGAAGAAGAAGAAGCAGCTGAAGGAAGTCCAAGGAGTCATACCATAGACCCACCTGGAATGGTCTTCACTGAACAACCTTCAAGCACGTCCCAGGCCTCCCCTGAAGGTGCATCATCCGGTGATTTGTTTTCTTATCCCATTCCTGAAGATTGCGTGGCTACAACTTCTGTAGCTAACAGCACAGGTGCATCTAATGAGGGGGAGTCAAGCACCACCAATTCTACTCAAGACGTCAATGTGCCTGAACTTGCTATCCCTACGAGTGTTCAACGGAATCATCCCATTTCAAATGTGATTGGTTCCTTCCATGCTGGAGTTCAAACCAGGAGCCAATCTGGAACTATTAATACTTGCTTATATTCATGCTACATTTTCCAAAGAGAACCTAAATCTGTTGATGTAGCTCTGCAGGAACCAGGCTGGGTAGATGCTCTGCATGAAGAGCTGAACCAGTTTGAAAAGCTAGGAGTATGGAAGCTTGTTGAGTTGTCGAAAGGGAAACGCAAACTCGGAACTCGATGGGTATTCAGAAACAAGCAAGATTCAGCAGGAGTAATTATTCGAAATAAAGAAAGATTAGTGGTCCAGGGATTCAGACAGATTGAGGGTCTAGATTATGATGAAGTCTATGCTCCGGTCGCTCGACTTGAAGCTATTCAGATCTTCTTAGCTTATGCATCTTATATGTGATTCACTGTCTATCAGATGGATGTCAAGACTGCATTCTATATGGAGATGTGAAGGAAGAGATTTTTGTCGACCAACCACCGGGTTTCGTCAATCCAGATCACCCAACCTTTGCTTATAAGCTTGATAAGGCCGTATATGGGCTGCATCAAGCACCAAGGGCTTGGTATGCAACTCTGACTGAGCATCTTCTGGCACATGGATACACTCGGGGTACAATTGATCAGACATTATTTATCATGAGAGTGGGCAAGGATCAGATATTGGTTCAGATTTATGTCGATGACATCATTTCGGATCAACTAGTGAGGATCTTTGCAGAGAATTTGAGGGACTCATGAAGAAGAAGTCAATATGAGTGCTCTCGGGGAGATGACTATGTTCTTGGGTCTCCAAGTTCGCCAGGATTCTCGAGGCATTCTCCTTCATCATGGAAAATATGTGGATGATGTGCTGGCAAAATTCAAATTCACAGACGCAAAATCAGTCGAAACACCTATGGCAGAAAGACCTTTGCTGACTAAAGATGCTGAAGGATCCCCGGTTGATCAACGCCTCTATAGGTCTATGATCGGATCATTGATGTATCTTACTGCGAGTCGCCCGGACATCATGTTTGCTGTCTGTAACTGTGCTCGCTATCAGGCTAATCCTAAACTTTCACATCTTACTGCTATTAGACGAATCTTTCGGTACCTTAAAGGCAGACCTCGGTTTGGCTTGTGGTACCCGAGAGATTCTAGTTTTGACTTGTTTGCATTTTTTGATAGCAATTTTGGAGGCACTGACGGTGACAGGAAACCCACATCCGCTGGTTGTCAATTTTTGGGAGATTGGCTCATTTCTTGGCAATGCAAGAAGCAGCAAACGGTGGCGATATCCACAGCTGAGGCTGAATATGTTGCGGCTTCTGCATCTTACTCACAAGTGGTGTGGATGCAGCATCAATTGTAGGATTACGGTTTGTCTTATTCGAACACTACTATATACTGTGATATTGATGTTGCTATTCAAATTGTTAAAAATCCCTTCTTCCACTCAAAAACCAAGCACATTGATATTAAAGTTCATTTTAATCGAGATTGCTTTGACAGAGGTCTTATCAAACTGGAACAAATTGACACAGATGCAAATGCTGCCGATTTGTTCACCAAACCTGTCAGCAGCTCGAAATTTTAGGTGCTTATGAATTTTCGTAAAATGATCCGATATACTGACTGAGCATTTTTTGTAGGTAAATTTGTTCATAAAGTTTTCTATGCTTAGGTAGTTTTTATTTATGCACAAATCTAGGGGGAGAAAAACTGAAAACTACAAAAACATTGAAAATTTTGAAAAATACAAAAAGATGTACTGCATGCGGGGAAGTGAAATGTACTCTCACATTATGACAAAGGGCTGACTCATGTAAAACCAGTATCGAAATAGTTTGGCTCTAGAATGATGTGTTAGTAGGCTCTATCCTGAAAGCTGGAAACTAGTGACTGCTTGTTTAGAATCTAAATCAGTCTATGACCTCAGGAAAGAAAGTCACTTGGAATTAGCTCATTTCTATTTGAATGTTTGTGTGATGTCTTAATACACATGACACGATTTGGTTCTAGTTCTGAACTCTTGTCTAAAAAGTCGTGTACCTCCTCGGTTTTGTGTGAGCAAAGACCTGGAGGTGCTAGGCAGCGTTGGCTTCTGTTTCGCGAAAGCAAAGACCTAGCTGTGCGTCTGTTGCGTTGTAGATCACATTACACCCGAAAGAGGCCCTCTAGTGCCCAAAAGAAACCCTAAAAACCTATATCAAACTGAGAAAAACTCATTTGATCTGTATACTATATCATCTCTGCTTATGATCTATTCTTTTCTCTTCTCTATCTAATCTCAGATAAGATTTCATGAATCCAGAATTGACTTATGGAAATGTGTGGTGGGAAATCTACTTGCATGATAGAGTGTGCATTGCAAAATTCCAGGATTTGATTAGTATTTGTTTGGGTGTTCATTATTAAATGATCAAAACAAGATAAAATTGTTTACAGGTAGTCATATGGAAAAGGTCTAAGAAGGTCAGTTTAGATGGATAAATATACTGACAATTGTTCAGATCATTCGGTAGTAGATCAGTGTTGATAAGTGATGTCAAGCCCATAGTCTCGTGATTTGATCCCTAAGCAATTACGGTTCTTTCCTATTTATTTCATTTTTATAAATAGTTAGAAATTATTTATTTTTGTTTAATAGGTTTTTATCTTGTAAAACGTGCTCGGGAAAATAAGGATTATTTTAAAAAAAATTGTTTTCTCAAACGAATGGATGATCTCGACTCGAGACAGCTGGTTTCGACTTGGAACAGCGTGTCTCGACTCAGATCCACTGGTCTCGAGCTGGGCCTGACTTGTTGTCAGGCCCGGCCCATGAACAGTGGAGGTATATAAGGGTTTCGACTTGAGATATCACCATTCACTCGAAATCTTTTATCTCTCTCTCTTATTCTCCGGCGAATCTTTTCTTTTCCGACGACTCTCTTCTGTTCCGACTTGACTTTTCTTCGTTTCGACTCTTATCAGTTGCTGATACAGGTATATTAAGATCAAATAATCGCTTTTATTTGAAGATTTGCAGGAACTGTTTGGAGATCTGATGAAGATTTGAAGATGATTAAGAACCCTAATTTCGGACTTAATGTGGTTTTTGACAAAATTAAGATTTGTTATTAGTGTTTGATCTTCAAGTTGACTGGTCAAAGATGTTTATTTGGTTTCGACTCGGGTTGAGAAAGAAGATATTGGGGACTCGAGATCTTCTTGGTTTCGACTCAAGACTTGACTTGAGACCTTGGTTTCTACTGAGATCTCGACTCGAGTCTCTATGGTCTAGACCGTGATCTCGACTCATAATCCATTTGGTTTCCTCTCGAGATCTTCTGGTCTCGACTTGAAGCAAATGGTTTCGACTCGAAACCTTGAGTTGGTTCCAGTTAACATTTCTGCCAGTTCCATGTTTTCTACATTTGCGTTAAATGCTAATTTAACTTATGTTGTTTTGTAGTATCATGGATCTAAATATCATTTCGGGACACAATCAGGCAGCTTACTTAGCTTCACCACCCGAAAAACACAAGGAACTTTATACCTCCCTGATCAAAGGTCTTCACAGTTGCAAAATAGTTCACGCTCTTCGTGACAATCCTATTATCTACGAAAGCCTCGTTCAGGAGTTTTGGAATACTGCAAGGTTTGTAGAGCAAGGAGCTGATGGTAAGGGATCTATTGAGGCGGAGGTTCTGAATAAATATGTTATTGTTACTGAGCAAATCATTAGAGATGTGCTGCAGTTCAAAGATAATGAGACAGATCCTATTGAACTTTCAGCGGGAACTGTTGAGGCTGTTTTGCCACGATTGAGTTATGAAGGAATGTATCCTCCTCTCCTTAAGAAGCTTGTGCATCCCTATTGGCGTTTGTTGATACATGTGTTCATGATGTGTATGACTGAGAATAGAGGGAGAACGGATCAATTAAACTCTACACAGTCTGCGGCTTTTGTGTGTCTAATTACCAATCAAGCTTTCAACTACTCGAGATATGTGTTTGAAGGAATGAAGAGGAACATTCTGGGTGTGAGGAAAGACAAGTTTGTGATGTACCCCAGGTTTCTTCAAATGATCTTTGACGCTCGTTATTCTTGTTTAGAAAGAAAGGGTGATACTTTGGAGTTAAAGCCTATGGGACCCTCATGTTTTGGTGCTTTAATGCCTAAAAAGAATACTACGGTCAAGTTTGTTGGTAAATTATCGTTGGAGAAGTTTGGACAGTTTGCTGAAACAGAGGAAGAGGTGGTTAAGCAAGTGGTTGGGCAATCTGAGAGAGTATCTGCTAAGGTGAATGCTGTGATTGCTGAGGAACATGATTCAGAACATTGAAGTCACAAGAAATGAAACTGATGTTCATAATGTTGATTCTGATATTGAAGAAATTTTGGTAGAACATGATGGTGAGGATGATGAGCTTCCTATTGAAGCTGAGGTTGATACTGCCATTTCTGGTGATGTTCCTACACCAGTGATTACTGCGGAAAGATTAGCGTTGATCTTAAAGAGTTAGTCAAGGTATTGGGAATCCTCCTTCCGATCCTTCACTACAACCAATTAAACGCCGAAAGAAGGACCCTAGACCCGGGGTGTTTGCTGAACCTATTCAAGATCAATCTATGATGGATGCTTATATTAATTTATATGATTTCAATTTTGAGACTTCTCTCGCTGCTGCTGAAGAACCTTTCTTTACATCAGAAACCCCGGTCACAACTTCAATTCCACTTGAAGCTACTTTTACTGAAAGTTTATCGACTGCTATACATGATGAGCCATGTAGCTCCAGTGGTGTGAGAAGAGAAGAAAGACAAAAGATGCCAATACTTGATGATTCAAGTGATGATGATGATGAGTTCGTTAGTGTTCAGGATTTGAAGAAAAGGATTATTGTGCTTGAACATGATTCGATACACAAAGATGCAAAAATTGTGCAGTTGGAAGATTTGGTAGATCAGAAAAATCAACAGATAGAGCAACTGCAAGGGGATGTTGGATTGCTGTTTTCTACTGTGTATGATTTGCGTGGAAAATTGGAAAAGAAGTTCGGTGAAGAGTTTGCTGACCCTAATGATATGGACAAATATAAACAAGCAGCTGATGAAAATGTTGCTGAGCGTGCTGAAGCAATGGACTTATATTTCTCTCAGTCAGTAGATAAGGGAAAGGCAAAAGAAAAGGGTGAAAGGTTGAAGAAAAAGCGAGAGTTGGTGATTATCAAGAATAGAAATCTCAATCCTGCTGATCCAGAGGTTCAAGCTACTCATCATCTGATGGACGTTGGGGAGAATTATTATGACATAGTGGGAAATAAATATGGGGTGGTAAGTTAGGGTTTTGATCACAATAGAAAGATGTGGTGGGTTAAGAGGAAGGTTGGTCCAGTTGAATGGTATTCCAAGCCAGCTCAATTCCAAACATTTACAAAGGTGGATCTTGCCATTCTTGCTAATGCCCCTTATTCTGATGATAAACCAAATGGTAAGGGGTATTTGTTCTTTGAAAGACTTAAACGAGAGGTTGCAAGAGGTTTTCCTTCGATGCATACTGCTGAATCCTTCTTGAAGCCTGCTCATGGCATTCGTGATCCTACTACACACAAAAGATTGAAGAATGTGATTTGGGCACCAACAGATAAGGAAAAGACAATACCGTTAGTGAAAAAGATCCCTGATGGAAGCTTGAAAACGCTGCATTTTTGGGCATACGATGAAACGTTGGGGCAAGCTTTGATAGTGTGTGATGATGATTTGCAATTTCGGTTGGCTAATCCGATTGATTTGTTGAATCTAAGTGTCGAAGATCTTGAGGTGCTAGCTCAACATCAGATCAGGTCAACGGAGAAATATGAAGTATGCGCTAAAGATTGGACCGCAGCGGTTGCTGGAGCACTGAGTATTAGAAAGTAAGGATCTGGCAGATACAAAGACAGAGGCAGTGGATGAAGATTGAAGCATTTATGCAATAAACCTAGGGGGAGATTGTTAGAACATAAAGGTTTATGCATAAGATATAGTTGATCTTGTATTAGTGTTCATTATGTTTATTGGTCGAAATGTATATTGGGTCGCAATGTATTAGTGGTTTCGGCTGGGCCAGGTTATTTGATTGGGCTTAGGGTGGTCTCGAGTCACATAGTATATAAACATATCTCTAGGTCATTGAGAAGGTTGATCGTAGATAGATCAGTTTTGTGCAATTACTAGAGAAGCCGAAACCGCAAACACAAGGTCTTGTATCAGTCATCTTTACGGTGAATGCAAGTATTTTGTTCTTATAGTTCATTGTGTTTTGTTGCTATTATTACTTGAATCACCTTGTGTTTGATTTCCGCACTCTCACAAGGTTGTTTGATATCGTTGAAAGATCATGTTTTGGGTTTTACACCCTTGTTCCCTTATCTTGAATTATTTTAATTAATTAGCTTAATGTTCAGTAGAAAAAGTTGGGGTTTTGATCACGATAGAAAGATGTGGTGGGTTAAGAGGAAGGTTGGTCCAGTTGAATGGTATTCCAAGCCAGCTCAATTCCAAACATTTACAAAGGTGGATCTTGCCATTCTTTCTAATGCCCCTTATTCTGATGATAAACCAAATGGTAAGGGGTATTTGTTCTTTGAAAGACTTAAACGAGAGGTTGCAAGAGGTTTTCCTTCGATGCATACTGCTGAATCCTTCTTGAAGCCTGCTCATGGCATTCGTGATCCTACTACACATAAAAGATTGAAGAATGTGATTTGGCCACCAACAGATAAGGAAAAGACAATACCGTTAGTGAAAAAGATCCCTGATGGAAGCTTGAAAACGCTGCATTTTTGGGCATACGATGAAACGTTGGGGCAAGCTTTGATAGTGTGTGATGATGATTTGCAACTTCGGTTGGCTGATCCGATTGATTTGTTGAATCTAAGTGTCGAAGATCTTGAGTGCTAGCTCAACATCAGATCAGGTCAACAGAGAAATAAGAAGTATGCGCTAAAGATTGGACCACAGCGGTTGCTGGAGCACTGAGTATTAGAAAGTAGGATCTGGCAGATACAAAGACAGAGGCAGTGGATGAAGATTGAAGCATTTATGCAATAAACATAGGGGGAGATTGTTAGAATATAAAGGTTTATGCATAAGATATAGTTGATCTTGTATTAGTGTTCATTATGTTTTTTGGTCGAAATGTATATTGGGTCGCAATGTATTAGTGGTTTCGGCTGGGCCAGGTTATTTGATTGGGCTTAGGGTGGTCTCGAGTCACATAGTATATAAACATGTCTCTAGGTCATTGAGAAGGTTGATCAGTTGATAGATCAGTTTTGTGCAATTACTAGAGAGGCCGAAACCACAAACACAAGGTCTTGTATCAGTCATCTTTACGGTGAATGCAAGTATTTTGTTCTTATAGTTCATTGTGTTTCGTTGCTATTATTACTTGAATCACCTTGTGTTTGATTTCCACACTCTCACAAGGTAGTTTGATATCATTGAAAGATCCTGTTTTGGGTTTTACACCCTTGTTCCCTTATCTTGAATTATTTTAGTTAATTAGCTTAATGTTCAATAGAAAAAGTTGGGGTTTTGATCACGATAGAAAGATGTGGTGGGTTAAGAGGAAGGTTGGTCCAGTTGAATGGTATTCCAAGCCAGCTCAATTCCAAACATTTACAAAGGTGGATCTTGCCATTCTTGCTAATGCCCCTTATTCTGATGATAAACCAAATGGTAAGGGGTATTTGTTCTTTGAAACACTTAAACGAGAGGTTGCAAGAGGGTTTCCTTCGATGCATTCTGCTGAATCCTTCTTGAAGCCTGCTCATGGCATTCGTGATCCACTACACACAAAAGATTGAAGAATGTGATTTGGGCACCAACAGATAAGGAAAAGACAATACCGTTAGTGAAAAAGATCCCTGATGGAAGCTTGAAAACGTTGCATTTTTGGGCATACGATGAAACGTTGGGGCAAGCTTTGATAGTGTGTGATGATGATTTGCAATTTCGGTTGGCTGATCCGATTGATTTGTTGAATCTAAGTGTCGAAGATCTTGAGGTGCTAGCTCAACATCAGATCAGGTCAACGGAGAAATATGAAGTATGCGCTAAAGATTGGACCGCAGCGGTTGCTGGAGCACTGAGTATTAGAAAGTAAGGATCTGGCAGATACAAAGGCAAAGGCAGTGGATGAAGATTGAAGCATTTATGCAATAAACCTAGGGGGAGATTGTTAGAACATAAAGGTTTATGCATAAGATATAGTTGATCTTGTATTAGTGTTCATTATGTTTATTGGTCGAAATGTATATTGGGTCGCAATGTATTAGTGGTTTCGGCTGGGCCAGGTTATTTGATTGGGCTTAGGGTGGTCTCGAGTCACATAGTATATAAACATGTCTCTTGGTCATTGAGAAGGTTGATCAGTTGAAAGATCAGTTTTGTGCAATTACTAGAGAAGCCGAAACCGCAAACACAAGGTCTTGTATCAGTCATCTTTACGGTGAATGCAAGTATTTTGTTCTTATAGTTCATTGTGTTTCGTTGCTATTATTACTTGAATCACCTTGTGTTTTATTTTCGCACTCTCACAAGGTTGTTTGATATCGTTGAAAGATCCTGTTTTGGGTTTTACGCCCTTGTTCCCTTATCTTGAATTATTTTAATTTATTAGCTTAATGTTCAGTAGAAAAAGGGATTAAAATGGGCGGGTATGTGTTGGTTCAAATTCACAGCTAAGAAGATGAAGTGATGGGTCTATATATATATTTTATGATTAAGATTTCAAACGGGTTAAGCACCCAGCCCAAATGGTTGGCCCGGGTGCAACCTAAACCCGGGACACCCGGTTCGAGTTCAAGCATCTACCGGTCGGACCACTATGAAATCGTTTTTCAAATCTATCTTATCTGTATCAACATATTCATTGCATAAATATAATTAAATTTCAAGTATTGACGGGTTAGACACCCAGCCCAGTTGCTGAGGTCTCGGGTTCGAGACTCATGGTACGCGTCTGGTTCGATCCAGTATAATCTTTTTGAATTTAATTAAATTTGGATAAACCTAAAATGTATATAAATATAATTAAAATCCAGATTCTTTCGGGTTAGACACGTAGCTCAGTTGGAAGAGCTACGTGCACGCAACCGAGAGGTCACAGTTGGTGCTAACCATGATGATTCTGTAAGATTATGAAAGACTGAATTGATATTATCAAAAAACGCATTACAATATATAGAAAACGAAATGCAAACACTAGATACCTAATGGCATGTGGGCTCATAATAATAATAGTCCAATACTCCTCCGTACTCGAAGCAGAAGGAAACCGGAAGCTAAGACTGGAAAACAAAAAACATAAAGTCAAACCCTAAAAATACGGTCTTCAGTTTCGGTAAAACTCCTGCCAAAATTCCATAATCTTGCAATCTTTAAACCCATAATCTTCAATGGCAATCTTCAATTTTGAATGATCTCATAATTCAAGAGGCATCCAATGCAGCAGGGCGGCGACGGCGACGGGTAGCGGCGCGGGGGAAGAATGTTGTTAAAAAGAAAAGATTATGACAGCATATTGTTAGGGATCAGCTTGGTCATCATTTCACAAAATAAAACAATGACTCGGTTTCTTCTCATCAATCACAGCAAAGACAGCAAATCACCATTTATATATTTCCTTTTTTCCTCTTCTTGTAAAAGCCTATAAATTAAGGCCCTGTTCTTTGAATCAAATACACAAGAAAATATATTCACAATCACAGTTATACGCAACCTGCTTTTATACTGCAAAACATGGTATCAGAGCGGTGTTGAGATTCTTAACCTGCTCATCACTTACCCAAACAGCCATGACCGGCCCAAATCCAGATTTGTTGATACAATTAGCAAATCTGCTAAAAAATTCCCAATCACAAATTCCCAAACTATCCGATAGCATGTACATCAACCTCCAACTTAACAATTCGAATTACGCGCTACGGACTCGAATGATTCGAGTCGCTATAGGCGGAAAATCAAAGACCCTGTAAACCCACTTAACCTCGAACACTCCGGATCGCACGGATGGAACCTTCGAGCAGTGGGAACAAGACGACTTAGTCGTGTTTTCATGGCTAATCCAGAACATAGAACCGGTGCTTGCAAGCAACCTGACCTAGTACCCCACAGCAAAGTCTCTTTGGGATGTCTTGGTGGTCACTTACAGCAATGGGAAAGACAAGTTATGAAACACCCTTTTATATTTTTTATACATATACAACTTTATATATATGTAGCATTAATAATTACAAAATAGACTAGTTATCAAAACCTTTTATATGTTATAATACTGATAATACATAACTAGACAAACTAAAACGAAAGTTTGAAATTTTGACATGTTCGGTACTTTATGCATGGCTTGATCTTCATCGTGACTTGACTTGTGATCTCTTTCAAAGCTTAAAATATATAATATATTAATTTTATGTTCAATTGAAATAAATATAACTTAATAACTTAAACAAATAATAAAATTTTAAATTTGCAAATACTGAGTGGCGTCGGCGACGGCAATATGCCATGTCGGCGACGCCACGTAGAAATATGTGTCGGGTCAAGACCACCGTAGACAGTGGCATAAGGCGTCGGATATTTTGCATTGCGTCGGCCACGGCCATACTAGGCGTCGCCGACGACACCTACTACAGAATTTTTGCTGCTGTTTGTTTATTCACCCATTCGACCCGTTTCGTGTGTCGTGTATCATCATATGACTTCGGATTTAATAAGATTCGTCCACAAAGTGTTATTCTTTGCTTTCATTGCTGTAGTGTCGTCCTCACGACTATTTATAGCAATTTAACAATGTGTGTAAATATTTTTATGAATTTTGTAAGTTGGCATTTAACCAAATTTTGGCCAACATACTTACTAACTCTATCCATTCATGTAAAAACCACTGATTATAATGTATCCTTATATTCGTAATAAGGACTTTTGGGTTGCGTATTCATCACCCAGTTTTTACGTATGTAATTTCTTTCTTTCCGATTTTACCCATCAACCATAATTCACCAAATATGGTTAATATATTCTTTATTTTGACCTGTTTGGTATTTTAGCGAAATCCATCGCTTATTCAACCAAACCTTTATCAATTCCTTTATTTTGACTCGTTTGGTTGTTTTAGCGAAATCCATCACTTATTCAACCAAACCTTTATCTATTTCTTTATTTTGACCCGTTTGATTATTTTAGCGAAGTCCATCACTTATTCAACCAAACCTTTATCTATTTCTTTATTTTAACCCGTTTAGTTATTTTAGCGAAGTCCATCGCTTAACCAAACCTTTATCTATTTCTTTATTTTAACCCGTTTGGTTATTTAGCGAAATCCATCGCTTATTCAACCAAACCTTTATCTAATTCTTTATTTTGACCCGTTTGGTTATTTTAGCGAAATCCATCGCTTATTCAACCAAACCTTTATCTAATTCTTTATTTTGACCCATATGATTATTTTAGCGAAATCCATCGCTTATTCAACCAAACCTTTATCTATTTCTTTATTTTAACCCGTTTGGTTATTTTAGCGAAGTCCATCGCTTATTCAACCAAACCTTTATCTATTTCTTTATTTCAACCCGTTTGGTTATTTTAGCGAAGTCCATCGCTTATTCAACCAAACCTTTATCTATTTCTTTATTTTAACCCGTTTGGTTATTTAGCGAAATCCATCGCTTATTCAACCAAACCTTTATCTAATTCTTTATTTTGACCCGTTTGGTTATTTTAGCGAAATACATCGCTTATTCAACCAAACCTTTATCTAATTCTTTATTTTGACCCGTTTGATTATTTTAGCGAAATCCATCGCTTATTCAACCAAACTTTATCTGATTCTTTATTTTGACCCGTTTGATTATTTTAGCGAAATCCATCGCTTATTCAACAAACCTTTATCTAATTCTTTATTTTGACTCCACCCTTTCGGTTCGATTGTGAGAAGTTCCTCACTTGTAAATGAACCAAATTTTGTTTAGGTTCGCTTCATTATTTAATATACATCACTACAAGGATCGTAATTAAAATTCTACAAAGTAATAGACCACGTAGCTTAAAGCTTTCCTTTTAAGCGTGCATCGGACTTGGCTTGACCTTCCTTAGCTCCACTCGAGTCGCCTAATTAGTGTAACCCAATTATTATTAGGAACTCGTAATTCAAGTATATGACATGTAAACTTGCCAATAATCAATCACAAGTCCTCTTCATATAATTTCATACACTATCAAAATCAAATCTTTCATTAAAGTATTTTGTCAAACATCTTATGGGCATGAACGTAAAACTTTCCGTTTTTCATAAATTTATAAACTTTATAAACCCAAATCTCATATTATTATGAATCCACCATCATAGAATTTAATCTCTAATACAACTTATCTATTTAGGATTTCATGTCAAGCTAATGAAATTAACAATCTAATTTCTTTCGTGTTAAACATCAAAACCCATATATTCATTCAATCATATATAAGCTTTAACATATGAGTTATGCTAGAACCTTTCCTAGTTTAGCAAAAATTGTGAGTTTAAACACTTATTTGTCATGAATTCTATCATAAGATCTATAATTTATTCTAGAACTTAGATTCATGGTTCTTATCAATCGATCATATTTCACCAAACTAAGAATTTCAACATACCTTATGATCTCCTTGATTAGGTGATCACTAATTTCGACTCATGCACTGATTTAGGGCTTGATTTCTCTTCCAATTTGAAGGATTATGAATTTTAGGGTTGAAGGTGTTCTTCCTTCTCCTCTGCTTATTTTGGTCACCTTCTAGACACACATTTGTGTGTGTTTTTTATTTTAATTGCTTATTTAAATTAACTAGTTTCCCTAAGTGTCTAATTCGGTCCTCCAAGTTTGGTTTATTTACGTGGGCACTATCTAAATGTTTTCATTAGTTATTAACAAATAACTAATTAGTTTTTAAATCCTTCATAGAGCTATGGATGTAATATGTTTTTCTTTTACCTCGAATATATCTATATATTATATATACTTTAGGGACATTTACAAGTCCATTTCCTCTTAAAGGGGTTCTCTACTAACTGGGTTAAATGCCCCTGATTATTTATGCAATTTAATATTTTTGAGATGTTACAAATCTATCCCCCTTAAAAATGTTTCGTCCCCGAAACACGTATACGTACCGAAAAGAGAAGGGTAAAGTCGTGTCATCTCTTCTTCAGGCTCCCAAGTGGTATCCGCATCCTTTCGATGCTCCCACTTGACTTTAATTGATTTATTTCTTTGTTCCTTAATGCTTTGACCTTTCGGTCAAGGATTGATATCGGCGTAGCCACGTAATTGAGTTTGTTGTCTATTTCTATGTCGTCATATTGAACGTGAACTATCTCGTCAGCTAGGCATTTTCGCAGGTGCGAAACATGGAACGTGTTGTGTATTCCGCTTAGTTCTTTTGGCAATTCTAATCGGTATGCTACCTTACCCACTCGATCAATAATTTTAAAAAGCCCAATAAACCTTGGACTCAATTTACCTCTTTTTCTAAATCGAATAATCCCTTTCCATGGTGACACCTTAAGCATTACTTTATCACCGATTTGGAAAATAGGTCTTCTTCTTTTATCTGCATAAGATTTCTGTCGGTCTTTAGTTGCTCTTAAATGGGCTCGGACCACATCAATTTTCTCGTTTGTGGCTCTAACTATATCTTTGTGAGCAAGTTCGCGGGGCCTACTTCACCTCAACACACTGGGGTTCGGCACTTCCTACCATATAGCGTTTCATATGGGGCCATGCCAATACTAGAATGGTAGCTGTTGTTGTATGAGAATTCAACTAATGGTAAATATGTATCCCAACTACCACCAAAATCAATTATACATGCTCGAAGCATGTCCTCTAATGTTTGAATTATTCGTTCGCTCTGCCCATTAGTTTGGGGTGATAGGCAGTACTAATTAGCATTTTCGTGCCCATATGCTTTTGAAAATCATGCCAAAACTTCGAAGTAAACCAGGTGTCCCTGTCGGACACAATCGATATCGGAATTCCATGGCGTGCTATAATCTCATTTACATATACTTCCGACATCTTTTCAGAAGTGTAAATCTCTCGAATTGGAACAAAGGGAGCACTCTTCGTTAATCTATCGACAATCACCCAAATGGCATCGAATCCTCGAGCCGTTCTAGGTAGTTTAGTCAATAAATCCATGGTTATGTGCTCCCATTTCCACACTGGTATTTCTAATGGTTGGAGTTTACCATAAGGATTTTGATGCTCTGCCATTACTTGCAAACAAGTTAGACATTTCTCGACATATTTTACTATATCTCTTTTCATTCCAGGCCACCAATAGTTTTGTTTTAAGTCTCTATACATTTTGGTTGCTCCCGGGTGAATTGAATAACGTGATTTATTAGCCTCGTCGAGTAAAAGATCTTTTATCCCACACGTGTTTGGGACCCAGATTCTACTGCACCGATATTTCAGACCGTTCTCCCCATCTTTAATATCTTTTACTAAATCTTTTATCCTCTCTTTTTCCCAGTTCGTTTCCTTTATTGCTTATTCTTGCGCTGCTCAGATTTGTTCCAATAATCCCGAAGTAACCATGAGTCGCATGGATCGCACTCGGATAGGTACGTATTCTTCTTTTCGACTAAGGGCATCTGCCACTTCATTGGCCTTTCCTGGGTGATAATGAATTTCACAGTCGTAGTCCTTTACCGTCTCTAACCAATGCCTCTGTCTCATATTTAATTCTTTTTAATCGAAGAAATACTTTAGACTTTTATGATCAGTGAAAATAGCACATTTTACACCATACAAGTAGTGTCTCCAAATTTTTAAGGCAAACACTACCGCCGCTAATTCCATGTCATGCGTCGAATATTTCTTTTCGTGGATTTTTAATTGTCTCGGGGCATAGGCAATTATCTTGCCTCGTTGCATAAGTACGCACCCAAGACCTAGGTGCGATGCATCTGAATACACTACTAAGTCGTCAGTACCATCCGGTAAAGTCAGTAACGGAGCACTGGTCAACTTTTCTTTAACTGTTTGGAACGCTTTTTCTTGTTCGTCGCTCTAGACAAACTTTTCGTCTTTGCGGTTAACTTAGTCAATGGTGAGGCAATCTTTGAGAAATCTTGAATGAATCTTCTATAATAACCCGCCAGTCCTAAAAAGCTTCTTATTTCTGAGGGATTTTTCGGAGGGCTTCATTTAGACACTGCTTCAATCTTGGACGGATCGACCAATATTCCTTCAGCGCTAATGACGTGCCAAAGGAATTGTACCTCTCGAGGCCAAAAGGCACATTTTGTAAACTTTGCGTAGAGCTTTTCTTTTTTAAGTGTTTCCAATACTTCACGCAAATGTTGCGCATGATCCGCCTCGCTTTTTGAATAAACAAGAATATCATCGATGAACACTATCGCTGATTTGTCTAACATAGGCTTGCAAATCCGGTTCATAAGATCCATGAAGGCTGTGGGTGCATTTGTTAACTCGAAGGACATTACAAGGAATTCATAATGTCCATATCGTGTACGGAAGACTGTCTTAGGTATGTCTTCCTCTTTTACCCTCAATTGGTGGTATCCCGACCTCAAATCGATCTCCAAGAACCAAGTCGCTCCTTACAATTGATCAAATAAATCATCGATCCTTGGAAGCGGGTATCGATTCTTTACCGTAAGTTTGTTTAACTCTCGGTAATCGATACACATACGCATACTTCCGTCTTTCTTCTTCACAAATAACACCAGCGCTCCCCAAGGAGAGACACTAGGTCGAATACATCCTTTGTCAAGCAGATCTTGTATTTGCGATAATAATTCTTGAAGTTCTGACGGTGCTAATCTGTATGCTGCTTTTGCCACCGGTTTCGCACCTGGAATTAGTTCGATTTTAAATTCCACCTCACGTTCAGGTGGTACCCCTGGTAATCCTCTGGAAATACTTCTTCAAATTCTTGTACGACTGGCACATCTCTAATTATTGGTGACTTCATTCCCGAATCAAATATATACGTTAGATAAGCCTTGCACCCATGTTGAATAAGTCTACGGGCTTTCGCTATTGAGCACATGACAGGGTTACCACCCTTTTCTCCATAAATATTGACGTGCTTCCCACTTGGAGATACTACTTGTATCTCTTTACGAGAACATATTACATTGGCGTGGTAACGGGACAGCCAACCCATTCCAATCACTACTTGGAATTCCCCCATTGACATAGGTATTAAATCAACTAAGTAGTCCTCATCCTCGATGCTCAATTTGCAATTTCGACATATGTTATAAACAGTAAAGGTTCTATCATTTCCTACTTCTACCTCTAAGGGCATTGGTAATTTTGTTAATTGAAATGGTGGGTGTTTAACAAACTCGTGTGAAACAAAAGATTTGTTTACACCCGTATCAAATAAAACATGAGCAGGAATTAAATTTACGGTAAAGTACCTATGACCACATCGGGTTCAACTTTTGCTTCAGCTGCCGTTATTTGGAAAGATCTTGCCCTGACTTTGGGACTTCTGTTTGTCAGTCATAACTTTCTTTCCTATCAAATCTGGACATTCCGATTTCTTATGGCCCGGCTGATAGCATTTGTAACATACAGATATCTTGTTAGGACAATTTGAGGCCAAGTGTCCAGTCTTTCCACATATCACACACGGCTTATTTCTAAAATAACATTCACCCTTGTGAGCCCGGAAACAAATTTTGCAATTTGGTGTTCCCCCTTTTTATTTTCATCCTCTTTGAAATCTCATTCTTCTCCGGTTTCTTTGTCGGGCTTGGATTTGTATCCAACGCCCTTCTCTCTCCTCTTTCCACTTGTTTCTTTAGCTCAATTTCACGTTCCGAGCGGCATTTACTATCTCGATGAGATGTTCATATTTCGAGGGAGTCATAAACTCCCTATATTCTGCGCTCAACATGTTATAATAATAATAAATCTTCTGTTCTTCCGTTTGCACCAATTCTTCACAAAATCTGAGTTTGTCGAGGAACACCCCCGTGATCTTATCAATCGTCTCGCCTTTTTGTCTTAATTGAATGAATTCTTCTTTGATTTTGTTGATCACGGCTTTTGGGCTATGATGTTTAAGGAAAGGCACCTTGAACTCCTCCCATGTCATGGTTCTCGTGGTTTCGACCCCTTGTTCTTTTCTAAAATTGTCCCACCAATCTTTTTCTTGACCCCTTAGTTGACCGGTAGGGTCACAACGGGTCCGTTCAAAAACTCCTTCAATATCGCTTATCCAACGTTGACAGATAATCGGATCTACTTCCCCATTGTAAATCGGGGGTTTACACGCCAGAAATTTGTTGTAGGGACATGCTTTTCCTTCTTTAGCCTTGCCTCTATCTTGATTAAGGCTTTCCTTTATTTCATTCATTTGTTCTTCTATTGTTGTCAGCATCGTTGTTTGAAATCTTTCCATAAACTCGGGTAAGGCCGCTTCCAGTGCTTTTCCGACTTCTTCGAAAATTTTTGTTTGTATCTCCTCCATCATTAGAGATATTGTATCCTCACCCATTCCGTCAGACATCTCTTAATGTCCGTAACATTTTGGTAAATATTTTGCTTAATTATTTCCATAATGTTATATGGAAATTAATACTCGTTACCCGGTATAACTTATAATGTATTATTCTTTTTCGGTTGATTAAGTACATAACATATATCAACCATTTACACTTTGTGTATTTACCGGATTCGAGTGAATTAATATACTCTTCCATACACATTAATTCATCTTCTTTTCCATTATTATTTTTTTTCTGGACTTCATTTCATATCTAGTCCTTACTAGATGTTTTGATCAAGCCTTGCACCAAACATATTTCGTTTTTAACCTTAAGCTCTGATTACCTACTTGAAACACCATTTTATATATTTTTTATACATATACAACTTTATATATATATATATATATATGTAGCATTAATAATTCCAAAATAGACTAGTTAACAAAACATTTTATATGTTATAATACTGATAATACATAACCAGACAAACCAAAACGGAAGTTTGAAATTTTGACATTTTCGGTACTTTATGCATGGCTTGATCTTCATCGTGACTTGACTTGTGATCTCTTTCAAAGCTGAAAATATATAATTTATTAATTTTATGTTCAATTGAAATAAATATAACTTAATAACATAAACAAATAATAGAATTTTAAGTTTGCAAATACTGAGTGGCGTCGGTGACGGCAATATGCCGCGTCGGCGACGCCACGTAGAAATATGCGTCGGGTCAAGACCACCGTAGACTGTGGCATAAGGCGTCGGATATTTTGCATTGCGTCGGCGACGGCCATACTAGGCTGTCACACCCCGACCCGCAGCGGAAATGGTGATCGGGCATGATTGGGTTTTCATCAAAGCTCATGACATTTACTACAAAGTTTCATATTTATTATTTCTTTTTAAAGAAGAACATTACAATAAACATACAAGTACAACATGTTCAAATACATATTTCATGACTTCATTATTTTTCTTCTAAGGCAATTTCCTATGTGTTCCTTGCTTCAACATGTCCACCTGTATCATGTGTAAAAATAGGGTTTTTGGGTCAACATAAGTTGGCGAGTGAATCTTATTTAAACATTTGAAAGGATTAGTTATGTTGGTTATTTGAATAAAATTGTGCATAACCAAATATGAATAAATGTAAATGTAAATTTAATCACAAAACACATAATATCAATAAATGCACAAACACACACACCAAATGATGAATAATGAGATCAAGGCTCAATCAAACGGAGCCGATTGAATGAGGCACCTGATGCTCAACTCGTCTCCCACGAGGAACTGATGGGCCTAATGAATGATTTGCACGCAACTTGACAAAATGTAAACAAATATCACAACAAAAAAATATTTACATCTCGAGTTTAGAGCATCCAATGGTAATAGCACGAGTTTGAATAAATGAATTAATTAAAGCGACACATGATACACCCCAAAACATGAATAAAAAGGGGAATTTGTAAGAATTCACTCACAGTGGTTGCGTTCTTTTGATGACGTTGGATGCGCACGAATTTTAGGATTTGATCGACGAGAAAAACTAACCTAAAATAATAACGAAATGTTCGGAAATTAATGGATTTTATTCGAGATTAATGTTTTTAATTAGAGCTTTTAATGGAATTTTTTTTTTTAGATTTATTTTCGTGAGTTTAAGGACATTTTCTAACTTGAAAATATTATTTTTAAGTGTTTTTAATTGATTTTTAAATAAAATAAATAAATAAAAGAAATTAAAAAAATTTTGACTTTTTGACTTTTTGACCATTGACCGTTGACCGGTCGGACTATGTTTAACCATGCGCTGAGTGAGGTTCGAACTCGGGACCTCTCGTATACGTGCACGCAGCTCTACCAACTGAGCTACGTGTCTAACCCGAAATATTTATGATTTTAATTATATTTATATACTTACTGGTTTAAATCTGAAATTTAATTAATTAAAAAGGTTTATACTGGCCTGAACCGGACGCGCAGAACATGTTTCGAACTCGTGACCATTGACTTAACTTGCACCCAGCCCGACCAACTGGGCTGGGTGTCTAACCCGTATTATATAGTTCTTGAATTATTTTTAACAACATACTGTGGGACAATCTGTTTTGGTTTTAAAAAATGGATTTTTATTTCGGCAGAACGGACATGTTCAAGACTCGAACCCGGGACGTGTATGTTATGTTTGCACACAGTCACCACTGGACTGTGTGTCTAACCCGGTTTAGAATCCATTTTATTTATACATATACCTATTCTCGACTTCATCTTCTTCATTTACAAGAACTCAGGTCAGTGAGATCCGACTGTTTCGTTTAATTCGATTATCAAAACTTATAGTTGGTTGGGATGAAATAGTTAACGAGATTAAAGAATAGAATGTACCAAAACATCGCGTTTTCTTCAGATTTCCGGCAGGAGTCGTCGGCTCTGATTTGTGACTCTCGGCTGAATGAAGTGTTTGACAGTTTAGATTCTTGTGTTATGAAATTAAGTTATTGAGTAAGAGATATCAAGAGTTTTTAGATGATTATACCGATCGACAGTGAGACTTCGATGTTTCAGTGAAATTCCGGTGAGTGTGGGATTTCCCGGCGGCGTAGTCTGGGACAGATTCTAGTTGAAGGATTGAAGTTAATACATGTCGAATAATGGATTACAAACAAAAGAGTCGAGAATTTTACCGATTTGAAGTAAGTCTCGGTTTTCCGGTGAAAGTCCGGCGACTATAAAATATCTCCGGCGACGTGTTTCGAGATGAATTAAGCTTCGGAAACGATCGTGGTTCTGAGTGAAAGGATTTTCAGAGTGTTCAAGTGGGTATTTATAGTGAACACACACTGAATTGAGTCAAAGTCCGCGAGTTAGGATTTCCGTCGGTTATGACGGAAATTGATTGCCGACAACGGTTATAACCGATGTCGACATCAATTGGAGCGGTTTAGTCGAAACGGATTTGGCCAAAATCGCGGATTGCCGGATTTTCTGGTGATTGCGAGCTCTGAGTGCGCATGATTTCTCTGGTTTGAATTCGGGTTTATTTTAAGTATCATTTAATTCAGTATTGTTACAAAGAAACGCGTGTGGCGGAGTGGTGTGTTGTGTGTTTGTTCATCCGGGTGACCCGGGTTCGAAACCCGGCGTCTGCATTTATTTTTTTTATTCAGTTTTTATTAGAAATTTTAAATTATGGTTTTTAAATTCTAATATATTTATTAATTATGTATCGTTTAAAATTAATATCAACTATAAATACGCAACGAAATTTATAACTGGATATTTGATTGATAAACGAAGCGGATTTTGAAAACCCGTTTTTCAACGGATGTTACAGTATCCCCTACTTTTAGAAATTTCGTCCCGAAATTTAAGTAGTAGTGGTATATTTGACTTGAAGGGAGGATGTTTTAATTTTGACGATTACATATAGAAGAGGGTGAGAGTTTAAATCTTATTTTAGGCGGTAACGTTCCTAGTAAGGGTTGAATACCCTGCTACAGGAATCGCTTTTTTATGCCTAAAGTATAAGAATGCGGAACATGGAAAACTGAGTTGATTGACTAGGCATGATTTTATGCATAAGAGTTTTGAGGGAATTGATACGTTTGAAATGATAAGGTATGTATCATAAAACAAAAACTTCAACCATGACGATATTTAAACCTACACGGAACTTCTCATAACCTCCTGGTAATGCTTTTGATCCTTTGCCAAGAATACTTATATATAGGAAGTACCAGTGGCGTATCCACCATATTCTTTTCAAATTTTCATTGGCTTTATCGGTAAATTATGATCAGTTCTATGTGACTCTAAAACCTAAACAAACACAACAACAAAAGCTTGAGTCTCAATTCTGAAAGGATACATGACTGAATGATCACAGTACCTCTCTCGTTTGTTATGATAAAGGGGTTAGTCTATGTAAAAGTGAGCCACAACCCAACTTCTTTAAATGATGTGATCGAGGTACGTCGCGATGTTTGATGATATGAATGTTAAATCAATGAGTATAAAACAAAACTGTAATATCAATTCGCATTAAAATTCTTGGATACATAAATTCCCAATTTATAACTGGGACGTAAAGATTGAGATAACATAAAGAAAACATTAAAACTAAACGGTTGGAGTTGAGTCTTGAGTCTTGGTGAGGGAAAGCTAGTTGGGTGATTCGTTTGGGCCGTTATTATCTTCAACAGGATTGGTGTTGATGTTGTAAGCTCTTCCTCTTGCTGGTGGGGGAGCTGGGTTTGCTTGATTTGCTTGGTTAACTGGGTTTGCTTGAGCTTGGGCGTTTATGATGTTAACCAATCGAGGGCACGTGTTTCTAAAGTGGGTAGGGTCGCCACAATTAAAACAAGCTCGAACATATGGGAACATGGGGTATTGGGGTTGTTGATATGTTTGGATCATGTTTTGGGTAGGGGTGAGACTTGGTTTTGAGGGGCACGACAAGTTTTGCTCCAATAACCATAACGCCCACAATTTGCACACAGTCGACAAGGTACGGTAGATGGATGGTGATAAAAACAGGTGTTGCATTGAGGGTGAGGTCCAATGTAAAGTTTCTTATTTGGGTAAGTAGAGTTAGGTGCTACTTGAGTGATTGGGATAGCTTGGAGGGGTATGGCTTGTGAAGCTGGTTGATTGCCTTGGGTAATAGCGAAATTTTGTCTGTCTCGTTTTCTCTTAGGAGTGGTTTGAGAAGAGGATTCTGTTTGGGTGGAGTTTTTGGTTGATGCTTTATCCTTCTTCTTCTCCTCCGTGAAGTCTTTATTCCGTATGCGGTTTTCGGTGAGCTCTGTAGCTAACTCCATTGCTGCTTCCAAAGTTGCAGGTGTGGTACTTATCACAGGGTCTTGAATTTTTGAAGGAAGACCTCGAATGTAGTGCTCGATCAAACGGTAGAGGGGAGTGAACAAGTTGGGGACCATCTGATTTAACTCAAGGAATCTCTTGTTGTATGTGGTGTGGTCGCCCTCCTTTTGTTTCAAAGAATAGAACTCATCTTCCAATTTCTTGATTTCGCTTCTTGGACAGAAACGTCTTGTCATGATTTCCTTCAACTCTTCCCAAGTAAAAGTCATAGCATTCTCAGTGCCTCGCTTGGCCTTCTCCGTATTCCACCATGTAAGTGCTACTCCAAACAAACGACCGGTAGCATATCGCACCTTGCGATCATCGGGACAGTCGCAATTGAGAAAAGTGTTTTCCATCTCCTCAAACCAATGGAGGAGAGCGGTGACACCTTCAGTCCCTTCGTATTTTGGAGGATCGCAGGATTAGAAATGCTTGAAGGTGAATTTAGTGGTATTTAGGGGAGGGTTGACAACATTTTAATCTTCTTGATTGATTGGGTTGACAGAATTAGCGGTAAGGGTTTGTTGAACTTGAACTACGATGTTGGGTATTACGGCAGCCATTTGTTGAGCGATCTGGGCAGCCATGCGCTCGCGGGTTTTTCCTGATCTCATTTTTCTACGAGAGAGACTAGAAGACATCGACAAGAAATACGTATCAAGAGTATGAGTTTGACGTTTTAGGTGTCATGTGTCATATTTAGAAATGAACATTCATAAAACAAATGAAGAATAATAAATTTACTACATCCATAGGATGTCTTGGGCTTTGCTCGTAATTGGGCCTTGCATGCCGCCATATTTCACCTTCGTAATCATGTGGGCCCCCCTGATTACCGGGTCTTTCATATGGTTCGCATGTGTTAGCCTGGTAACGTACACTAAAACCCGGAGAAAATCGAGAAATATGAATGTAACGTATGAAATTTGGAGTGCATCCAGGTGTGGACACGGTGACACCTCAAAGTGAGGTTAGTTCGAACGACGTTTGGTGTGGCATGCTTTGGCCTAATAGGTCCTTCGTACTCTCATCGTTAGTCCCCAGGTAGGCAAACTGGTCCGTTATATTGGATTTATACGAATCCCAACCTAGACAGGACGTTCCGACTACCGGTACTTGTACCCTTACAGTTACTACAAGCCCGTCGTAGAACTCACTTTGATGAGATTGAAAAACGAAAATTGCGACAAAATCTTGAATAAAGGGAATATGAGGATGATTTGAATATGTGAACATGGAAATATGCGTGATGAATGTATATGTAAGCATGTTATGTTTGACAATAAGTATAACTCATTAAATATCACACAATATGGTAGTGGAAGTGTTTGCATGCATTTGTGTGTGTAAAAAATACGAAAAAAATAAACATCATGAGTTTGCATGTAACCACATAAACAATTAAAATCTAATCAACTATAGTATAGGCTCTAAGGGTCTAATAACCTATCCTATATCCCTATAGTCAAAAGCTCTTATACCAATCTGTCACACCCCGACCCGCAGCGGAAATGGTGACCGGGGCATGATTGGGTTTTCATCAAAGCTCATGGCATTTACTACAAAGTTTCATATTTATTATTTCTTTTTAAAGAAGAACATTACAATAAACATACAAGTACAACATGTTCAAATACATATTTCATGACTTCATTATTTTTCTTCTAAGGCAATTTCCTATGTGTTCCTTGCTTCAACCTGTCCACCTGTATCATGTGTAAAAATAGGGTTTTTGGGTCAACATAAGTTGGCGAGTGAATCTTATTTAAACATTTGAAAGGATTAGTTATGTTGGTTATTTGAATAAAATTGTGCATAACCAAATATGAATAAACGTAAATGTAAATTTAATCACAAAACACATAATATCAATAAATGCACAAACACACACACCAAATGATGAATAATGAGATCAAGGCTCAATCAAACGGAGCCGATCGAATGAGGCACCTGATGCTCAACTCGTCTCCCACGAGGAACTGATGGGCCTAATGAATGATTTGCACGCAACTTGACAAAATGTAAACAAATATCACAACAAAAAAATATTTACATCTCGAGTTTAGATCATACAATGGTAATAGCACGATTTTGAATAAATGAATTAATTAAAGCGACACATGATACACCCCAAAACATGAATAAAAAAGGGAATTTGTAAGAATTCACTCACAGTAGTTGCGTTCTTTTGATGACGTTGGATGCGCACGAATTTTAGGATTTGATCGACGAGGAAAAACTAACCTAAAATAATAACGAAATGGTTCGGTAAATAAATGGATTTTATTCGAGATTAATGTTTTCAATGCTTTTAATGGAATTTTTTTTTTTAGATTTATTTTCGTGAGTTTAAGGATATTTTCTAATTTGAAAAAAAGTGTTTTTCATTGATTTTTAAATAAAATAAATAAATAAAAGAAATTAAAAACAATTTGACTTTTTGACCGTTGACCGGTCGGACTATGTTTAACCAGCGCTGAGTGAGGTTCGAACTCGGGACCTCTCGTATACGTGCACGCAGCTCTACCAACTGAGCTACGTGTCTAACCTGAAATATTTCTGATTTTAATTATATTTATATACTTACTGGTTTAAATCTGAAATTTAATTAATTAAAAAGGTTTATACTGGCCTGAACCGGACGCACAGAACATGTTTCGAACTCGTGACCATTGACTTAACTTGCACCCAGCCCGACCAACTGGGCTGGGTGTCTAACCCGTATTATATAGTTCTTGAATTATTTTTAACAACATACTGTGGGACAATCTGTTTTGGTTTTAAAAAAATGGATTTTTGTTTCGGCAGAACGGACATGTTCAAGACTCGAACCCGGGACGTGTATGTTATGTTTGCGCACAGTCCACCACTTGACTGTGTGTCTAACCCGGTTTAGAATCCATTTTATTTATACATATACCTATTCTCGACTTCATCGTCTTCATTTACAAGAACTCAGATCAGTGAGATCCGACTGTTTCGTTTAATTCGATTATCAAAACTTATAGTTGGTTGGGATGAAATAGTTAACGAGATTAAAGAATAGAATGTAGCAAAACATCGCGTTTACTTCAGATTTCCGGCAGGAGTCGTCGGCTCTGATTTGTGACTCTCGGCTGAGTGAAGTGTTTGACAGTTTAGATTCTTGTGTTATGAAATTAAGTTATTGAGTAAGAGATATCAAGAGTTTTTAGATGATTATACCGATCGACAGTGAGACTTCGATGTTTCAGTGAAATTCCGGTGAGCGTGGGATTTCCCGGCGGCGTAGTCTGGGACAGATTCTGGTTGAAGGATTGAAGTTAATACATGTCGAATAATGGATTACAAACAAAAGAGTCGAGAATTTTACCGATTTGAAGTAAGTCTCGGTTTTCCGGTGAAAGTCCGGCGACTATAAAATATCTCCGGCGACGTGTTTCGAGATGAATTAAGCTTCGGAAACGATCGTGGTTCTGAGCGAAAGGATTTTCAGAGTGTTCAAGTGGGTATTTATAGTGAACACACACTGAATTGAGTCAAAGTCCGCGAGTTAGGATTTCCGTCGGTTATGACGGAAATTGATTGCCGGCAACGGTTATAACCGATGTCGACATCAATTGGAGCGGTTTAGTCGAAACGGATTTGGCCAAAATCGCGGATTGCCGGATTTTCCGGTGATTGCGAGCTCTGAGTGCGCGTGATTTCTCTGGTTTGAATTCGGGTTTACTTTAAGTATCATTTAATTCAGTATTGTTACAAAGAAACGCGTGTGGCGGAGCGGTGTGTTGTGTGTTTGTTCATCCGGGTGACCCGGGTTCGAAACCCGGCGTCTGCATTTATTTTTTTTATTCAGTTTTTATTAGAAATTTTAAATTATGGTTTTTAAATTCTAATATATTTATTAATTATGTATCGTTTAAAATTAATATCAACTATAATAACGCAACGAAATTTATAACTGGATATTTGATTGATAAACGAAGCGGATTTTGAAAACCCGTTTTTCGACGGATGTTACATAGGCGTCGCCGACGACACCTACTGCAGAATTTTTGCTGTTGTTTGTTTATTCACCCATTCGGCCCGTTTCGCGTGCCGTGTATCATCATATGACTTCGGATTTAATAAGATTCGTCCACAAAGTGTTATTCTTTGCTTTCATTGCTGTAGTGTCGTCCTCACAACTATTTATAGCAATCTAACCATGTGTGTAAATATTTTATGAATTTTCTAAGTTGGCATTTTAATTTGGCCAACATACTTGCTAACTCTATCCATTCATGTAAAACCACTTATTATATTATATCCTTATATTCGTAATAAGGACTTTTGGGTTGCGTATTCATTACCCAGTTTTTACGTATGTAATTTCTTTCTTTCCGATTGTACCCATCAACCATAATTCACCAAGTATGGTTAATATATTCTTTATTTTGACCCGTTTGTTTATTTTAGCGAAATCCATCGCTTATTCAACCAAACCTTTATCTATTCCTTTATTTTGACCCGTTTGGTTGTTTTAGCGAAATCCATCACTTATTCAACCAAACCTTTATCTATGTCTTTACTTTGACCTGTTTGGTTATTTTAGCGAAGTTCATCGCTTATTCAACCAAACCTTTATCTATTTCTTTATTTTAACCCGTTTGGTTATTTTAGCGAAGTCCATCGCTTAACCAAACCTTTATCTATTTCTTTATTTTAACCCGTTTGGTTATTTAGTGAAATCCATCGTTTATTCAACCAAACCTTTATCTAATTCTTTATTTTGACTCGTTTGGTTATTTTAGCGAAATCCATCGCTTATTCAACCAAACCTTTATCTAATTCTTTATTTTGACCCGTTTGATTATTTTAGTGAAATCCATCGCTTATTCAACCAAACCTTTATCTATTTCTTTATTTTAACCCGTTTGGTTATTTTAGCGAAGTCCATCGCTTATTCAACCAAACCTTTATCTATTTCTTTATTTTAACACGTTTGGTTATTTTAGCGAAGTCCATCGCTTATTCAACCAAACCTTTATCTATTTCTTTATTTTAACCCGTTTGGTTATTTAGCGAACCATCGCTTATTCAACCAAACCTTTATCTAATTCTTTATTTTGACCCGTTTGGTATTTTAGCGAAATCCATCGCTTATTCAACCAAACCTTTATCTAATTCTTTATTTTGACCCGTTTGGTTATTTTAGCGAAATCCATCGCTTATTCAACCAAACCTTTATCTAATTCTTTATTTTGACCCATTTGATTATTTTAGCGAAATCCATCGCTTATTCAACCAAACCTTTATCTAATTCTTTATTTTGACCCGTTTGATTATTTTAGCGAAATCCATCGCTTATTCAACCAAACCTTTATCTAATTCTTTATTTTGACTCCACCCTTTCGGTTCGATTGTGAGAAGTTCCTCACTTGTAAATGAACCAAATTTTGTTTAGGTTTGCTTCATTATTTAATATACATCACTACAAGGATCGTAATTAAAATTCTACAAAGCAATAGACCACGTACCTTAAAGCTTTCCTTTTAAGCGTGTATCGGACTTGGCTTGACCTTCCTTAGCTCCACTCGAGTCGCCTAATTAGTGTAACCCAATTATTATTAGGAACTCGTAATTCAAGTATATGACATGTAAACTTGCCAATAATCAATCACAAGTCCTCTTCATATAATTTCATACACTATCAATATCAAATCTTTCATTAAAGCATTTTGTCAAACATCTTATGGGCATGAACGTAAAACTTTTCGTTTTTCATAAATTTATGAACTTTATAAACCCAAATCTCATATATTATGAATCCACCATCATAGAATTTAATCTCTAATGCAACTTATCTATTTAGGATTTCATGTCAAGCTAATGAAATTAACAATTTAATTTCTTTCATGTTAAACATCAAAACCCATTTATTCATTCAATCATATATAAGCTTTAACATATGAGTTATGCTAGAACCTTCCCTAGTTTAGCAAAAATTGTAAGTTTAAACACTTATTTGTCATGAATTCTATCATAAGATCTATAATTTCCAGAACTTAGATTCATGGTTCTTCTCAATCGATCATATTTCACCAAACTAAGAATTTCAACATACCTTATGATCTCCTTGATTAGGTGATCACTAATTTCGACTCATACACTGATTTAAGACTTGATTTCTCTTCCAAATTGAAGGATTATGAATTTTAGGGTTGAAGGTGTTCTTCCCTCTCCTCTGCTTATTTTGGTCGACCTTCTAGACACACATTTATGTGTGTTTTTTATTTTAATTGCTTATTTAAATTAACTAGTTTCCCCAAGTGTCTAATTCGGTCCTCCAAGTTTAGTTTATTTTACGTGGGCACTGTCTAAATGTTTTCATTAGTTATGAACAAATAACTAATTAGTTTTTAAATCCTTCAAAGAGTTATGGATGTAATATGTTTTTCTTTTACATCGAATATATCTATATATTATATATACTTTAGGGACATTTACAAGTCCATTTCCTCTTAAAGGGGTTCTCTACTAACTAGGTTAAATGCCCCTGATTATTTATGCAATTTAATATTTTTGGGGTGTTAAAAGTTACAGGCGTTTAACCTTCATGTTGAGGAAAACGACATCAAACAGAACACGACCTCACTTGAAGATCTCTAGATTACATTTCAAGGGATTTGGGGAGAAATTGATAGAATCGACCCAAATCCCATGACGTGTCCAGAAGATATCAAAGCCTACACCCAAATTCGATCCGAACAAAAGCTTTTTCAATTTTTGAATGCCCTTGATCAGAAGTATGATTCCATTAAGAGAGAAATTCTCCAGTTGGATCCTCTCCCGACTGCAGAGGCGGCATACGCGGCTGTCCGAAAGGAAGCTGCTCACCAAAATATTTTGGGAACTGTCTCAAACGAACCACAAGGATTAGCAGCAGGACTTCTTGCCACCGAATCCATCGGAGGAGGATTCATGTCAAAAACCAGCCGCCGATCGGAAATCCTGAACAAGAAAAATGGACCACCAAACAAAGAAGACAAAATTAATCTGAAGTGTGATCATTGCGGCATGACAAGACACACAAAGGAGCAGTGCTTCAAGCTCGTCGGATACCCCGAGTGGTGGACCGATGGGCACAAGAAAAACATGAAAAGTAGTGGACCAGAAAAAGGAAAAGTTGCCGCCACCATGGGCAACGGCGACGTCACCATCAATAGCGGCGGTAGCTCCGGTGGTGGTGTTTTTGGTGGTATGGCAGCTGCTAAGGATGAAGAAGAAGGGTTCTCTATGGTAACAGGTAAAAGGGGTGAAGGAAACACGTTCCAGAACCCCATTTCTAATTCTAATTTAATAACTTCCAAAATTGACCATGGAAATCAAGAATTGTCACAATACACCCCTGAGCTCACATCCTTATTCCCTTTGTGGAGAGAAATTTAAAGAATTGTAAAAAACACCCAGAAGTTTATAGAATTGCAAATATGATCTTTCCTAATAATAAACTACATAACGCATGGATTTTTGACAGTGGCGCTACCGACACAATGACCATTGAACTGTCTGATTTTACTGCGTTATCAAAACCTAGGAAAACATTTATAGAAACTGCAAGTGGTGGGGAAATGGAAGTTAAACAAGGAGGAACAATCAGTTTTTCCGACACTTTGAAGCTTTCTAATTGTCTATATGTTCCCGCTTTGTCTCATAATCTTTTATCAGTTAGCTATGTTACAAAGGGCTCAGTTCTCATGCAACCTACTTTTTGCCTCTTACAGGATATCAGGACGGGGATGATCATTGGGCATGGCACTGAGAGACAAGGTTTATGCTATGTGGAGGAGGTGACTCAAAAAGGTACTGTGATGCTAGCCCACGGAACTCAAGAACGGGAAGCATGGCTATGGCATAGAAGATTGGGTCATCCTTCTACGGGTTACTTACATACTTTATTTCCTAAGTTGTTTCCTTCTAATAGTGTGTCACTTTGTGAAACATGTGTGTTGGCTAAAAGCCATAGACAATCATTTAAACCAAGCTATACCCGGGTTGAGGTTCCGTTTTCATTAGTTCACTCTAATGTGAGGGGTCCTTCCCGATTATTGGAGGACAAAATCTTTGTTTTTTCGTACTGTTTGTGGATGACTGCTCTCGTATGACTTGGATTTAGTTCTTGGAAAATAAGTCAGAGGTTTTTGATAAATTTGTTATTTTTTATACCATGATCCAAAACCAGTTCAAAAGAAATATCCAAATTATTCGATCTGACAATGGAGGAGAATTCATTAATTCCTCCATGAAATAATTTTGTCAATCAAAAGGAATAATTCATCAAACTAGTTGCCCACATACTCCAGAGCAAAATGGTGTCGCTGAACGTAAAAACCGCATTTCATTAAAAATGACTAGGGCTCTTTAATTGAATCACAAGTTCCAAAAACATTTTGGCCTGAAGCTCTTGCCACATCTGCCTACCTTATAAATCGTCTTCCAACAAAAATTCTCAACCTCAAAACCCCATTACAAGCCCTATCAGAATTTATTAAACCTCCCTCCTCTCTTACTCTGGAACCCAAGATCTTTGGTTGCACTACCTTTGTCACCCAAATCACACCGGACAAGCTCGATCCATGTGCCAAAAAATGTGTTTTTGTCGGATACGGTGTTAACCAAAAGGGTTATAGATGTTACAACCCAAAGACCCGCCACATGTTCACTACTATGAATTGTGATTTTCTTGAAACAAAGTACTACTATACTTCCCAACTCAGCGGTTAGGGGGAGAAGGATGTTGTTAACACACTGAATTGGATGGAGTACATTGGGGAGACATCAGAAGAAAATGATCACAGTACCCAAGACAAAGAAACCTCAGCTCAAGAAGAGTCACCTGACACCTCCACGCAATCTAAAACTCCCATCTCTGGTGCCATCCCAGATCAGTCTCCCAACCTGACATCTGAGGTAAGTGACACTCATTCTTTCCAAACTGATGAACATGTTGAACCTATTACTTCTAATCATGAAACCACCACAGAACAAAGTGAATAAATCCAGGAACAACCAGCAGAAAGGGAATATGTGTTACCACCAAGAACAAACATAGGGGTCCCTCCAAAACGTTACTCTCCTGAAAGAGAATCTCGGGGATCTAGATATCCTATGGCTAATATAGCTAAAGGAAATATGACTGAAGAAGCTTGAGCCTTTGTTACCTCACTATATTCAGAGGAGACTCCAGTTAATGTTGAACAAGCCCTAAAGACGAAGAACTGGAAAGACGCAATGGAAACTGAGAGGCAAGCCCTAAAAAAAAATGACACATGGGAGAAATGCATCATTCCAGTCGGAAAAAGGCCAGTTGGGTGTCGATGGGTCTTTACAGTAAAGCATAAACCCGATGGCAGCATTGAAAGATATAAAGCAAGACTAGTAGCTAAAGGCTACACTCAAACGTATGGTATTGATTATGTAGAGACTTTCTCTCCAGTAGCAAAGATTGATACAATCAGGGTCCTTTTTTCCATAGCTGCAAACAAAGAATGGCCACTTCATCAATTTGACGTTAAAAATGCATTTCTACATGGATAAATGAAGGAAGAAGTGTACATGGAAGCTCCACCTGGTTTCACAGAGAGTTTTAAACCAGGAGAAGTATGTCGGCTTAAGAAATCTCTTTACGGATTAAAGCAATCTCCCCGAGCATGGTTTGGGAGATTCACTGTGGTCATGAAAAAATATGACTTCAAACAAAGCAACTCTAATCACACCTTGTTCCTTAAAAGAAGAAACGAACTTGTAACCTGTTTAATTATTTACGTTGACGATATGATAATTACAGGAAATGATGAGGAAGAAATGACAAAACTAAAGAAGAATTTGTTCTAAGAATTCGAGATGAAAAATCTAGGAAGACTCAAGTATTTCCTCGGGATTGAAGTTCTAAGGTCAAAACAGGGAATCTTCATATGCCAAAGAAAGTATGTTCTAGACCTATTGGCAGAGACCGGAATGATTGACTGCAAACCAGCGGAAACTCCCATGATGATGAACCAAAAGCTATGCATACAAGAAAATGGAAAATCAGCTGACAAAGAAAAATATTAGAGGATTGTGAGGAAGTTGATATATCTCGCACATACCCGTCCAGACATACATACGCAGTAGGGGTGGTTAGTCAGTTTGTGCATAAACCCCAGATCTCTAATATGGAGGCAGCATGGAGAATAATTAGATATCTCAAAGGAACATCAGGTCATGGAGTGTTGATTAAAACAAATGGACATCTAGAAACTCAAGTCTACACAGATGCAGACTGGGCAGGGAACAAGGAAGATCGAATATCAACCTCAGGGTACTTCACCTTAGTTGGTGGAAATTTGGTAACATGGAAGAGCAAGAAACAAAATGTCACACCCCAACCGATGACGGAAACATCGGAGTGAGACGATAATGAGATTGCTCATTGCTCACAACGCTAATAATGACAATATTTAATTAAAGTCGAATTTCATTTCAATAACAATTATCAAGTACAACATCGAAGCAAATACAACAAAATTAATACAACAAATTTTTCCTATACGTCTACTTGTGTGTATCCAAATCCTTGCTATTTAATTTCATAGCATCCTCTTCATCAAGATGTGGATTTCACCCCTAACTTGATGGCGAAATTTCATGCAAAAGAATAAGAGTAGCGGAGTGAGAGCCGTTCACTAAATTATGGGTTTCACGCCTATTTTAGTGAACTCCTCTCGTCTGTGTTACGAGTGTCTTCAAGTCTTCAAAGTGTGTATTGTGTAAAAATGCCTTGGAAAGACATTATGTACATGCATTAAGACCAAAAGGAAAGAGGGGAAGCAAGTAAGAAGCATAAAGTTTTAAGCATATCAAGAATGGTAAAAAAATGGGTATTTAGGACTATAGACTAGGTCGAATCATGGCAATTCTACCTAATTCCCTATAGTTATGGCTCTGATTGTCACACCCCGACCCGCAGCGGAAAAGGTGATCGGGGAATGATTGGGTTTTCATCAAATCTCATTACATTTATTATAACGTTTCATATTTATTATTTCTATTTAAAGGAGAATCATTACAATCAATAATACAAGTACAACATGTTCTATACATCTTTCAAGACTTCATTATTTTTCTTCTAAGGCAATTTCCTATGTGTTCCTTGCTTCAACCTGTACACCTGTATCATGTGTAAAAATAGGGTTTTTGGGTCAACAATTGGCGAGTGAATCCTATGAAAAACATTTAAACGTGTTTATTGTATCGATTATAAAATAAAGTGCATAACCACACATGAGTAAACGTAAATGTAAATTTAATCACAAAACACATAATATTAATTATTTCACACATAAACACCAAATGATTGATTTTGAGGCACGCGTTGTTCAACTCGTCTCCCACGAGGAACTGATGGGCCTAATGAATGATTTTGAGGCATGCGTTGTTCAACGAACTTATGGGCCTAATAAACGTTTTTGAGGCACGCGTTGTTCAACTCGTCTCCCACGAGGAACTGATGGGCCTAATGAATAATTTGCACACAACTTGACAATATGTAATACATCACAACAAACAATATTTACATTCTAAGTTTAGATCATATAATGGTATAGCACGAGTTTGAATAAGCGAATTAATTTAAGCGACACATGATACACCCCAAAACATGAATAAAAAGGGGAATTTGTAAAAATTCACTCACAGTGGTTGCGTTTCTTGGATTGATGATGAATGCGAACGAATTTGGATTTAACCACGATAGAAACTAACCTAAATAATAACATAATGGTTCGGTAAATAAATGGATTTTATTTGAGATTAATAATTTTAATTCATAACCTTAATAGGATTTCTAGATTTATTTTTGTGAGTTCAAGGACATTTTCTAACTTTAAAAATATTATTTTTAAGTATTTTTAAATAATTTTCTGATTAAATAAATAAATAAAAAAAATGTTGACCGTTGACCGGTCTGATTGTGTTTATTATGTGCGCTGAGTGAGGTTCGAACTCGTGACCTCCCGTATGCGTGCACGCAGCTCTACCAACTGAGCTACGTGTCTAACCCGAAATATTTCTAATTTTAATTATATTTATATACTTTTTAGTTTATTCCGAATTTTATTTAATTAAAAATGTTTCAAATATCGTCTGACCGGCTGGCTTAGCGGGGATCGAACCGGTGACCCTTGACTTAACTTGCACCCAGCCCGACCAACTGGGCTGGGTGTCTAACCCGTATTATATAGTGTTTGTATTATATTTAACAACATACTGTGGAACAATCTGTTTTGGTTTCGAAAAAAATGGATTTTATTTCAGCAGAAAGGGATATGTTCAAGACTCGAACCCGGGACGTGTACGTTATGTTTGCACACAGTCCACCACTGGACTGTGTGTCTAACCCGGTCATTATTCCGGTTTTTATTATATTTATACGCATTTAAAAACTTCATCTTCTTCGATTTATAAAACCAGAGAATCAACTCGACTGTTTAATCAAAAATTCTTATTGAATTAGTTGATTGATCAATACTGTTAACGAAATAATTTAAACAGAAAGGATTAAAGGTGCTGTACCGAACAGTTGTGATCTCCGATGAAGTTCGGGCGGCTGAGGTTAACTCCGGCGAAGTTTATCTTGCGACAGAGGACCTACAGGAGGTTTGAAGTGAGTGTGGGTGACTTCTGTCAAAGCTCTAGAAGTCCTATTTATAGAGTAAGGCAATAATGGGATAGATTCGGTTTTCCGGTGACCAATTCCGGCGAAATTGGAAATCTCCGGCGACGTGTTTCTGAGCACTTCAACTACGATAAAGTGTGCGGTCTTGAGCGAAAGGATTCCTGGAAGGTTGAGGGGGTATTTATAGGGTAGAACAGGATGTATTGGGTCTGTATTTTGGTCAAGGTTCGTAGTGAAGATTTTCCGGCGGTTACGACTACAATTGAGGGTCAGACGTCGGTTATAATCGATGTAGACGTCGGTTATAACGTTATAGTCAAAAGGAATATGGCTAAACTCACGGATCGCCGGATTTTCCGGTGATTGCGAGTTCAGCCGCGCTGGAAGTCCGGTTTGAATTCGGATTTCATCATAAGTATTATTTGTTTCGATATAATAACAAAGAAGCCAAGTGGCGGAGCGGTAAAGTGTTTGTTTGTTGGAACCTGCTGACCCGGGTTCGAAACCCGGCAGCTCCCTTTTATTTTTCTTCACTTGATTTTTATTGATTAATAATTATAGTTTTTAAATTCTAAAATGTTTATTATGTATCGTTTAAAATTAAAAAAAACAATATATACGCAACGAAAATTTATGACTGACTATTCGGTTAATAAACGAAGCGGGTTTTGGAAACCCGTTTTTTACGGATGTTACAGTATCCCCTACTTTTAGAAATTTCGTCCCGAAATTTAAGTAATAGTGGTATATTTGACTTGTGGAGAGGGTGTTTTAATTTGACAATTTACATAATCAGAAGAGGGTGAAAGTTTAAATTTCATTGGAGGCGGTAACGTTCCTAGTAAGGGTTGGATACCCTGCTACAGGAATCGCTTTTTGATGCCTAAGATAAGGAATATTGATAAACAGAGTTGATTGACTAGGTATGATCTCATGCACAAGAGTTTTGAGAGAATCGATACGTTTGGAAAGATAAGGTTATATCCTAAAACAAAACTTCTACCACTAAAACCTACATTGAACCTCTCTTAACCGCCTGACAATGCCTCTGATCCTTTGGCAAGAATACTTATATATAGGAAGTACCAGCGGCGTATCCACCATATTCTTGTCAAATTTTTATTGGCTTTATCAGTAAGTTATGATTAGTTCTATATGACTCTAGAACATAAACAAACACAACAACCAAAGCTTGAGTCTAAATTCTGAACGTATACATGTTTGAATGATGACAGTACCTCTCTCGTTTGTTATGATGAAGAGGTTAGTCTATGTAGAAGTGAGACACAACCCAACTTCTTTGAATGATGAGATTGAGATACGTTGAGATGTATGATGATATGAATGCTAAATCAGTGAGTATAAAACAAACTTCAACCATGACATTACTAAATCCTACATGGAACTTCTCATAACCGCCTGACAATGCCTCTGATCCTTTGGCAAGAATACTTATATATAGGAAGTACCAGCGGCGTATCCACCATATTCTTGACAGATTTTCATTGGCTTTATCAGTAAATTATGATTAGTTCTATGTGACTCTAAAACATAAACAAACACAACAACTAAAACTTGAGTCTCAAATCTGAAGGTATACATGATTGAATGATGACAGTACCTCTCTCGTTTGTTATGATGAAGGGGGTTAGTCTAGGTAAAAGTGAGACACAACCCAACTTCTTTGAATGATGAGATTGAGATACGTCGAGATGTATGATGATATGAATGTTAAATCAATGAGTATAAAACAAAACTGAAATAGTAATTCGCATTAAGATTATTAGATAAATTTCCAATTTATAATTGAGATACGTGAAGATTGAGAAAACATAAAGAAAACATAAAAACTAAGTGGTTGGAGTTGAATCTTGATTTTTGGTGAAGAAACTAGTTGGGTGGTTCGTTTGGGCCGTTATTATCTTCAACGGGATTGGCGTTGATGTTGTAAGCTCTTCCTCTTGCTGGTGGCCTAGTGGTTAGGTTTTCTTGATTTGCTTGGTTAACTGGGTTTGCTTGAGCTTGGGCGTTTATGATGTTAACCAATCGAGGGCACGTGTTTCTAAAGTGGGTAGGGTCGCCACAATTAAGACAAGCTTGAACATTTGGGAACATGGGGTATTGGGGTTGTTGATATGTTTGGATCATGTTTTGAGTAGGGGGTGAGGTTTGGTTTTGAGAGGTGCGGCAAACCTTGCTCAAATGACCATAGCGTCCACAATTCGCACATAGTCGACAAGGTAAGGTAGATGGATGGTGATAAAAACAGGTGTTGCATTGAGGGTGAGGTCCAAAGTAAGGTTTCTTATTTGGGTAAGTTGAGTTGGGTGCTACTTGAGTAATTGGGGTAGCTTGGAGGGGTACGGCTTGTGAGGCAGGTTGATTGCGTTGGGTGACAGCGAAAATTTGCCCATCTCGTTTTCTCTTAGAAATGGGTTGAGAAGGGGATTCGTATTATATAGTGTTTGTATTATATTTAACAACATACTGTGGAACAATCTGTTTTGTTTCGAAAAAAATGGATTTTATTTCAGCAGAAACGGATATGTTCAAGACTCGAACCCGGGACGTGTACGTTATGTTTGCACACAGTCCACCACTGGACTGTGTGTCTAACCCGGTCATTATTCCGGTTTTTATTATATTTATACGCATTTAAAAACTTCATCTTCTTCGATTTATAAAACCAGAGAATCAACTCGACTGTTTAATCAAAAATTCTTTTTGAATTAGTTGATTGATTAATACTGTTAACGAAATAATTTAAACAGAAAGGATTAAAGGTGCTGTACCGAACAGTTGTGATCTCCGATGAAGTTTCGGCGGCTGAGGTTAACTCCGGCGAAGTTTATCTTGCGACAGAGGACCTACAGGAGGTTTGAGGTGAGTGTGGGTGACTTCTGTCGAAGCTCTAGAAGTCCTATTTATAGAGTAAGGCAATAATGGGATAGATTCGGTTTTCCGGTGACCAATTCCGGCGAAATTGGAAATCTCCGGCGACGTGTTTCTGAGCACTTCAACTACGATAAAGTGTGCGGTCTTGAGCGAAAGGATTCCTGGAAGGTTGAGGGGGTATTTATAGGGTAGAAAGGATGTATTGGGTCTGTATTTTGGTCAAGGTTCGTAGTGAAGATTTTCCGGCGGTTACGACTACAATTGAGGGTCAGACGTCAGTTATAACCGATGTAGACGTCGGTTATAACGTTATAGTCAAAAGGAATATGGCTAAACTCGCGGATCGCCGGATTTTCCGGTGATTGCGAGTTCAGCCGCGCTGGAAGTCCGGTTTGAATTCGGATTTCATCATAAGTATTATTTGTTTCGATATAATAACAAAGAAGTCAAGTGGCGGAGCGGTAAAGTGTTTGTTTGTTGGAACCTGCTGACCCGGGTTCGAAACCTGGCAGCTCCCTTTTATTTTTCTTCACTTGATTTTTATTGTTTAATAATTATAGTTTTTAAATTCTAAAATGTTTATTAATTATGTATCGTTTAAAATTAAAATAAACAATATATACACAACGAAAATTTATGACTGACTATTCGGTTAATAAACGAAGCGGGTTTTGGAAACCCGTTTTTTTACGGATGTTACACTGATACCAATCTGTCACACCCCAACCAATGGCAGAAACATCGGAGTGAGACGATAACTAGATTGCTCATTGCTCACAACGCTAATAATGACAATATTTAGTTAAAGTCGAATTTCATTTCAATAACAATTATCAAGTACAACATCGAAGTAAATACAACAAAATTGATACAACAAATTTTGCCTATACATCTACTTGTGTGTATCTAAATCCTTGCTATTTGATTTCATAGCATCCTATTCATCAACCTGTAACATGTTTTAAAATACAATTCAATGCAAAAGCAAAGGCGAGTACACAAGTATAAGCATAGCATACGTATACGAATAAGTTTAAAAGAATCCTCATGGCAACCATGATTTTACATGAGCAAATACAAGGCGTGCAATACTACTAGCCAAACCCTTAACGCAACACGCTGTTTTAACATGGCCTCAAGTTTATGCGATGGAGGGGGATGCGTGAATTCCTATAGCGCTATACATGTGAAACGAAGGCTTTATACAAGTTAATGACTAAAGTATCACATAAAGAATATCCAAGATATAAGCATCACGTAAGTGTATCAAGCGTTCATGTGTATAGGATTGTTTGTGCATTTTATAAAGTTTAAGTGTTGTGGTTTTGATATAAGTAATCATGTTACACCCAAAGTGTTTTAAACGAAAAGTGGGTCGAGTGTACTCACGGTTTTGCGAACTCTTAAAACTTGATTAGTCCTCGAAGGGAAATTGATGAAGTGAGCGTCAAGTTATCCTACATTAGGAAACGTAGGTTGGTAAGTATTCGGACGATAATGGAGGGTTTAAGGAATTTAGAATGCGATAACGTAGTTATACGAGAAAGTAATCACTTAGACTTAATACTCGTTTTTTGACACTATAAGACCCATTCGGGTTAATGTGATTTCATATATTAGGATGCCCACTAGAATCGTAACGAGAAATTAAGTACTTAGGTGATGTAACCTAGTACCATGACGGATAATCATTTGATCATCATCAAGAGTTCGGTTAGTACGTATATATATATACATATATTATGTAGTATAAGTTAATCAAAAACATCATGTAGATTCATGGAAGTCATGCATGGAGGTAGGAGAATAACCTTCCTTTTAAAACCTCTCGTATAGTTACCAATGCGCAAGTCGTCACAAGGACGACAAGGATGGTCATGAGTAAGTTTGAACATAAAAGTAAAAGACGAAGAGTAAACGAAATCATCAAGTGAGGTGGTGGATCGAAGTTAGGATAGCCAAGGCTTCCAAGAGATCACACACTACCAACTCAAGTCAAGCTTGGAAGGATACAACACTTGTTGGTAAAACCCTAGTAAAACCAAAAGGTTCCTTATACTTGGGTCCTCAAACATGGTGATGTTCCAAGTTAGTCTTCCATGGAAGACTTATGGAGACATTCCAAAGGTACTCCAAGTAATAAGAAAGAAAAGAGAGAGAGGTGAGTTAGAACTCACTTGATTTAGAGAGAAGAGAGCTTTTTAGAGCTTGTAGAGAGGAGAAGAGAAGATTTAGGTATGATTTGAGAGTGAAGGGGAGTGGGGTATTTATAGGTAAAGTGGGGGAGGTTAGTAGTTGGGGTAATTAATGCAAGAAAACCAAAACTGACCAATCCATGAACTTGAACTGTATTTTTCCGGATCGCAATCCTCTCGCGAGCCGCGAGAGAGTTAAGACTTCTCAGTCGCGGGCCGCTAGAGGCCTGGCGGGGCGCGAGAGGGTTTTAAGAGTTCGGTCGCGGGGCGCGAGAGAGGCTATTCCAGAAGATTCTTTTGTTTTTATTATTTTTAGCCCTTTACTTTATTTATTTTACCAATGTTGCATGTAACGTGTGTAAGTATATAAGTATCGAGTGTGAATGCGCGTATAAGTATAAGTTTGCGTGTATTCAACGTTTAAATGCATATAAGACAAGTAAGTATCAAGTATAAGTTTCACCACGATCAAAGTCTCGGATTACAAGGAAATACGAATACGGTACGAATACAAGTTTCCAAAAATAGTCATACGACTAAACTTTCTAATTAACGAAAGTACGAAAAAGCGAGGCGTTACAGTCTCCCCTCATTTAGGAAATTTCGTCCCGAAATTTATTTAAGAGGAAGACTTCGGAAAATGCCATTATTTGGTGAAAACGTTTGGCCAAAATCAAGATTTTGAAGTTCAAAGTTTTTGCGGAGTTCATGTGTAAGTGTATAAATATGTATCAAAATTTTGAAGAATAGAAACGGTAGGTTCGTGAAAGTAATTTGTTTGACTAAGGTGTTTTTGAGATACCAATCGTAAATGTGTAAACGTGTATGTGTGTGTAAGCAAGTGAGTTTGACTGGGTCTGGACAATTAATTTGGAAGGGATATTTTTAAAAGAGTGCGACCTAAGAGGAATATTTTGATTAAAATGAGCGGTCCGCACCGTAAGTGGTAAGAAAAGTTTTGTCAGTTCTAAGGCGTATTAGTAAAATCACTTGTTGTAAAAAATGTTTATTGGAGAGAGCTAGGGTGGTAAATATTTATGGTTTTTAAAGGTTTTGGCGGTTATAGACCGACTGGTTGAAGTTTTGCGTAGATAAGAGTGAAAGATAGTTTTAAAAGAAGAGGAACATTTTGACCAAATTGAGCCGGTGGGGACGTTTATAAAAAAATGGATTGAACGTTTTAGGCTGATTTGTTGTAAATAAAGTTTGGATGAAAGGTTAAGGGAAGAATTGGGAAAATCGTGGTATGGTAGTGAACGATTCGTTAGGTGTATGCGAGGTATGAATATCGGATAAAATGTGACATGGAATGTTGAGAGATGATAGTGATAGTTGTGGTGGTTAAAGCTAACGATTTTGAGAATGAAGCTTTGTCTTGGGTAATCGAGTACTAATCATTTCGAAGTGGGGTCACCAAAGTTTGTTATGAATCAAATGTATTTAACAAGGTCCGGGAAAACACTGAATTTCTCATGGCACGTTTTACGAAGGTTTGGTAACATGGTAGGGACACTTATATATAGGAAGTACCAGTGGCGTATCCACCATGTTCCAACCATGTTACGTTGTTTCGCTATTCGGTGTCATGTTACGTTCCGTGTTGCAGTACACAGTAGAACCCACTATGGTTTTCATGCGCCTAACAATATAATCCCGTGTGCACCCGTGATTATTTTGGTTTGTGCATGATCCGCATAGTTTGTACTAGTAGTGTACGGGTCAGGTTACATTTAGTATTACAAGTAAAGGGGTGTAAGATAGCGTATAAAATTTAAGCATGTAAGCATGACTGTATGTATGAGTGTGTCGAACGTAGGTGAAACCACTCGGGTTATGCCTACTTATAGATTTTAAGTATGACTACCAAGTAGTGTGAATGCATAAATTTTGAGACAAATACGTATAACATTAGTATGCAGTATCGAGCGTATAGATGGAATAAAATGGGGTTTAGCATATATATAAGTTACTATGAAGTTGCGAGTGTGTAAAATATGATGTGTAATGGTGATATGTGTAATATTGTCATGTAATATTGAATGTCTAAAACGTATAAGGCAGTATGCATGTGTGTGGTTGTTTTAGTCAAAACATTGATTTGATTAAAATAAGTCAGCTTTGTCGAGAATGAAGGACCAAAATTGTGAATATTGAGAAAAATATTATTTTTTTATGCAAAATGTGGTTTGTAAAAAGAATTGCTACCTTTTGTTTTAAAACTTGTATTCGAAATTTCTTGCACATGTGTTTAGATTTAGATTTGCGTATTTTGAAAAGGTTGTAAAATAGAAAGTTTGCTTTATTTTATTTTATTGATGCAAGAAAAGTCGTGTTTTGAAAATTTTCATGTAAAACTTTTTTTGAAAAGTATTTTAGCAAGGTACTTATACGTATGTGAGAGAAATTTTTTTTTGTTGGTTTCTTGTTGGAAATAAAATGTCTTTAGGATGGTAGTATAAAGTAAGTGTGTTTTGGACAAGTTGTGAAAATCGAGGGCAAGAGGTTCGTTTGACCGTCTAAGTTGTTGGGTAGCATTTCATAAAGTTTTTGAAAATTTGTTAAAGGAACGTTTAAAGTGTCATTTGGGTTTCGTGTATGTGAATATGTTATAGGGTGAGAAATCGTTTGGATAAAATAGTAAGGTTTGAGGTTTTATGCATAAATGAGAAAAATTGAAACAATGATAAAAGGGTTAGGTATAAGTTTTGATATAGTGATTGTTATGAAAATAGTCGAGTTGGAGTTGGACTTCGACTTATTTCTCCAACTTTGAGTTTTGCAAAAAAGACATCTAGGTGATCGACAATAAAAATCACATTTGAGCATGTAAGTATTGTATAACATGTATGAGTTCACATAGGTGACATAAGCATAACAAGTATTCAATAGTATAAACACGTATGATTGCGTAAGGAGTATGAATTTAGTATTTTTTATTACGAAAAATGTGCGATTTGGGCATCGGGTTCGAAATGAACGAGGTAATAAGTATTAAAACACATAGAAATTGAGATAGCATAAAAGATAGGCTTAGTAAAATATTTGAGTGCTTTGGGTTGAGAAGCGTCGACTATTCCAAAGTGAATCGAAGATCCTTTCAAATTAGAGGAACGCGCTTTGACCTATAGGTAAAGTGGGGGAGGTTGGTAGTTGGGGTAATTAATGTAAGAAAACCAAAACTGACCAATCCATGGGCTTGAAATGTATTTTTCCGGATCGTGATCCTCTCGCGGGCCGCGAGAGAGTTAAGACTTCTCGGTCGCGGGCCGCTAGAGGCCTGGCGCGTCACGAGAGGGTTTTAAGAGTTCGGTCGCGGGGCGCGAGAGAGGCTATTCCAAAAGATTCTTTTGTTTTTATTATTTTTAGCCTTTACTTTATTTATTTTACCAATGTTGCATGTAACGTGTGTAAGTATATAAGTATCGAGTGTGAATGCGCGTATAAGTATAAGTTTGCGTGTATTCAACGTTTAAATGCATATAAGACAAGTAAGTATCAAGTATAAGTTTCACCACGATCAAAGTCTCGGAGTACAAGGAAATACGAATACGGTACGAATACAAGTTTCCAAAAATAGAGATACGACTAAACTTTCTAATCAACGAAAGTACGAAAAAAGAGAGGCGTTACACAAAAAGTGGTTGCCCTCTCTAGTGCCGAAGCAGAGTTCAGGGGAATAGCATGAGGAGTTGCAGAAGTGTTATGGATAAGAAAACTCCTAACCGAGATTGGCTTCCCTCCAAAGGAAACAAGCAAGATTATGTGCGATAACGAAGCTGCCATTCAGATATCTGAGAATCCTGTTCAACATGATCGAACAAAACATGTGGAAGTCGATAGACACTTCATCAAGGAAAAACTGGAGGCGGAAATCATCAAATTACCATCTATTCGGTCAGAAGATCAGGAGGCTGACATTTTAACAAAAGCAGTCAACGGAAGAATCCTCAAAAAATGTTTGGACAAGTTGAATTTTGGAGATCCCACTATTCAACTTGAGGGGAGTGTTAAAAAAAAGATTATGACAGCATATTGTTAGAGATCAGCTTGGTCATCATTTCCCAAAATAAAACAATGACTCGGTTTCTTCTCCTCAATCACAGCAAAGACAACAAATCACCATTTATGTATTTCCTTTTTTCTTCTTCTTCTAAAAGCCTATGAATTTAGGCCATGTTCTTTGAATCAAATACACAAGAAAATATATTCACAATCACAGTTATACGCAACCTGCTTCTATACTGCAAAACAACTGTAGTCTTAGACGGCGCAACGAGGGATCGTAGTCCAATGAACGGAGACATGAAAATCAGAATCAACAAAACAAGATGATGCCGTAAATGATTCATGTGTAAAGTTGTTCAATGTTGACAAAGGATTCTACTACGTAGAATTCATGCCACTAGCCCACCACCAATCAATAGGTTCAATAATAATCAATTATTTAATAGAAGCATTACGGAAACTAAGTTGTATATTGCGGCACATGTGCCAGCAACAAAAATCCTTCTGTGAAGATAGTGAGCTTTTGGTAGTTGGCTATACGGACCGTGGCGGTTATGATGGTACCGGCAATAAGAAGTAATACCATCTCGACTAAAAGATTTAGGATAAATGCCTTGAATGTAAAACCGAAACCCAGACTTTATTTAGATAGAAAAATAAGAAAGGTGAAACGGAAAACAAAACGAATGGCGGCCAAACAGGGCGGCGGCCGTAATGGCGGCACACCACCCTGTCTAGGAAGTGGTGATGACTAGGGTTTGGTTGTATGCATGTGGCGCGGCGGAGGTGGTAGAGAGCCTAGTATGGCTCTAATACCATGTGAGATTATGAAAGACTGAATTGGTATTATCCGAATAACGCATTACAATATATAGATAACGGAATGCAAATCCAAGAGATCTAATTGATATGATCCGAATAACCTTTATAAAAAAGAATTATATATTCATCAAATAAAATTAGAAATAACCTTTATAAAAAAAAAAGTGAATGTCCTTTAGAAAGCTATTACCTATGTGAATTGGTAGTACACATCTGATTCCCATACAAAGAAGAAAAAGGGGGGAAATAACATGTGGATTGTGGGGTGTTTTTTTTCTTTCATTTGGTGGGAGTGTGGGGTAATTGGTGATGTAGATGTTTAACATGTCCTTTTGACTATATTGGAAGTTTTGCTTTATATTTTTCAGATGTTTTAGTAATTATTAATATTATGTTATTCTTCTCTTGATACCCTTCAACACAAGCTTTATCTCGTTAACAAATTTATATCACAAATAACACTTAAATTTAGAACTTCATCTGGATTTTTAGGATTTCTAAATTGGTTTTCTTTTCAAAGTCTCTAATTTTGATTTCATTCATATCATATAAATTTATCACATACAAGCTTGTTTTAATTCATAAATATCAAATGCTACCAACCAATGAGGCTGGAGGTCCATTCGCAAAAGCAAAACCTTTAAAAACACTTCAATTTAAAGATCTTGAATTCAAATCTCACACGATAGATTAAAGAAATTCCTCTTGAATAAGATATCAAATGCTATTCTCAAGAAATCATTAAATGTGCTTTTATAGTTAAAATCATGACAAATGTTTCATTTAATTTATATCACATTTTTAAATAGTATACCCATATAAATTTCAATATGCCATGGCTTTATAGCCTAGTGGCATTCTGGGAGTGGGATAAAGCTTTAGGACCAATAGGTCCTGGGTTCGATTCTCACAAAGGGGGTTTTTCCCATATTTATTGGGTTTCCTCCTGAATTAGTGTGTAGCCATTATGCCTAGTGGGGATGGATATGATCGGGTGGTTCCGTTGGTGGCACGATGATACTCCAGTGGTCCGTCAGTGATTCAAATTTGCCGTTCAAAAAAAAATAATAATAAATTTCAAGATAGATCCATTTATAAAATAAATTTTATTGTTTAGAAGTTAGTTCATTGATATTAGGTTTATTGTGAAAGTATTGTTAACTTCATGATTGGCTGGATTGGCAAAAGGATTAACTTGCTATGGATGTTCCTTTTAAAACAAGAATAAGTAGTTTAAATAAATTTTACACTTACAAAGAAAAATAAGATATAATAACCATATAAACTTATTACTGGATGATCAACTTAGATTGGATTTGGTGTTGGATTTGAGGCAATAAGCTGAGTACCATAAGGATTGAAAAGGGTCACCTTGATTTTGTGTGTATTGTAAACACCATTGTAGCATTTAAGACCAAGATGATCCCTTATAATCTGAGATGGCAATACTTGAAACAATAATAAACTAACTTGATGAATAATGGATGGTTCATATAAATAAAATGGTTTAAAAAAATAGCATATGTTTTCAATTTAAAATAAGCTAAGTTAGATACAATAAAGCATAACAATTAGATTACATGATAGTAATAACAAACTGATACGTACCACATGGCTCAATGAAGGATCCAAAATGATGTAGCAGGAAGAGGTATTCTTGTCACCCGCATGATCGATCAGACAAGAGTTTGAAAGCGTCTTTTTTAACTTACACACAACGGCATAACCAAGATTAAAAGCGGTCAACAGGAAGTCCGAGTATGGCTCAAAAGGTGTAAACGCAAGTAAAGAACCAAGCTTGAATCCAAGTTCATCCACAACTCGTTTCCCGCCATTGGTAATTGCTATTTCATCACCTGCCCCTCTTATATGACAGAATTATGAAGGCAGCAGTGGCGGATCTAGTAAATTTTCGTAGGGGTAACGTTTTATAAAAAAAAGGGTAACGAAATCGAAAAAAACGTCAAATTTTTCCAAAGTTTACACTACCGCCGAAGCGCCAAAGGGTAGCGGAGGCTACCCCTTCTATTAAGGTATGTCTGCCCCTGGAAGGCAGTCCATCGAACCTGATTAGCAATTGAATCTTCAGAAACCGTCCGCTCATGTTTTTCCTAACATAAACTTTAGGAAGAACCTACATTATTATATGTAAATATATTAATCTAAATTATTAAATAAAGTATGTATAGATATATTTCTGCATTAATTTCATCAATTTTAGGGTATCGCAACACTATAAAGCAAGCGATATCAAATCTTCAACAAAGAAACCTGTACCACATTATACATAATTAAAACATAGTAAAATTAATAGCAAAACTAAAACAATCATAAGGTTACATAACCTAGTCAAATTAATAACCAAAAACTCAGAATCATAAAAGCAGTCGATTAAAATGTTAAAATATTAATTATTGTTTGTTGACAAACAAATAAGAAGCATCATATATGTACATCTAATATATCAAAACATAATTCTTTTATATAATTAAAAAAATTAATGAAAAAACAGAATCCCGAAATATATCGAACAATCTTTGAATTAGGGTTTGTAATCAAATTGACATAGTCCACTGTACATTGTAGCTAAAATTTTAAAAGTTCAATTTAATGGATTCTCCTATCTGTAAAAACCCTAACTCAATACATGAACAAACCATAATGCCTATTGAACCATAAGTTGCAAAAGTAGGGTTTCATGGGATAAAGGAACAATATTCATTAATCTACCATTTTTTATGTCGACCATTTTCGAATCAAGTGGATTTAACGTTTCACATAGAAAATGAAGTAAAGCCTAAAATAACTGATAACGATGAAAAGTTGAAATACAACTTACCTGAAATCGAGGATATATGAAACAGGTTAAGTTGATCAGAACAATGATGTCTTTGATCTTCAAGGAATCCAACGACGAAGAGCGAGATGATGGAGAGCGTTTTTGCATTTATGTGTGTCGATCGATACATGAATGGGAAAAACAAATTTTATTGATTTATATAGGATCCGAAATAAAAAGAATGGATCTTGGATACGGGTTCGGATTTCACGAGCTTTTTTAACAAAATGGTCAAATAGTCAACAAAATATGTGAAATTTCATGAGGGAGTGACACGTGTACTCCGTATCTTTTAATTTATTAGTATTGATCAAATACATATCTCTAGAACTCATAGCCTATGATTGCGGCCCTCACAACCTTGTAAGCATTGTTTTGCTTTTTTTTACTACTTCACAAGCTATTTGTAACTTTTGTCTTGTGTTGTTTTGTTTTTATTACTTTTTAGTTAGAGTTTTATTATTATAACTTTGTTTTAGTATACTTAGTTTTTTCCTTATACTTTTAAGATGCATTGTTTAATAAAAATTCAAAGATATTATTGTTTCGTTCTTATCTTTATCTACATATCGATAGTAGAACACAAGTGATCGAAGCACATACATTTTATCAAAGCTTCCTTACGAATTACTTTTTTTATATGAAGTGACGATATCTTCTATTTTCGTGATTCAAATAATATACAATGTAACGTGCATATTTTCATTTACGTTTCGATAAATATTTTAGAAAAAATCAATCGGTTCAAATATAATTGTTTTTTTTTTTTGCTCTTTACAGTGACGAACCATACCATTACTATCTTGACAACATTAGTACCCATATTTATTTTTATGTTTTGTTGACGTCCAGGTATAATTTTGTTGAAAACGAAGTTGTATTCGCGATGAATATATTTTTGGTATATAAGTGATAGCGAGTATCTAACTGTACTTGTACCGTTCCGAACCAATATCGTTCGAGCAATATCAATACTAGTCCTTTTATCTATTTCGCTTGCTATACCGAGTACAAATATCTACCATTACTGTAATGAAGTAAATTGATACAGAATGGAGTCTCGCCACAAAACGCGAGAAATACCGTTTGTTTTATAACATAATATATAACATTAAAAAGGATGAATAGTTTTAATAACAATATATATAAAATTAAAGAGGATGAATAATATACCAAGAGATCAGCAACAATTGCAAAGCTTCAAACATGTCAGCCAATTTTCAAAGTATTAATAGCAAACTTTATTTTGTTTGATGATTTTAACGTTAGCTTTTCAAATAGTTTTGTGTTCGTGGGTTACTCCGGCACAAATAAAATTTTTGACATAAACTTTAACATAACACGATCATAAAAATCATGTAATACACATAAACCATATTAATACATTAGTTTCATGGGTTAAAAAAAAGTCTGTTTGACCTTGAATTTAATTAATTTGTTCATGTTAATAATAACAAAATAAAAAATTATATAAAAAATACGAATATATATATAAATTAATTACATTTAAACTCTAAAACCGAACTCTCATTTCTCTTTATCTTAATAATTATGATACAAAATACTCTATCAAAGTAACTTAATTATGACATGAAACATCTTTTAAAAGTTAAGAAAAATAAACGAGTTCTCAAAAAACCGGTTAGGTCGAAGTGAACACGACCGATTCAGCTGTGGGTCGAAACCGATTTAGAGTAAACTACTTAGATCAATCTTCAAGCCAACATTAGGATACATGTCTTATATATATTGTTTCAACAATTTTTCACATGTAGTTGTACCATATGTATTTCAGTTTATCAACTATCATAATCTCACTTGGAATCTCAAGTGTATTCTTATCAAGTAATATCATTTTCATTAAAAACGATTACGGTTATTTTCGCAATCTTTTTATTATACGTATATAACGGGAAAATTAATAGTCTCTTGTAAGGGTGTTCATTAACTGTTAAAACTGACCAAACCGTCTAATCCGAAACAAGTTAACCAGTTTGGCTTGTTTGAGATCCAAACGTCTTGATTCATGGTTTGACTTTCGTAGTCTAGCGATTAATGATTTGATCCCGTTTGAAACTTGTAAATGACCATGTAAGTTGAATTCACTTTTTAACCTTTATTATTTGTTTTTTACATGTTTAGGATATATATATATTGTTATATGAATTATGGTGATGAATCATCTTTGTTAATTTAATTTTTTAATACAAACCAACCCACTCAACATGATTGGTTTGGCTTTATATATATATATATATTTTGTTATATGAATTATGGTGATGAATCATCTTTGTTAATTTAATTTTTTAATACAAACCAACCCACTCAACATGATTGGTTTGGCTTTTCACTCCCAAAATCCAAAATCCTAGTCATAGGTTTGGCTAATTTTTCTTTTTTTCAAAACTGACCGAATCGAAAAGTGAATATCTTGTCTATGGACATGAACTCTATATTTAGGTAGCTTCAAAAAGTTTATACCATTAAAACCCAATGTGAATTTTTTTAAATATTTTATATTTCATGTTGTTTCGACTTTTAATTACGTCATTCATTATACGATCATATTTATAACATAATGATTAGTAGTAACTCTTTTGTTCTTTGTAGGATTTTTCGTAATCATACTAATTTTAGGATTAATCATTTTAGTAATAAAGCTTAGTTTATTTTTTTATAATTTTTCCATAAATGTTAAATGAATTTAGCTTTTTAATACATATTGGTATAAATTCGTCTTCGTCTACGTTTTACGTCATGTGAGTTAATTGATGTTAGAAATTCGTGTTTTTATTTTACGTTTCTTTTTTCCGGTTTTGGTAGTCGTTCGGTTGTTGCTTAGCATGCTTTTACACCCCCTCCCTCAACACTAATAACACAGTTTTACACTCCTCACCGCAACGTGAAGGGCTTAACAACTTCGTTGTTTATTGTGACGAATCGAACTCATAGCGTTCAAACAAATTCGTTAAGAATTGACGTAGATGTAAAGCACGTGTCTTTTTGGGCATATTAAGAATTTATCTATCAAGTTTAATTTTTTGTAACTATACTGTGTGTCGATACTGTACCAATACTCTAATGAATCAAAACGATATGGACCAAATTCACGTCGTAACACGCGTGAAAATCCCACTGGTTGTTAAAATAACCCCTTGGCAGTTGGGATGATAATAAGAAGATATATTATTTCTCAATATTGCAAAATGTAAGTTATGTTATAATTCATTTATTGAAGTTTTTTAAATCACTTTAAATATTAATAAAATAATAATATATCCTTGTAAATTATTCTAACAAACATTCATGGGAGAATTGTATTTTTGTGTATGGTTCAATTTGAAAGAGGAGCTGCCATACGGCCCATACTCCCCTATTCACTTTCTCGGCTTCTCCCATGGTCCCCCTCCATGGTCAGCTTCACATTTACATCTGTTCAAATCATAAATAAAGGCTCAATCTATTCACATATTATTACTGTCTATTTAGACACCTCTGAGCCTTAGACGGGTCGTCTAGGTCTAGACGCCCGTATAGCACTGATTTTGAGGAGTCAGCAAGTACCTGGCAGGGCCCATAGATTTTAGTGTTTAGACGGGCCGTCTAGACCTAGACGACCCGTCTAGGGTTTTTTTGTTAGAAAAGGGTTGTTTTGGTCACTATTTTGGTGTTTAGACGGGCCGGCTGGACCTAGACGACCCGTCTAGGATGTTGTGTTTTGTTTTATTTTCTTATTTTAATATCAATAACATTAATATTAAAAAGAGAAAATAAAAGAAAATAAAAATATACGCCGCATATAGGGCTAGACTGGGCGTCTAGAGTGGTGCAAAAGACCATCTAACCCCTGTTTTGCCCCTAGTCTAGCCCTAACTCAGGGGTATAATTGTTTTTTAAACAACCCTAGACGCCCAGTCTAGCCCTATACGCGGCATATATATTTTTTTTTTCTTATTTTAATATCAATAACATTAATATTAAAAAGAGAAAACAAAAAAAATAAAAATATACGTCGCACATAGGGCTAGACTGGGCATCTAGAGTGGTCCAAAAGACCATTTTACCCCTGTTTTGACCCAGTCTAGCCCTAACTCAGGGGTATAATAGTACTTTAAACAACCCTAGACGCCCAGTCTAGCCCTGTACGCGGCGTATATTTTTATTTTTTTTTTTTGTTTTCTTATTTTAATATCAATAACATTAATATTAAAAAGAGAAAAAAATAAAAATATACGCAGCACATAGGGAGACTGGGCGTCTAGAGTGGTCCAAAAGACCATTTTACTTCTGTTTTGCCCCAGTCTAGCCCTAACTCAGGGGTTTTATTTTTATTTTTTGTTTTCTTATTTTAATAACAATAACATTAATACATTGATATTAAAAAGAGAAAAAAAATAAAAATAAAAAATATAAGCCGCATACAGGGCGAGACAGGGCGTCTAGGGTTGTTTAAAATATTATTATACCCCTGAATTAGGGCTAGACTGAGGGCAAAACATGGGTAAAATGGTCTTCTGGACCACTCTAGACGCCCAGTCTAGCCCTATGTGCGGCGTATATTTTTATATGATGCCTATACGAGACTTAGGGTACACTACTATATGATGCCTATCGCATCATATCGTATCCTATAGTGTAGTATAAGTATCGTATGGGCCTACGGATGTAGTATCGTATCATATAGTGTAGTATAGGTCTCGTATAGGTCCCTACATGTCTTGTCTAGGCCTATAGGCATATACGAGTGTCGTATCATATCCTATAATATCGTATTGTATCGTATCGTATCGTATAGTGTATAGTATAAGTTTCGTATAGGTCCCTTATAGGTCTTGTATATGCCTCTAGGCCTATACGGGACTTAAACCACACCTATAGTCATATACGAGACCTATATTACACCTACATGCCTATAAGAGTTTTGTATCTTATCCTATAATCTCATATCGTATTGTATCGTATCGTATATTGTAGTATAAGTCTCGTATAGGTATCGGATGGACCTACGGATGTAGTATCGTATCATATAGTGTAGTATAGGTCTCGTATAGGTCCCCTATAAGTCTTGTATAGGCCTATAGGCGTATACGGGTGTTGTATCATATCCTATAGTATTGTATCGTATAGTATCGTATCGTATAGTGTATATCATAAGTCTTGTATAGGTCCCCTATAGGTCTTGTATATGCCTCTAGGCCTATCGGGGACCTAAACCACACATATAGTCATATACGAGACCTATACTACACCTATAGGCCGATACGAGTATTATATCTTATCCTATAGTCTCGTATTATATTGTATAGTATCGTATCGTATAGTGTAGTATGAGTGTCGTCTAAGTATCGGACTATGTCTCGTATAGGTCCCCTATAAGTCTTGTATCTATCTATAGGCGTATACGAGTGTTGTATCATATCCTATAGTATCGTATTGTATCGTATAGTATAGTATCGTATAGTATAGTGTATAGTATAAGTCTCGTATAGGTCCCCTATAGGTCTTGTATATGCCTCTAGGCCTATACGGGACCTAAATCACACCTATGATGCTATACGAGACCTATACTACACATACAACTCTTATACGTGTTGTATCTTATCCTATAGTCTTGTATCGTATAGTGGAGTATAAGTCTCATATAGGCATATATAATTATTATTAGTGTTATTATAATTAATTTGAGTTTTTTACAATTAATATTAGTGTTATTGATATTAATATAAGTTTTTTTATTATTAATATTAGTGTTACTGATATTAAAAAGAGAAAACAAAATAAAATAAAAATATACGCCGCATATAGGGCTAGACTGGACGTCTAGTGTGGTCCAAAAGACCATTCAGGGGTATAATAGTCTTTTAAACAACCCTAGACGCCCAGTCTAGCCCTGTACACGGCGTATATTTTTATTTTTTTTGGGTTTCTCTTTTTAATATATGTGTTATTGATATTAAAAAGAGAAAACAAAAAAAAATAAAAATATACGCCGCACATAGGGCTAGAATGGGCGTCTAGAGTGGTCTAAAAGACCGAGTTACCCCTGTTTTGCCCCCAGTCTAGCCCTAACTCAGGGGTATAATAGTCATTTAAACACTCTAGACGTCCAGTCTAGCCCTGTATGCGACGTATTTTTTTAATATATGTGTTATTTATATTAAAAAGAGAAAACAAAAAAATATATACCTATATACGCCGCATATAGGGCTAGACTGGGCGTCTAGAATGGTCCAAAAGACCATTTTAGCCCTGTTTTGCCCCTAGTCTAGCCCTAACTCAGGGATATAATAGTCATTTAAACACTCTAGACGCCCAGTCAAGCACTGTATGCAACGTATTTTTTTAATATATGTGTTATTATAAATAAAAAATACCCCAACCTTCTAGACGTCCAGTCTAGACCTATACGGGGCGTCTAGACCCCTTAAATTTTGTGTCCGAAAACCCACTCAGAGCTCTCTTGATTTCAGTGTCTAGACGACCCGTTTAAATAGTGTCTAAATAGGCGGGTGGTGTGTGAATATATAGACCCTAAATAAATAAATAAATAGTATTTTCAATAACAAAAGCATTTGTAGTAGTATTTTACAATATATTAAAAATACTATTCCATAAGATAGAAAATTATTTCATTTATCTTTAACAGAAAATTTTATTTGTAGGAGCATAATTTCTCTTCCATAAGAAAGAAAATTACTTCATGTATCTTTAACCAATAGGTGGTGTATTACTATTATATATTATAAGTTTTATACCCGTGGTCAGGGGCGGACCTAGAGTGATAGAAGGAGTAACCTACGTTGCCTCTTGACGCTCCGATGGTAATGTAAATTTTGGAAAAATTTAGCATTTTTACGATTTCGTTACTCGTTTTCACTAAAAAGTTACCCTATGCGAATCTTGGTCAGTCTTGTTTTGTGGGTATCCTATCACTTGATAGTCTCTCTTCTTCTTTGAATGATATTTATCCTCACCATTTAAGAAAAAATCAAGTGATCATTACTTTATGTTAGTGTGTTATAGGTTTACAACATGTTTACAATCTCACTTCTTCTTTTGATTATCTTGCATCTTTTGATCTCGATCTTCATAATAGAAGGGGAATTTTGTATGACATTAATATGCCACGTCGGTGGCTTTTTTAGTATTATACCCTTTTAGAGTAAATTACATGGTTGGTTTCTGTCATTTGGGCCAAATTACGGTTTTTGTGATTGTGCTTTTATCTTTGCATTGGCGGTCTTTAAGATTCATCTTTCTTTCATTCGTAGTCTACGACACACATAATGTTAACTTTTTCTATTATACTCATGTAAATTATCCGTGGTCTTAAAAAAACAAACCACATGAAACAAGTGTATAACTTACTCTTTATTGTAACAATAATACTAATAATATTAATAAAAATAATAATAATAAAATAAACAAGAGTAAATTACACGATTGGTCTCTATTGGTCTCTATGGTTTGTTAATTTAAGACCAAGAATAATTTTACTTAGGTTTAACAGAAAAGTTAACCTGGTTAATATTGTGCACAAGGAATGCAAAAAAGATAAACTTTGGGACTGCTAATGAAAAAAAAACATAAGGACAATAACCATAAATTGGCTTAAAACACATGGAATAGTCGTGTAGTTTACTCAATATTTTATTGTTATAATTACTTTTAAACATATTATACGTATTTTGCTTACAACTTTAAAAATGAAATGTTTTATAAAATTCTAAGTACGTTGTTATGACGTGCTTATTTTGATTTACGTGTAGATATAATTTTACTCAAAACCGAGTTAATGCACAAAATGATGCAAGCACCAACGTACATGTGATCACAGTTACATCGTGATTTTAGTTTTTAGCTATATAATATAATGTTTTTTAAATTTTGAATATTTTGCAGCTTTTATATAATAAGTTTAAACTAATAATAATAATAATAATAATAATAATAATAATAATAACACTAATAATCAAAAAAATAAAAACAATAACAGTAGTAATCACTATAATTGTAACAATGATAATAATGGTTATATGATAAACAAGAGTAAATAACGTGGTTGCTTCTTGTGGTTTGTTTATAGGACTAAGTGTAAAAGCCCTTTAGTATTGTGGACTATCAACGAGGTGAAAGAAAAAGAGACTATGAGGACGACAATGCAAAAAAAAACATTAAGGAACAATATTTTTATTTTTTTTTCCAAACTCTAGGGACCAACCGTGTATTTACTCTAAATTTATATCAATGATGAGAGGGGTATCATCTCGGTTTTAACATGTTTAATAATGGGATTTTAGTTTATAATCATGTGGATCGAGTTACTTTGGGTTTGGTTTGAATTACAGGTATCCAGAGCTTAATGGATGAGTTTTGGGAGCTAAACGAGGCTACATAGAAGATAGGAAGCATGCAGATGGGACAAAGATCTACAAGTGTCGCACCCTCCTGTAATTCTATACTACTAAACTCACACATATCATCCAATCTCGCAAACGTCTCCCCAAGAAGCAGAGCAATGACCCTGGCGACCCCTCACTTTCACGATGGCAGTACGGTTTGTAATCTCCGTAAATCAGAACCGCTATGAGGTATGCCGACAACGATGCAAACGATGGCCCTCATTCTTAGCGGCGATGAGTGATTATTGGTACCTACGGAAGTTGTTTGATATCGGTTCGTGACGATCAAAAACAAAAAAAAAGTCAGTCGTATCGTTCGAATTAAAGTATATTGAAAATTTTATAAAGTATATTGAAAATCAAAATCGTAGTTTTTTAGAAGACCTTTAACTGAATTAAATAAAATATAATAAAAAATAGTTTTAGTAGTATATTTTATATATAAAAGTATATATAAAATGAAATTCATAGTTTCAAAGGCATTTACTTTAAACATATTTTATGTAAATCACTGTATTAAATATGTTTCATGTAGATTACTGAAAAAGGCTTGAGGGCGTAAGTTACGCCGTTGTCATATATTGAGAGCTTAAATAGTTGCGCAAATCAAAAGGATTTTCATGGGAGGGCGTAAATTATGCTCCCCTAGGCGTGATTTACGCCCTTATGTTGGCTAGCTCGCGAAGTAGGATTTTTAACATCCTATTTAAGGATAAATTTCCCTAAACGAAAATCATTCTTTTCCTAACAGTTTTTAGGCATTCCAAAGGTGTTTTTAAGATGCGGCTCGGGCGATTTTGGGACAATGGTTCGAAAAGAAACCCATGCTTATTTTTTATGCAAGCAAAACTCTTTCTAATGCTTAGTTGAATTACACCACCATTGAAAACATTTGTCTACGATTGTTTATGCCTTGGATAAAGTTAGGCCTTATATTTGGGGTAGCAAGGTTATTATTTACTCTGATCACTATGTTGTCAGGTACCTTATAGAAAAGAATGACGAGAAACAAAGGTTGATTAGATGGATTTGGTTATTGCAGGAATTCGACCTTAAAATCCTTATAAGAAGGGAAGCGAGAATGTGGTGACGGATCACTTATCTCGAGTGATACATGAACCAGATGTTGATATTAAGGAAACATTTCCAGATAAGCATTGATTAGTTATTTCAATTGAAACATGGCTTGCTAAATTTTCTAATTATGCATCAATAGCTTGTGGTCAAAGAAGAAAAAGCGACAGTTGGAGCTAATCCGAATATGCATATCGGATGAGGAGATGCCATGCATTTTGGAAATGCTAAACGCATCTGCGTGTGGAAGACAATTTAGCGAACAGAAAAAAGGGCATAAGATTTTGGCGTGTGGTATTGGCCCAATATTTTTAGAGATTCATATTTGTTTACAAGGAATTTTTAAAATTACCAAAAGATGCGTAGTATTTCGAAAAGGAATGAGATGCCCATGCAATCGATTCTAGTAATTGATGTTCTGATATGTGGGGGATTGAATTCATGGGCACATTCTCGGATTCATTTGGCAATTTATACAAATTGGTGGAGTAGATTATGTGTCTAAATGGATCGAAGCAATTGCCACCAAGACGAATGACCATAAGATTGTTTGCAAGTTTGGTTAAATAATTATATTTTCACAAGTTGGAATCCCTCGTGTTATCATAAGCGATGGGGTCATATTTTAAAAGCTTTTAGTTTGGCAAGCTTCTTAAACGTTATGGCGTAAACCACCAAATTGCAACATCATATCGCCTACAAAGGAGTGGGCAAAGCTTAGGTATCAAATAAGCAAATTAAAGAGATTTTGCAAAAAAAAGAAAAGTGCCACCCAACCGCAAGATTTGGTCTACTAAACTAGATGACACCTTGTGGGCGTATCATACAGCTTACAAAATGCCTATTGGTACCACACCTTATCGGTTGGTCTATGGAATGAGATGCCACTTACCTGTTGAATTAGTCCATCGTGCTTTATAGGTTGTGAAAGAAGTTAACATGAATTATGATATTGCGGGTACAACAAGAAGGTTAGCTTTAGGAGAACGGGAAGAGTTACTGGATGAAGCTTACTAGTGTGCTTCGGCGTATAAGAACAAGCTACATAACGTACTTCATGCTAAGTTGAGGTTGATTAAGTTTGAGGTAGGTCAAAAGGTCTAGTTAAAAAATTCAAGGCTTGCTTTGTTTCCTAGGAAGCTTAAGAGCAAATGGATGAGCGCGCATGTCATTACATGGGTTGGTAATTTTGGAGAGTTAGATATTGAAGATTTTGATGGTTATCTAAGGCAAGTAGTTAATGGACATCAGTTGAAACAGAACTTGTAAGGAAATGATATTAACGGATCAGACAAATAGTCATAATGCTTTACCTAAGACACTATGATCCTTGAGGAGGAATAATCATGTACAGGAATGAAGTCCGGCTAAAGACTAATAAACTTAGTGCTCCCGGGAGGCAGCAAGAGGACGTAGAGTTGTGTATTTTTGTGTTGCATGTCTGTTCTTTCAGGTAAACAAGTGAAGGTAGTCCCCACTGATGCAACCACCCAAGTGTAGGGATGTTCGAAGAAATCCCAGATAAGTTCTAGGTGTAACTGAGGACAATGCATCTCTAAACGGGGAGGGGGGTAAGTGATCGTAAAAAAATGAAAAAACCATAAAAAATGTTTTCGTTTCTTTTCTTGAAAAAATTAGGGGGCGTAAATAAAACCCCGTAATTTATGTCCTCAGTAGATCACCAACTCCAAGACCATTGTATTATGCTCCCAGTTTACGCTCCAGATGGTTTTTGCAAAGCGAAAATTAAGCTTATTGGGCATAATTTACGCCCTCTCTACAAGTTTGGTGGGTCGATCGGGTTAGCTCATAAAAAACTTGAAATTATATCGAGGACACTTAGATCACCATTGAGGAGCAGGTGGTTTTTAAGATAACTGAGTTCAAATACTTAGGATCTTTTGTTCAGAGGGATGGGAAGATAGTTGTATCCAGGATGGCTGGTGTAGGTGGAAAGCAACTAGTGGGGTATTATGCGACAAGAGGTTCCCAACTAAATAAAAAGGAGAAATTTTATAGGGTTGCAGTTAAACCTGCTATGTTGTATGTGACTGACTGTTGAGCCATCAAGAAGACACAAGCATGCAAAATGGAGATAGCAGATATGAGGATGTTGAGGTGGATGTGTGGGCACACAAGATTGGATCGGATAAAAATGAGGTCTTAAGGGAAAGGTTGGGAGTGGCTAGTATATTACATAAGATAAAGGAGGGGTGATTGAGATAGTTTGGTTATGTGAAGAGGAGGCAAATGACGACGCCTGTTAGAACGGTGGAAGGGAGGAGGAATAGAGGCAAGCCCAAATTGACTTGGGAGGAACCATTAGACATGATTTGATAGATTTGCACCTCTTTGAGGACATGGTATAGGATAGGAGTTCATGGAGCCCTATGATTAAAATTGAGGACTTTTAGGGGTTGATACTTATGGGTAGCTTTGTCTTTTCGGGTGTAGTTTCCCACACACTAAGGGTGGTTTTTTGTAGGTTATAGTCTTCATGTATCCACACGTTTATATGTTAATATGCTATGTGAATTTTATCACTATCTTTGTTTCTATCTTACTAGGTTGTTCTTGCACCCATTATGTTAGTTAGTGGATGTATATCTCTATAGTGTTAGAATGGTTGGTTTGCATACTATCTTGTGTTATGAGTCGAATGTCTCTCTGGAAGCAGTATCTCTATTCATACGGATAGAGGTAAGGTTTGCCTAAATCTTACATTCCCCTAACACTACTTATAGCCTTGCTATATGTGGGATATACAGGGTATGATTGTTGTTTTTTGTATGTGTTAATATATTTGATTTTTTTAGCAAGGCTTATAACTTATAAATTAAAACTATTGGTAAGCCAAATATGTGCGCTTCCAGATAATATTTGATTTTTTAGAAAGCCTTATAACTTATAAGTTAAAACTATTGGTAAGCCAACTATGTGCGCTTCCGGATAATAATATCCGATTGGACCGATAAATGTTTATGGACAACAAATTAGTCCGGTTCCTTTTCGGACAAATCAACTCAGAACAAAATATGAAGAGGAGTTTGAATGTTTGATCAACAATTGAGGCAATCTGCTTAGTCCTTCATATACAAGTAATTTGATCTCAAAAAAGCTTTGATCAAAATCCTGATGTAATTTTAACTTGTTTTCTCTTAACAATCTCTAAGACTATACGAAATAAGACAGCATGATGAAGAGTTACAATATATTCTCGTTATTAAAAAATAACCATAAAATTAGTCAAAATAGTTTTATTCATGATTTACATGTATTTTATTAAGTTATTGAGACCCGCGTGTAACTTTTCAACATCGGGAAATTGCACATTATGGTATACATGCACTTTTCTATTGTAATCGAATTATATAAAAAAATAATAATAACATCGTTTTCATACTTTTCATTTATGTTATTATTATAATTCATTCATTTCGATCAAATTATATATTAATCTATTAGTGATTTAAAAAAAAAACAATTATCTTCTTAAAAAATACGTCAATTACTATCGTGACGACGTTTGTTGAAAGAGAATTTGGGTCATTTCCGGTGGACAAGTTGTCATATATTCTATTAATAATGCACCTAATATTATATTTATTTCCTTAAACTATAGTTAAGATATTTTCTTTTTTCTCGCTATTTTATACAGGTTCAAATAAATATACTTGAAATTTAAGTATTTTTCATTTTCAAATTACTATTAGAAAGTTACTCTATAATTTCTTGTTAGAGTAAATTTGTAACATTTTGCTATTTTATAAATTAGAGTTATTTAATCATTATACTATAAACTTTAAAAATGATATAATCTGGAATATATAATTTGAGAATTTTTCATTTTCAATTCACCTTTACCGAATTTATGTAATTTTTTTAAAATTTTTATATTCTGATTTTGTTTGGAATTTAGTATTTTATTTTGGGATTTAACCTTTTACTTTATCATTATCACAATTAATATTTTTTACCCGTAATAAACTTATGGGTTTTTTTGTTTGCCAGAGTGAAAACTTCATATAAAGCTACCGATCAAATCCAAACATATAAATGTTGAATTAATACAATGGTGTCTAGTTCTATATCTTTTATATTTCATATATTTATACTAATATTTTTTTATGTTTCATATATTTTTACACTTTATAATATACACTCAAGTCATTCAATGAGGTAAAACATAAGAATAATTAAGATGATAGATATGTGATCAACATTTATATTCTTCTCTTTGTTTTCCTTTGCATCAAGTTTATCGCTCAAGAGATAGAGACACCTTTCTCAATTAGATAATACCATCACAATCATACTAAGCGTATCACAATCATACTAAGCGTATTTATATACGACTAGATATAAAGCAGATACGTGTGAAATTAAACTATTTATAATCGAACTTGTCCCGTAACTTATACATAACACATATCCATAAAGGGGTGGATAGAAAGAAAACTCATGTAAGTTACAAAAACTTTAAAAAGTTCGTCTTCACCATCCATTAAAAAAAATTAAGGGTTAAGATTGGTAATGCTACACTTTTTGTATTTTTTTTTTAAAAAAAAAACTAAAAGTATACAAAAGTTGTTTACGTAACACATGGCAGCTTAGAAAGATTACACATAACATATCTACAAAAAGTGTAACACGTTATAAAAGAGATTCATTCATTTAAGTTTTAAAGTTTTGTTAACTACTATGGGATTTATTCTTATAATTTAGCTTAAGGTGCAAAAAGGACTGAATAGTTTTTCAAACAAATTATTATATATTTATCCCATAAATCTATAGTTTAAAAGACACGAAAACTGAATAATTCTTTAATAAAATAATAATGTACTTTTTAAAATATATATTTCAGGATTTATGCATTTCATTTCCCAACACATAAAATTATTTTTTTAAAATCATGGAATCATGTGCAGAAAATAATTCTCTGATAAATAATATAATTTTTAAAAAGATACGTTCAACTACAATAATATAATAATAAGTTACGTTTTATACAATGAAAGTCATATTCCTTCCTTCTCAAAATACGTGGTACATTTTCGAAATTCGTGAATAAATATTATGTTCTCGAGCTCGACTTAGTTCTAATGTTCGATGAACGAGATTACCGATAGCAAAGAGAATTTTGAAATAATATTAGATGAATTGGTCTGTTGTAATCCCAACTAGATGTTATTGGTCATTGTCAGTCTAACCTTTGAATATTTCTCATGTCAGTCCGACATTTCACCTATTTTTACTCCACTGGTCCTCAGTTAAAAAAAACTTAACGGAGTTAGGTTTTTTTCCGAATTACAAGCTGACATATCAGAACGAGGTACGAGTCTATTGATATAAAACTTACCTCGAAACGGTGCTCCAAATGACTTGATTTTTGTTAATTGGAAGTTTAAACACCCAAATTAAAGCACCGTTTTCGTCGTTTGAAGGACAATTTAAATGTAAGTTTTACATCATTCGACTTGTATACTCGTTCTGATCAAAAGCCCTAAAACGTCAGCTTGTAACTCAGAAAAAAAAAACTTAACTATGTTAAGAATTTTTAACTAAATGAAGGAAAATAGGTGAAAGATGGAACTTGCATGAGGAATATTCAAATGTGGGGCTGACAATGGCCAATTACGTCTAGTTGAGATTATTACGGGTCAATTCCCCATAATATTAATATCCAAACCAAAAGATAAATTCTAGATTTAGTTAAATCTCAAAATTTAAAGTAGAGTGCAAAAATTAAAATTAAATGAATTAATAAACATGTTTTCTTAACCAGTTAAATTGCATTAAATCCGTCTTCAACGAAACTCAAATCCTTAACCTCAAGGTGAGTAATACCTTAATTCTAATGACTTTCCTAATTGGACCCAACCCAATTAAATTTGCTAATGATCGTATTTTTACAATCAAAACAACATAATTAAAGTTGCTAAAGTTGAAGATATTAAAGTTTGAAATCGATGCTCGTATTTTTTTTAACGACAGAACATTTTATGTCCTATAATTATAGAATTATTCTAGCAAAGCTGTAAAACCCGAAACAAATACAAGAAACAAAAATTACAATAATCTAATCTCATCTTATATTCGATCTACATTTAAGCCACAAAAAGAAACTAGACTTTACTTCTTCTATGAAATTGAGATTTGAGGGTTCAGATAAATCTACTCGTTGAGATGTTTCCAATCATTGTTTATGGTTCCAAACAAAGTAAAAGTTTTGCTTCTTAGACTACTTGGTGTTATGGGTAAGGGATCAAATTCCATCACGTGTCTACCACCTAGACATTGATAAGATAACTTTGCCTTCTAACCTACAAAATCCTTCAAACTGTATCTGATTAAATCCAGGTATTGTGGACATTGCGTCTATCCCGGATTATTTAGAAATTGTAAAACACAAAAAGCATGGGATCAGCAAGACAAAGATCAAAGACACCACGCCCGTGGAAACTTTGCCTTTGGCCAAGAGGCAACACCGCACATGAGGGAGACAAGGCAGTGTTTAGGGCACACCCTTTCCCTCTTCACGCTCCGCATTGTATAGTTTAAATCATTTCCCAGCTATATGAAGGTCTAACTAGTTCAAATATGAGTCCCTCGATTTTTGACCAAACACCTATCAATTTTTACGATATCGATAAAAGTTCATAAATATTTTTTCTCAAATACTTAAATATACTTTTTAATATTAATTTTTCTTTTTTTGTTACTTGAATCCCACAAAATATAAATTCTGCTCCCTTCTTGTTCTTCTACATCCCATGCACAACCCCACCAAAAACAGCAAACTTTTTTTTTATTATTACGGGTGAGATTGAATGAAGATAATCTCCATCCAATCCCCTGATAAAAAGTACAAATTCCAATCCACCCCCTCTAACTTCAACTAATTACCAATTTAAACCCTCAATTTTCAGAAAGTAAAAAACCACTTTAATCAAAAACTAAAAAGAAAAATCATAATGTGGGCCATCAGCTATCTCCAATTTTTCCTTATTTCCTTAAAAACTCTTTTGATGTACTGAGTTAACCCACCACCCCACTGAGTCAACTCGGAAACCACCGAGTCGATACTCGAGTTGGTTTTCGAGTTCTTCACCGAATTTTCCAAGCCGAGGTGGTGATGAGAGGGCGAGTATGCCACCCGAGCATCAAACACCCATCCTCTTCCACCACTCGGTAACCATCACCACCCGCGAACAACGCCAACAACATACTCGCTTGCTTAAACGCGTTTGAGCCAAGATGAACCGCTTCAAACCCGGCCGAGTCAAGCCGAGCCTTCCACTGAGTCAACGTTTCATGCCTTTCAACTCGGTCCACACCTTCACATGCAACCACGTTACAGATCTGTTTCCCCAAATACACCTCTGACATAAACCTATCCTCACTACTCACATTCGATACACCACCGCCGTCAACTCCGCCGTTAATTCCGGCACCACCACCGCCGCCACTTTCAAGCGAGTCAAACAGAGTCGAATAATAATGTAATGACTCAGTAAACCGTTCCAGAAAACTCGCTCCGTTATGATTCGCTTCCTGCTCCACCACCGTGAGAATCTCCGGCGACATTTGTTTCACCGCTGATAACACTTTATCAATAGCACCAGGTCTAGCTAACAACTGATGAAGCTCAAAAACCGAATTAACCGCCAAAACTTCGTCGTTTCGTAGATCGAACATAGAAGGTTCCAGATCTGCTAAACTTCCAGCGATAAAACCTCTAAATTCAAACTCAACATGAATCGTATCAGCTAACTGAGCTAATTTCCAACCTACTTCCTGCAAATAATCAGTATTATCACCAGAAGGAGGTCCGATTCCGGTTAACCGGAACGTCGGTGGACCGCCAGGACGTAACGCAAGCGCCTGCATCAACGCCGGCCACTGTATACCTTGTTTTATACCGAAATCAATCACATGAACTTTCTTCTTACCAGCAAACGCTTCCAAAACCGCTTGATTCGCTGTGAAATGAGCGAACTTCAGGTACGGACAGGTCTCATAGAAGTGCATCTGGAGTAGATCTGAAAACGCCGGTGGATCATGCGGCGGTTGTGGTGATAACTGGTAGATTTTTCGCGCTAGAGCTTCGGCGAAACACGTGGCGACTTTCCTCATCGCTCCGGCTTGAGAAACCGCTAACATTCCGGCTTGTTTCACTAGACTTTCAGCTAATTGATAATTCTCCTGTTGTACGGCTTCAGCACACGCCATTAACGTGTGCACTAATCGAATTCCGTTCTCCTGTGAGTCAACAATCACCACCTGATTGTTGCTGTTGCTGTTGTTGCTGTTGTTGCTGTTGATGTTCTGGTTGCTAGGGTTAGGGTTTACAGAACCAGTAACCGTTGAAGAAGAAGACGAAGAACAGCAATTAGGTTTAACTTTCTTCGCCGGAGGATAAATCATAGCTTGCAGATCAGAATCATTAACAAACGAATCATCAATGATAACAGGTTCAGGTGAAGGATTAAGCTCACAGATCATAGATTCAAGCCACGAGTGCAAATCAGAAGGATTATAATGCACAGAATCAGAAGCAATCTGAGATAATCCATCATCATTACCAAAAACACCTTCCAGATGCTCAATTTTTTTAGCAACATCAACCATTTCAGCTGATTTCACTTTGTAACCTAGCATCGCCAACAGCTCATCAACGCCGGCATCTTCTTCATTCCACATGTTGTTGTTCTTGCCTTTTTCGGTGACATCAGCAGCGGTGTTTGAAGAGCTGCCGGCGGCGGAGGTGACGGCGGTGTGATTTCGTTTCATTGTGGTTGGGAAATGGGGGTTAAGAGTGAGAATCGGTGGAGAATTTGAGCATTTGAGGGGATTGGGTGAGGGTTTTGAGCAGAGCAGAGGTTTGCAGGGGAAAAGGTGAAGGTGATAGGTGGGAAGTATCAAAAATCAAAATAGTACACAAATGCAACTGCTGCGTGTGTGTGTGAGAGAGAGAGAGAAAGGTGAGAGAGAGAGAGGTGAAGGCTCGAGCTACGAGGAAGAAACAGGCGGACAACACAACACGGCCCTTCAAATTAATTATATACACATATATATTTTATAAATACTCATACACATATTTTATATAAGTTTTTGTAATAGGAACTCGTTACAGATATCCATGACTAATTTCATTTCGGCACTACATTTTTCACACATCATTTTCATTACTAACATAATGTTATATGGATAATACCAAAGGTTGTAAAAATCGTTAATCGTTGGTCGGCCAGTAAGGCGTCGACCACCAATAATTTAGAATTAATCAGACTAAGGTTTTATATGTAATTTTTCAGTTTTATATGTATATACAAACATTTTTATATGTAGTTTTGTAAGTAAACATATTTTTAACACCTTCTTCGACCTATATTGTTGGAATTTATAGGTTTTGGTCAAAAATCTGCCCTGAATTTTTGCTAATTAGGATTTGATTTGACCATTGTTGACAACTTACTGATAAATTGGCCACTTAGATAAAAATTACTATGTTAACTTGGGACTAGCGATTAATCAGCGACTAATCGAAGGCGGGTCGGGATTTTTACAACCATGATATATACACACACATGTATGTGAGAAAGATATGTGAGGGTGGGACTAATTTACCTCTCGTTTGCGTTGTTTGAAAAATATGACAAGGAAACGTTCGAAAATAAACCGGATGAGAGAAACATTGGGGCTTGTCCGAGATTTTGGTCATGGAGGCGTCTTAGTTTTTACAAATGCCTACTTTGGAAATACTCTGAATTAGTGTAAAACTACCGAAAATTGAATTTAACTCAAGGTAGTTGTTAACTATCGCTACAAGATAGCTTAAAGTATAACAATTTGTTGTTTTTTGATAGGTAAAGGGTAATGAGTATATAACATATGGTATACACATGTACCTATACACTAAATGATAAAATATTCATAAAAACAAAATCTTTTATGTATAAGAGTAAGATTCTAATTTTAAATTAACGGTTGGTATTCTTATAATTTGTAATGTTGTAGTTCTTATGGTATTCAATATCCTTATATCCACCTATGATATTTATGGAACTTGTATTTGTAATTTATACTTAGAAATTAGTGTTTATGTTTATAAATAGATATATGTCACAAACTTGACTTACTTGCTTACACATATTTGAAGTTTATTATATTTTGAGTATGAGTATGCAATTTTTGTCAGTGGCGGATTTAAAAAATATTCGTAGGGTAACGTTTTATAAAAAAAGGGTAATGAAATTGAGAAAAACATAAAAAAGTCAAAATTTTCCAAAATTTATACTACCGTCAGAGCGCCAAGGGGTAGCGGAGGCTACCCCGCCTAAGGTAGATCCGCCCCTGATTTTTGTTCAATTAGATTGCTAACTTCTTTTCAAAGTGTGTTCTCTAATTTGTTCACTCTCTTAGTTATTTTTAACTTCGTTAAACGAATTGTAATGTTTAACTAAATATCAATGAAAACTAGTATAAAATCTATGTTTCAACCTGTTGCATTATACTAGGTATTATAATAATATTTTTTATTAATAAATTTGTATCCTTTCACGAAAGAATAAATAAATAAATCGAGGTAACAAAGTAGACTTGTCAATGTTTTATATTAATTTCATGAAGTATATAATTTCAAAAATAACGAAGATCACATACACTTCTTTTTTTTAAAAAAAAATCTATTTTTTAATGTAGGTTGTCTTAAAACTTCTATAAACAATAGTTTATAATAAAAATAATACAAACAATTTAAAGACTCATATCTTGAAAAGAAATCATTGAGTTAATTGCAATCAAATAATCATTTTCGTAAAAGAAAAACGTGTGTTAAGTTTTTTTTTCTAGTTACTAAATAGTAAATTTGCCTAATATTCTTGAAGATTAGGTTATTGAATCATGTGACTCTATGACTATATTAATACTTTAATGTTAACATAAAACTAATTTTTACCTTATAATCATGATACGGGGAAAAATTGTTTGGTTTGTTAACTTTATAAACATATGTCATCCTAAATTTACTTGAATATTAAGAACCGATTTAACTTTTTAAATTCACACATGAAATTTGTGTCACGTATCCATTTTCGCATATCTAGCTTTTACGTATCTATCTTAATTTATATTTTTAACAAGTTATTTATCATATATCATTACTTTAGACTTTGGATATATCATTATTTTTAAATGTTATATATTCAAATTCAATATATTATTACGGTTTAAATTATCAACTATGTAGATGTGTATTTTTTTTAGTTTACTTTCTTGAAAATTACCAATCTTTATATAGGTGTTATTTTAAGAAAAAAATTTTATTAAATTTTTTTTTGTATTTTATGGATGAATAATCTATTTTATTAATTAATTTGAATAAAGTATTGGTACCTTATTGTGAATACACTAAACAAATGGTACAACTGTACAAACACAAGGTACACCACAATATAATAGCAATATATTTTGAATGTCCAAAAAAAAACCTTTAACCTCAAGTCTTTCAGGCCACATGCTATTTATCTTTAAGAATTAGAGGAAATAAACTTTTGACAAATATGGAATTCTTTTACTGACAAGTTATTAATAGTAATATATTGTAACTTTTAATTATAATTAATTTGGATAAATATATTAAAGATTTAGTTCAATATCATGTCAAGAAAGTTAGCGATTAATACAAAGATATATTTATTTGGAAAACACGACACGCTATATGTGAAGGATATCTTCGTTAAATGTAACACCCTAAAAACAGGTTTGGTAATTAAACCACGTTAATATTAAAGAGCGGGTAAAGGATCGTTAGTGGTGAAAGTTAAACTATAAACAAAATAACTAGGAACAAATAAACCTAGTTAAAACATGTATAGAAGTAACCAAACAATGGGTTATAGTCTCATTCATAATCAAAACTAAACTTGAGTGACCAAAACTGCCAAAAAGGAAACTTGTATTATAAATATAAAAATTAAAAACATTTAACACATAGTGAGTGTGTATGTGTGTGTTCTACGGCTGGAGAACAAGGGGCAAACCCTTGTTCTTCTTAAATCATCAAATTGAATGATGAATTAAGCTCGGAATCGATGCATGAACGTATAAAAACGATCACGTAATCGAGGGGATCATAAGGTATGTAGCATCCGTCGAAAAACGGGTTTCCAAAACCCGCTTCGTTTATTAATCGAATAGTCAGTTATAATTTTTGTTGCGTATAAATGGTTCATTTTAATTTTAAACAATACATAATTAATAAACATTTTAGAATTTAAAAACTATAATCATTAAATGGTAAAAACAAGTGCTAAAAAAATAAAATCAAGCTGCCGGGTTTCGAACCCGGGTCAGCCAGATCAAACAAACAAACATCTCACCACTCCGCCACTTGACTCGTTTGTGATAACTATCAAAACAAATAATATTTATAATAAAACTCGAAATCAAATTCAGTAATCAGGGCGCCAATCCGCAGTCGCCGGAATTACCGACGATTTCGCGAGACTTCGACCGTTTTCCTTTGACTGAACGCGTGTATTAACTTCGACATCGGTTATAACCGATGTCTAATCCCGCAATCTCAGTCATAACCGCCGGAAAAGTTTTGACCACGGAAAAGTTATAAAAGTGCATTAATTATTTATGGTTATTTTGAGTTAAAACAGTACATAATTAATAAATAAACTAAACTATAAAAATTATATTTGATAAAAAGTTAAAATAAAATAAATAAAAAATATTAGAAGCTGCCGGGACTCAAACCCGGGTCAGCTGAGTCGCTTCAATGACTTAACATCCATTCCCTAAACCGCTCCGCCACAATGTGTTTTCTGTTAACTTTAGGAAAACAAAAGAAAACTTATACACAAACTCAGTTTAACCGATGATACCATCTGAAAACCGGTAATCGGCAAACCAATCGTCAAATTGATTGTTTACCTCACAATTTCAGTTATAACCGATGTATTACGGTTTCTAATCAAGTTAAAATTGATTGAAACTTTAAGTCCTATCATTTTCGGCTTTTGAAACCGAAAATTCATCAAGTTCTGATTTAAGTCAAGCTCCAGATCATTTGCACGATTCAGAACTATCACAACAATATTCAATTTCATTTTCGTCGCATTTTTGAACCATAAGATCTTCTGAATCAGTTCGCCGGAAAATTTCTGCAAGTCACCGGAAAACCGGGACTCACATTCTCACGGTAATTCCTCCGACTCTTTCTGTTTAAAACATGTGATTAGTCAGTCTCTAACACAACTCCATCATCAGAATCGATCCTAGTCAAAGTTTATCAAAAATCTTACCTTCGCCGGAAAATCTCTGAGACTGCCGGAATCACACTGTGAACTGGTATGATATCCTAAACTTCTTTTAAACCTTGTTTAAGTGACTCAACTTTATGAATAATCGATCAACGCTGTTAATTGGTTCAACAGCCGGAGTTCATTTCCAGCACCGACGAACCTCCGCCGAATTTCTGTGAATAACATCAATCGGTATATTATGTTCCTTAAACTCTCTCCATTCTTTACTTTTGAATTCCTGTTAATGTCTGAGAACTTTATAAATCACAAATAAATCATAACTAGTCGAATTATGCTATCTGTGTAAATCGGTGAAGAAGATGAAGTTATAACAGAACATAAGATTAATTAAAAACGGTATTTTAAACGGGTTAGACACACAGTCCAGCGGTGGACTGTGTGCAAATTTCACACACACGTCCCGAGTTCGATCCTTGCTACGCGCACGCCTTGTGTAATAACATGCCTTTTTGATCAAGAACTAAACCGGGTTAAAACAGATAGTTGTTAAGTATAATAAAAACCAAGAATATAACCGGGTTAGACACACAGTCCAGCGGTGGACTGTGTGCAACATGAACTTTACGTCGCGCGTTCGAATCTTGTCACGAGCACCGGTCCAATTGAATTAAAACGTTTTTGCAAATAAAGGAATTTTCGGTTAATTCAAATAAGTATATAAATATAATTAAAACCGAGTTTATAACGGGTTAGACACGTAGCTCAGTTGGTAGAGCTACGTGCACGCGAACGGAAGGTCGCCGGTTCGAATCCCACCCGGCGCAGAATTAACCGCTGACCGAACCGGTCACCGGTCAACGGTCAACGGTCAACACTAAAAAAATAATATTTTTTTTATATATTTATTTATTTAATTTAATTTAAAAATCAATTAAAAATACTTAAAAATAACATTTTTAAAGATAGAAATAGCCATAAACTCATAAAAATATATCTAAAAATTTCATTAAAATCCTTAATAACATCCATCCATTTAATATATTTTTCCATTATTATTTAGGTTAGTATTCCTCGTCGACTCGCTCATCTAAATCGTGCGCATCTCACCATCTCCAATTCAACGCACCCAATGTGAGTGAACCTTTCAAATTCCCCGTTTTAATCACGTTTTTGGGGTGTATAATGTGTCTTTGTTATATACATATTATAACTAAACTATTGTGCATACATCATATCATGACATGTGTATTTAGTTTGTTGCTGTTAAATAGTTATTATTGGATGCAAATTATTATTTCAGTACATGCAATTGCCGAGGCCGCCGCTCCCCATTTTATTATGAGGTTTGAGCCTGTTCCCCATTTTATTATGCTGTTGAACCTGGCGAGCCTTGATCGATCAGTTCATTTTACATTTCAGTTCATGCAATACGATCGGCTCCGTTTGATTGAGCCTTGATCGATCAGTTCATTTTACATTTCAGTTCATGCAATAAGATCGGCTCCGTTTGATTGAGCCTTGATCGCACAGTTCATTTTACATTTCAGTACATGCAATACGATCGGCTCCGTTTGATTGAGCCTTGATCGCACAGTTCAATTTACATTTCCAGTTCATGCAATACGATCGGCTCCGCTTGATTGAGCCTTGATCGCACAGTTCATTTATGTTAGTTATCGTATGATATTGGTATGTTCATGTATGCTGTCAAGTGTTATTATATGCTATAATTGTCACTGCTATTTGCCAATGCTTGATTACTTACATTTGCTCTTTTATGATTATGCACAATATTTCATTGATAAACTAACCATAAAATCATTATCAAATGTTTATCTAATAAGGTTCACTCGCCAACTTATGTTGACCCAAAAACTCCCATTTTACACATGATACAGGTGAACCAGCAGCAGCTAGGAACACATAGGACCTGGATTAGAAGAATAAAACGATTTAGTATTGGGATTGCTATGTTTGGTTATTTCCTTTGTATTGAATGAACATGTTTGGATGTTTGAAAATGTAACTTTGACTTCATTAATTATGAAACATAATAGTAAATGTCATGTGCTTTGGTGATAACCCAATTATGCCCCGACTCTTATTTCCGCTGCGGGTCGGGGTGTGACAGATTGGTATCAGAGCCATGACTATAGGGATATAGAATAGGTTATTAGACCCTTAGAGCCTATACTATAGTCGATTAGAAACTTATAAGAATTTTGTGTGTTATATGCCAAATTTCATGATGTTTATATGTTTTATGTTAAATGTTACATTTGATATTGTACAAGCATGTTCATAAGTATGTATTATCAAATAATGCCTTTCATGAAATCGTATGATCATAACATATCACATCCATGAAAGCACACACCACATCATGATTGATTTTACAATGATTTTCGTGTTTTCAAATCTCATCAAAGTGAGTTCTCATGACGGGCATGTAGTAACTGGAAGGGTACTAGTACCGGTAGTCGGAACGTCCTGTCTAGGCTGGAATTCGTATAAATCCAAAATAAAGGACCAGTTTGCCTACCTGGGGACTAACGATGAGAGTACGAAGTACCTATTAGGCCAAAGCATGTTATACCAAACGTCGTGTGAGCTAATCCCACTTTGAGTTGTCATTGTGTCTACACCTGGACACGTTCCGACCAAACATCTCATGAACATATTTTGTGGTTTGCATTCGGGGGGTGCGAGTGTTAAATTGCCAATACTAATGTGAATCCTACCAAGCCAATAGCCATGGGGGCCCACATGACTAAGTAGGTGAAGGTATGGGGGACATTTGAGGCCCAACATGAGCGAACCCAAGACATCCTATGGATGTAGTTGCATTATTGATATTTATGTTATTTTCATTTTCTTAAAGACACATGACACCTAAAAAGACACCATAAACTCACAATCTTCTCATTTTATGATCCTGTAGATGTCATCTAGACAGCATCGAAGGGGAAAAAAATCGGGAAAGACTCAGGAACGTTTGGCCACGCATATCGCGAATCAAATGGCCACGATATTGCCTGACATCGTGGTACAAGTACAACAAGCCCTTGCTGCAAATCCTACTAACCCTCCTCAACAACAGGACCAGAACATCGACAACCCTCCTACCATCAAATGCTCTTACAAACATTTTAAGTCCTGTGATCCTCCAAAATTCGAAGGGACTGAGGGAGTCACTGCTCTCCTACATTGGTTCGAGGAGATGGAAAACGTTTTCTTAAACTGCGATTGTCCTGAGGATCGCAAGGTTCGTTACGCCACCGGGAGACTACTTGGTGTAGCTCTCACTTGGTGGAATACTGAGAAAGGAAATAGGGGAACTGAAGATGCGATGGCCTTAACTTGGGAGGAGTTAAAGGAAATCATGACTAGGCGTTTCTGTCCTAGAAGTGAAATTAAGAAGTTGGAGGATGAATTTCATGCCTTAAAGCAAAAGGAGGGTGATCACTCTACTTACAACAAGAGGTTCTTGGAGTTGAACCAAATGGTTCCAAACTTATTCACTCCAACCTATCGTCTGATCGAACATTATATTCGAGGACTTCCCTCGAAAATTCAAGATTCGGTTCTCAGCGTTTCACCGGTAACACTCGAAGCTGCCATGGAGTTGGCAACTGAACTGACCGAAAACCGAATTCGCAATGGGAAGTTCAAAGAAGAGAAGAAGAAAGCCCCTGTTGAGGGACAAACCTCAAACCACCACATTCCTTCCTCTAAGTTTGCTAACAAGAGGAAGCGTAACACCAGGAATTTTGCAGTCACCCAAACCAACACCCATATTCCTGCGGCACCCATCACTCAAGTCACTCCTTCACCCGCGCCATACAGAAGACCCTACACAGGCCCATTACCAAAATGTAACCGTTGTCAGTATCACCACTCCCCTGATCATCCTTGCCAATACTGCACCGGCTGCGGTCGCGCAGGACATACTGTTCAAAACTGCCGCACGCTTCAACGAACAAACCGCCACCAAACTTTAACCCAAACCCACCAACAGTTAATGGGTCAAGCACAACAACAACTACCATTTCCACCCACCCAACATTTAGCCCAAACATACTATCAACCCAATTACCCTATGGGCCAACCTATGCGGGCTTGTTTCAATTGCGGCGACCCAAGTCATTTCAGAAACACATGTCCAAGGCTGGTTAATATTATTCATGCTCAGGCCCAAGCCAACCCTGTGAATTAAGCGAACCAAGCTCCTCCACCTGCTAGAGGAAGAGCTTTCAATATTAACGCGAACCAGGCCAGAGCTGACGGCAATGTGGTCAACGGTACGTTTCTTATAAATGGTAGATATGCCTCTATGTTATTTGATACTGGTGCGGATAGAAGTTTCGTGTCATTAGAATTTGAACCTATCTTAAGCAAAAATCGGGATAAGCTCGTGGAATCCATAACGGTGGAAGTTGCGGACGGAAAACCAGTTTCATTAGACTCTATTTTACGCAACTGTACACTCACCTTAAACGACCACGATTTCTCAGTCGACCTTATTCCTATGAAGCTGGGAAGTTTCGACATCATAATCGGTATGGATTGGCTCATTCAACATCATGCGGGAAGTTGTATGTCGTGAAAAATTTATTCGTATTCCTCTTTCAAACGGTCAGACTCTTCGAATCATTGGAGAAACCTCGTCGAAAGGGCTCAACTTAATGTCTTTTCTTCAAGCTCAAAAATACCTTCGCAAGAATTATGTCGCGTTTTTAGCCCATATCATCAAGAAGGGGACCACAGAGAAGAAACTTGAAGATATTCCTGTAGTAAAAGATTTTCCACAAGTTTTTCCTGACGACATTTCAGGACTTCCTCCAATCAGAGATGTCGAATTCCGTATCGATCTTATACCTGGTGCTACACCAGTTGCAAAATCTCCATATAGGTTAGCCCCCTCTGAAATGCAAGAGCTAGCCAGTCAATTGCAAGAGTTGACTGACAAGGGATTCATACGTCCCAGCTCATCGCCTTGGGGTGCACCTGTCCTTTTTGTAAAGAAGAAAGATGGATCTTTTCGTATTGCATCGACTACAGAGAGCTCAACAAGTTAACCATCAAAAATCGCTATCCTTTACCTCGCATAGATGATCTTCTTGACCAACTACAAGGTGCCAGTTGCTTTTCAAAAATCGATCTTCGATCTGGCTATCATCAGCTTAGAGTGCATGAAGAAGACGTCCCTAAGACTGCTTTTCGAACTCGTTATGGCCACTATGAATTCATGGTTATGCCGTTTGGATTAACTAACGCACCAGCTGTCTTCATGGACCTAATGAACAGAGTCTGCAAACCTTACCTTGATCGATTTGTTATAGTCTTTATCGACGATATTCTTATTTATTCAAAATCTAAAGCTGATCATGAGCGTCATCTTCGACTCGTTCTTGCACTTCTAGAAAAGTAAAAGCTTTATGCCAAGTTCTCTAAATGTGAATTTTGGTTAAAAGAGGTGCAATTCCTCGGGCATGTAGTCAATGACAAAGGAATACATGTTGACCCTTCAAAGATCAAAGCAGTTCAAGAATGGCAAGCTCCACGTACACCAACTGAAGTAAGATCTTTTCTTGGACTAGCTGGCTATTATCGTCGTTTCATTTCAAACTTCTCTCGCATTGCGGTGCCACTCACGGCTTTAACCCATAAGGGAAAACCATTCGTATGGGGACCCAAGCAAGAAGAAGCTTTTCAAACTCTTAAACAAAAACTTTATGATGCACCAATCCTCACTCTTCCTGAAGGTTGTGATGATTTTGTAGTCTATTGCGACGCGTCAGGGCAAGGATTAGGCTACGTTCTCATGCAAAGAGGAAAAGTCATAGCTTATGCCTCGAGGCAACTCAAGACACATGAAAAGAACTACACCACTCATGACCTAGAACTTGGAGCCGTTGTATTCGCTCTTAAGATATGGAGACATTATCTCTATGGTACTAAGTGTGAAATATACACTGACCACAAGAGTCTTCAACATATCTTCAATCAAAAAGAGTTAAATATGAGGCAACGAAGATGGGTCGAACTCCTAAATGATTACGACTGTGAAATTAGATACCACCTTGGTAAAGCAAATGTGGTGGCTGATGCACTTAGTCGAAAGGGTTATGCGAACTCCATTCATCTTCTATGTTCGCAAATTATAACCGATATTAAAGATCAAATTCGAGAAGCACAACACGTTTCAATAACAGAAGAAGATGTAAGAAAAGAGATGTCCTGTGGAGCCGAGCTAAAACTTGAAACTAAATCTGATGGTATTCTGTATTACCTAGATCGTATTTGGATTCCTAACCACAACAATCTTCATGAAACTCTCATGAATGAAGCTCATAAAACGCGATATTCTATACACCCAGGAGCCGATAAGATGTATCAAGACCTACGGTACACCTATTGGTGGCCTGGAATGAAGAAAGATATTGCCGTTTTTGTTTCCAAGTGTCTCACATGTTCTAAGGTGAAGGCTGAACACCAAAGACCCTCAGGACTTCTTGTCCAACCGGAAATACCTGTATGGAAGTGGGAAAATATAACCATGGATTTCATTACCGGGTTACCTCGCACTTCTGGTGGGTATGACACTATATGGGTGATTATAGACCGACTTACAAAATCAGCTCACTTTATTCCTATTCGAGAAGATTTCAAGAACGAAAAGCTTGCTCGTATTTATATCAATGAAATCGTAAGCCGACATGGGGTACCATTAAGTATTATTTCTGATCGTGATGGTCGTTTCACCTCACGAACATGGCAAGCAGTACAATCCGCTATGGGCACTCGATTAGATCTCAGTACCGCCTATCATCCTCAAACTGATGGACAGTCTGAGCGCACCATTCAAACTCTTGAGGATATGCTTAGAGCATGTGTCATAGACTTCAAGGGAAATTGGGACGCCCACCTACCGTTAGTTGAATTTTCGTACAACAACAGCTATCATTCGAGCATCGACATGGCACCTTTTGAAGCCTTATATGGTCGAAAGTGCCGATCTCCTGTTTGTTGGCACGAAATTGGAGAAGCACAAATTACTGGTCCAGAATTGATCCAAGAAACCACAGACAAGATTCATCAAATCCGAAACAATCTTCTAGCAGCTCAAAGTCGTCAAAAGAGTTATGCAGATAAACGACGGAAGCCCTTGGAGTTTAACATTGGTGATCATGTGCTTTTAAAAGTATCACCGTGGAAGGGAGTAGTTCGTTTTGGTCAAAAGGGAAAGCTAGCACCACGTTACGTAGGACCTTTCAAGATACTCGAAAGAGTAGGTCCTGTAGCATACAAGCTTGACCTACCGGAAGAACTCGACAGATTCATCCCACGTTCCACGTGTCGAACTTGAAGAAGTGCCTCGCTGATGAGAACCTCCATATTCCGCTGGAAGATATTCAGATTGATGAATCCATGCATTTTATTGAAAGACCAGTGGAGATCATGGACTATGGAGAAAAGCGTCTTCGACGAAGTCGCATTCCAATTGTTAGGGTACGCTGGGAGTCGAAACCGGGACCTGAGTTTACTTGGGAACGTGAAGACTCAATGCGTGAAAAATACCCGCATCTTTTTCCTACTACTTCAACTATTTAAAATTTCGGGACGAAATTCCTAAAAGTAGGGGATACTGTAACATTTGTAAAAATCGGGTCTCCAAAACCCGCTCCGTTTTGTAATCAAGTACTAAGTTATAAAAGTGCATTAATTATTTATGGTTATTTTGAGTTAAAACGGTACATAATTAATAAATAAACTAAACTATAAAAATTATATTTGATAAAAAGTTAAAATAAAACAAATAAAAAATATTAGAAGCTGCCGGGACTCGAACCCGGGTCAGCTGAGTCGCTTCAATGACTTAACATCCATTCCCTAAACCGCTCCGCCACAATGTGTTTTCTGTTAACTTTAGGAAAACAAAAGAAAACTTATACACAAACTCAGTTTAACCGATGATACCATTTGAAAACCGGTAATCGGCAAACCAATCGTCAAATCGATTGTTTACCTCACAATTTCAGTTATAACCGATGTATTACGGTTTCTAATCAAGTTAAAATTGATTGAAACTTTAAGTCCTATCATTTTCGGCTTTTGAAACCGAAAATTCATCAAGTTCTGATTTAAGTCAAGCTCCAGATCATTTGCACGATTCAGAACTATCACAACAATATTCAATTTCATTTTCGTCGCATTTTTGAACCATAAGATCTTCTGAATCAGTTCGCCGGAAAATTTCTCTAAGTCACCGGAAAACCGGGACTCACATTCTCACGGTAATTCCTCCGACTCTTTCTGTTTAAAACATGTGATTAGTCAGTCTCTAACACAACTCCATCATCAGAATCGATCCTAGTCAAAGTTTATCAAAAATCTTACCTTCGCCGGAAAATCTCTGAGACTGCCGGAATCACACTGTGAACTGGTATGATATCCTAAACTTCTTTTAAACATTGTTTAAGTGACTCAACTTTATGAATCAACGCTGTTAATTGGTTCAACAGCCGGAGTTCATTTCCAGCACCGACGAACCTCCGCCGGATTTCTGTGAATAACATCAATCGGTATATTCTGTTCCTTAAACTCTCTCCATTCTTTACTTTTGAATTCCTGTTAATGTCTGAGAACTTTATAAATCACAAATAAATCATAACCAGTCGAATTATGCTATCTGTGTAAATCGGTGAAGAAGATGAAGTTATAACAGAACATAAGATTAATTAAAAACGGTATTTTAAACGGGTTAGACACACAGTCCAACGGTGGACTGTGTGCAAATTTCACACACACGTCCCGAGTTCGATCCTTGCTACGCGCACGCCTTGTGTAATAACATGCCTTTTTGATCAAGAACTAAACCGGGTTAAAACAGATAGTTGTTAAGTATAATAAAAACCAAGAATATAACCGGGTTAGACACACAGTCCAGCGGTGGACTGTGTGCAACATGAACTTCACGTCGCGCGTTCGAATCTTGTCACGAGCACCGGTCCAATTGAATTAAAACGTTTTTGCAAATAAAGGAATTTTCGGTTAATTCAAATAAGTATATAAATATAATTAAAACCGAGTTTATAACGGGTTATACACGTAGCTCAGTTGGTAGAGCTACCTGCACGCGAACGGAAGGTCGCCGGTTCGAATCCCACCCGGCGTAGAATTAACCGCTGACCGAACCGGTCAACGGTCAACACTAAAAAAATAATATTTTTTTTATATATTTTTTTTATTTAATTTAATTTAAAAATAAATTAAAAATACTTAAAAATAACATTTTTAAAGATAGAAAATAGCCATAAACTCATAAAAATATGTCTAAAAATTTCATTAAAATCCTTAACAACATCCATCCATTTAATATATTTTTCCATTATTATTTAGGTTAGTATTCCTCGTCGACTCGCTCATCTAAATCGTGCGCATCTCACCATATCCAATTCAACGCACCCAATGTGAGTGAACCTTTCAAATTCCCCGTTTTAATCATGTTTTTTGGGTGTATCATGTGTCTTTGTTTATATACATATTATAACTAAACGATTGTGCATACATCATATCATGACATGTGTATTTAGTTTGTTGCTGTTAAGTAGTTATTATTGGATGCAAATTATTATTTCAGTACATGCAATTGCCGAGGCCGCCGCTCCCCATTTTATTATGAGGTTTGAGCCTGTTCCCCATTTTATTTTGCGGTTGAACCTGGCGTACCCGCAACGATCGGCTCCGTTTGATTGAGCCTTGATCGATCAGTTCATTTTACATTTCAGTTCATGCAATACGATCGGCTCCGTTTGATTGAGCCTTGATCGCACAGTTCATTTTACATTTCAGTACATGCAATACGATCGGCTCCGTTTGATTGAGCCTTGATCGCACAGTTCAATTTACATTTCCAGTTCATGCAATACGATTGGCTCCGCTTGATTGAGCCTTGATCGCACAGTTCATTTATGTTAGTTATCGTATGATATTGGTATGTTCATGTATGCTGTCAAGTGTTATTATATGCTATAATTGTCACTGCTATTTGCCAATGCTTGATTACTTACATTTGCTCTTTTATGATTATGCACAATATTTCATTGATAAACTAACCATAAAATCATTATCAAATGTTTATCTAATAAGGTTCACTCGCCAACTTATGTTGACCCAAAAACTCCCATTTTACACATGATACAGGTGAACCAGCAGCAGCTAGGAACACATAGGACCTGGATTAGAAGAATAAAACGATTTAGTATTGGGATTGCTATGTTTGGTTATTTCCTTTGTATTGAATGAACATGTTTGGATGTTTGAAAATGTAACTTTGACTTCATTAATTATGAAACATAATAGTAAATGTCATGTGCTTTGGTGATAACCCAATTATGCCCCGACTCTTATTTCCGCTGCGGGTCGGGGTGTGACAGATTGGTATCAGAGCCATGACTATAGGGATATAGGATAGGTTATTAGACCCTTAGAGCCTATACTATAGTCGATTAGAAACTTATAAGAATTTTGTGTGTTATATGCCAAATTTCATGATGTTTATATGTTTTATGTTAAATGTTACATTTGATATTGTACAAGCATGTTCATAAGTATGTATTATCAAATAATGCCTTTCATGAAATCGTATGATCATAACATATCACATCCATGAAAGCACACACCACATCATGATTGATTTTACAATGATTTTCGTGTTTTCAAATCTCATCAAAGTGAGTTCTCATGACGGGCATGTAGTAACTGGAAGGGTACTAGTACCGGTAGTCGGAACGTCTTGTCTAGGCTGGCATTCGTATAAATCCAAATAAAGGACCAGTTTGCCTACCTGGGGACTAACGATGAGAGTACGAAGTACCTATTAGGCCAAAGCATGCTATACCAAACGTCGTGTGAGCTAATCCCACTTTGAGTTGTCATTGTGTCTACACCTGGACACGTTCCGACCAAACATCTCATGAACATATTTTGTGGTTTGCATTCGGGGGATGCGAGTGTTAAATTGCCAATACTAATGCGAGTGTTAAATTGCCAACTGGTTGGGCTGTGCGCTTACAAACCGAAGGACCCGAGTTCGACTCCGGGTCCCTGCAACCGGTTCGACATATAAACCCTTTTTAATATAAACCAAATAAATTAACATTTAAGTAATATTTATATATAATTAAAACATAGAATATTTCGGGTTAGACACGTAGCTCAGTTGGTAGAGCTGCATGCACGCGTACGAGAGGTCCCGGGTTCGAACCTCACTCAGTGCACACTCAACCACAGTCCGACCGGTCAACGGTCCGGTCAACGGTCAACAAAAGTAAAAAAAAAATTATTTTTTATTTATTTTTTTAATTTAAAAATCAATTAAAAATACTTAAAATAATATTTTTAAAGTTAGAAAATGACCTTAAACTCACAAAAATAAATCTAAAATCCTATTAAAATTGTTAATTAAAAGTATTAGTCTCCAATAAAATCCAATTATTTACCGAACCATTTCGTTATTATTTTAGGTTAGTTCTTCCTCGTCGATCAAATCCCAAAACTCGTGCGCATCCAACAACATCAAAAGAACGCACCCAATGTGAGTGAATCTCTACCAATTCTCCGTTTTAATCACATTTTTGGGGTGTATCATGTGTCGCTTAATTATTTATTATATTTAAACACTTGTGCATCCATCATATCCGTGATCAAATGTGTATTCAATATGTATCAATTGTTGTGTGGATTATGTTTAGATTAAAGTTATCATTTTCAGTACATGCATTTCATTAGGCCCATCAGCTCCCCGTGGGAGACGGGTTGAGTACAGGTGCCTCATTCGATAGGCTCCGTTTGATTGAGCCTTGATCTCACATACATCATCATACATTTCATACGATCGGCTCCGTTTGATTGAGCCTTGATCTCACAATACATTATCTGTCACACCCCGACCCGCAGCGGAAAAGGTGATCGGGGCATGATTGGGTTATCATCAAAGCTCATGACATTTATTATGCGTTTCATATTCATTAATACAATTTAATGGAAATTTACAATAAGAATTACAATATGTTCTAACTATCAATCTAAGCTTCTTTGTTCTCTTCTAAGGCATTTCCTATATTTTCCTTGCTTCAACCTGTTCACCTGTATCATGTGTAAAAGGGTTTTTGGATCAACATAATGTTGGCAAGTGAATCCCATGGAAAACATTTGAACAAGTTTATTTAAATTGAATATGAAATATGTGCACAACCAAACATGAGTAAAAAATAGATGTAAACTTATTCAACAATCATAAGATATTAAATAAAACACACATGAACAATAATGGAACATTTAGAGGCACGCGATGCTCAACTCGTCTCTCACGAGGATCTGAGGGGCCTAATGAATGAATTGCATAAACATGATAATATGAATGACACAACTACAAACAATATAAACTCAATGATACACACATGAACAATAATGAATTTGATTTGAGGCACGCGTTGTTCAACTCGTCTCCCACGAGGAACTAATGGGCTTAATGAATGAGTTTCATATAATTTGACAAAAGGAAATAAGTAATCACAACAATATAAACAATCTAAGTTTAGATCATGATGTGGTATGGCACAAGTTTAAATAAACAAGTTAATTATTTTTATGACACATGACACACCCCAAAACGTGTAATTTAAAAGGGGGAGTTGTAAGATTCACTCACAGTGGGTGCGTTCGGTTGATGATGTTGAATGCACGCGAAGTGGTTTTAACCACGAGTGAGATTAACCTAGATAAATATCATTATGGTTCGGTAAGTAAACGGATTTTATTAATCTATTTTAGTAGGATTGTTGGGTGTATTTTTGTGAGTTTAAGGCTATTTTCTAACCTTAAAAATGTTATTTTTAAGTATTTTTAATTGATTTTTAATTAAAATAATTAAATAAAAATAATAAAAAAATTTGATTTTTTTCTGACCGTTGACTGACCGGTTCGTATGCGTATTGTTGTGCGCTGAGTGAGGCTCGAACCCGAGACCTCCCGTACGCGTGCACGCAGCTCTACCAACTGAGCTACGTGTCTAACCCGTCATATATCCGTTTTTAATTATATTTATATATTAATTAATTTAAACAGAAAATCCTTTTATTTAAAAACGATTTAATTTGAATCGGACGGTGCGCTCCACAGGTCTCGAACCCGGGACCTGTGGGTTATGATAACACACAGTCCACCGCTGGACTGTGTGTACAACTTGTTAACTTAACTGATTTTTATTATACTTAAACACAAATTAATTATTTTCATTTCTGACTTATTTAAAAAGCTTAATAATTGTCCGGGTCGATGCAGAAGACCGGACTCGAACTCGTGCACTTTGATTAAACATACACACAGTCCACCACTGGACTGTGTGTCTAACTTTGTTATTTTTCCGGTTATTAATATACTTAACATATATCAGTATGATTCCGGTTCGGTTAATAAAAAAAATCATTTTTATTACGGCCGCGTGTGTGGAACAGGATTCGAACTCGAGACATTAGTGTTTATTGTGCACACAGTCCACCGCTGGACTGTGTGTCTAACCCGAGTAATATCTGGCTTTTATTTATACCTAAACGTTACCGAATATCGTCTTCTTCACTGGTTTTAACCAGAATCGGAAATCGACTGGTTCGATGATTAAAACATGATCTTTAGTGACAGAGGGTTAATTACAAGTGAGATAGAAGTAAAAAGAAAGGAAAATAAGCGTGAGGTATACCGACTAGCTTTCCTCTGTTTTCCGGCAGAACTCCGGCGACAGCAATCCCTTCCGGCGACGAGTGTCTTGCAGCAGAGAATCTTCAGAAAGCTTACAAAGGGTGTGGGTATCTCCGGTATAAGCTCAGGGGGTTCAGTTAGGTTCAGAAGTGGAAGATTTGGTTTTCCGGCGACGAGCAGAAATATTCCGGCGAGTGAGTTTTCGCCGAGAAAGGGTGCGGTTTTGAGCGAAAAGGTTTGCAGAAGTTCGAGGTGGTTTTTATAGGGCAAATTATCGATGAACTTGGTCTGATTTCCGACTGGATTCGTCGGTTATAAAAACTCCGGCGGTTATAACTTTGGTCGCGGACTCAGACGTCGGTTATAACCGATGTCTTAGTAAATGTTTACGTTATAACGGAAGTTGTCGTTAAAACTCGCGAGATTGCCAGGATTTCCGACGACTGAACTTTTGGGCGCCGGTTTTGAATTCGGAATGTTATGATATGAATTAAATGATCTTAATAATTAACAAGTAATATCGGTGGCGCAGTGGTTTAGTGCGCGTGTGTTAAGTCGTTTGCTGGACCGGTACTGACCCGGGTTCGAAACCCGGCAGAACCAAAACATTTTTATTTTGCGATTTTTAACAATTTTTCAAAAACTAATTATATATTCCCGTATAATAATTGATTATGTATCGTTTAAAATTATTTTGGGCATTTAATTCGCAACGAAAATTTTAACTGACTGTTCGGTTGATAAACGGAGCGGGTTTGGTAAATCCGTTTTTTACGGATGTTACATTTTCATTCATGTCATATACTCATTCATGGTGGATTGTGATTGTTTGTTTATATATGTTTGCTCACATATGAATATTGCACAACTTTTCAATATTAAATACAACAATAAATCAATAACAATTTTTTAAACAAGGTTCACTCGCCAACTTTTGTTGACCCAAAATTTCCCCCATTTTACACATGATACAGCTGATCCAGTTGAGGCAAGAAACACATAAGAGGGCCTAGAAGAATAAATCAGTTTAAGCTTTGGATTGTTTTACTTAGTTTCATTTCCTTGTATTTGTATGAATTTGATTTGAACATTTGAGTTGTAATTTGAATTTAATAAATATGAAATATTTTAGTAAATATCATGAGCTTTGGTGATAACCCAATTATGTCCCGACTCTTATTCCGCTGTGGGTCGGGGTGTGACAAGGTATGTCTCAAAACTTAGATTTGGTGAAAATCATAACTTGAGACATGTTGATTACTTGCAATTAGATAGTTGGATTATGATCCAGATATGAAATTAAGTGTATGTGTATGATTGATTTCGTTAAACTTAAAAAATCATGCACAATTTGATGTAAGATTTCTTGTTAGTGATTAACAAGTAAATAATGAAATGGGTTCTTGACTATATGATGAAATTGATAAGGTAGGAATGTTTATGATCATCATACTTGTATGCATGTGTAAGATACTCGAACAAATTAGAGATTTGAGTAAGTAATCATACATGACTTGAAATGAGTTTTGTATGATACGATGAAATTGATGTTATCTCAATGTTAATGAGTGTTTGAGATCATGTTGTCTACTAGTGTGTAGGTAGAACTTGATTATATTAGGTATTCAGATGAATATCTAAGTAAAATGGTGGAATGGGTTTTTACATAAAGATGAAAACTCTTAGTCCTAGTACAATGAATGGATAAATTAGTATTGATAATCGAAAGCTAAGTTAACCTTATGTTAACAATTACTCGAACTTGTTTAAGTGAAAGAAATTGATATAACTTAGTTGAGAAAAGTAGTTAAAATGGTAGCTTACGAATAATGACTACCAGGAATCTGATAAGTTGTTTAAATGAGTTGGTAAACTTAATTACGTATTCTTGTATGTTAATAGGTAGTTGACTTTCAAAAGTCAAACCGACCTATAATAAGATCAAATAGTGATTTTGATATAAAGTCCGTAAGGTGGAATGGTCTTGATAAATGATGACAATCTAACCATCTTGCGAAATGATAAAAGGTAGTTTGACGCTTGACAAGCTAGGAGGAAGCTTGGAGAGAAGCGAGTCAAACGGATCGAGTACGCAGGAAAAGGCATAATCAGACTTCAAGGTAAGTAAAGCTTACATCTTTAAAATAGTAAAATTACTTATTTAGTTGAATAAAGCGTTTTTGGTATTTGGAACGAAATTCCGAAATATAAAAGTTCCAATACGGACAGATACGGGTTGGAACAAATGAATATGGAATTAAACCATGATTTATGGTAAAAGGGTAAAACGGTAAATTAGTCACGTGATGACGACTAAATAAGAAGATTTGAAAAGGATACTATATGTCGTAAGCCATAATGGGTCAGCGAATTAAGAGATAATTTTTAAGCAATATGATCATATAGTGTAAAACGAAATGGGTTAAATAGGTGAGATGGCAAATAAGTGCCATCTCATAATGACCAACAGTTATTTATACTGAATGGGTCAAATGGTGATAGTATCACTATTTGACAATGATGACTAATATCGCTTGTTAAATTTTTGTGTTCTTAGAAAGAACAGAGCATTATATTTGAACGAATCATTGTATGAGCAGAGCCAGATACGTGTAACGGGTCAAAACTATCAACAAGGACTTAAAGGTATGATGAGAGTTAAATGAGTCATAAATGAATAATGGATTACCTAAGGTAAGATAAATTTAATAATCTAATCCATAAACATTATGTTCTTAAGAACATAATGATTTTACATAGATTATGCTTAAATATTCATTTTGGTCAAAACATATTATGGTAAGTCATTCGTCGTAAAAGAAGAGACTAAGTTGACCAAAATGCCCTCAAGCGATGAAAATAAGTAAACGACTCTAATATTAGTTTAAAAGTGAGTTTTATAAAATAATAGACCCTTTCGGTAACGTAAAAGAGAAAAACATAAGCCTTTTGGTTTAATGCCTTTTTAAATGGTCTTTTCCATAAGCTGTCGAACCAAAGGATGGATATTCGATAAAATAAATTTTGATAATAAATCCACCATAAATAATGTTGTGGTGGGAATTAGATAGATATCCTAGTGTAGAAATGATAAGATAGAAGGTTTGGTTGAAATAAGCGTTGGATTACGCTTAAACAACCAAACGGGTCAAAATAATAAATGAATAAAAGTTTAGTTAAATAAAGTGATGTATTTCGCTAAGGAAAACTATACGGGTAATGATGGAGTGTTAAAGCATACCGAAATGAATGCGTAAATGAATAGTTTGGTTTAAATGGAGTTAAAGGGCAAAATCGGAAAATAGGAGCATAAACCGGGGATAAATGCATAAGCTATATGAAATAAGAATCCAGGTCAAGGATTTCGGGTTAAATATGTAAGAAAATATTCATGGATACTTAAAAACAAGTTTCGGGTAAAACGGAGAAGGATGTCATAAGTTACGAGAGTTTTCGTAATAAAAACGACAAAAATGGAAAAGTTCTTACGACGGCCATTTTAAGCTACGGTGGTCATCCGTAGTCTACGGTTGGCAACCGTTAAATAAAACATGCAATAACGTTTTTCGGACATGTTACTTTAAGCCTCGAGTCGTGCTTAGAAAAGCGGGACTCGAAACGGGCCGAACGAACAAATAAAACAACACAACAGCATTTTCGTTGCAGAAGGAAGCGTCGCCAACGCCTTGATTGGCCGTCGCCGACGCTACACAATTTATCCGACGACTTAAATGAATGTCTACGGCAGTCTTGACCCGACGCAATTATTCATGGGGCGTCGCCGACGAGGCTATATACCGTCGCCGACGCCACTTAAAATTTTACGTTTTTCAGATTTGATTTCTTTGTCAAGTTGATTATGTTTTGCCATTCGGAAGTTTGCTACAGTGCTAATAATTGCAAATTTCCAGTTCAGGGTAATCGCAAGCACTTCCACACGACAATCAAGGCCGATGGAGAACCGAACACGATCAAAGTTCAGCTTCCGCATTTGGTTTCAAGCTATGGAACTAATCAGTAACGACTTATCAAAATGTTATTGTTAATAAAGTTTTAATAAACTCGTAAATACGAGTGACGTGTATTCGCATTCTCACATCAAAGAACGAAATTTTAATAGAAATTTCATAAATTAAGATAGGGTCTTATATTAAAATTATGTGTAAGTAGATAACTGTAAGAATTAAATAAATAAATAAATATATATATGGTATATAGCTATAGAAATTAATCATACATGGGAGAGGGAAAGAAATATTTTTATAAAACAATGTTATATATATTTAATACCTGGTACATCTTCATAGATAACTCAATACCGTTAAATTGCTTGAGCTACATCACCCTATATTATCCCCTTTTACGGCAACAAACTCCGGTACTCTACATATTATTGCATGAATTTCCCATAATATTTGTCAAAGATGGGTCTTATAAAACTAGACTCATTTGTAAACTGGATCTTAAACAATTTAAATGAAAACGTGAATTTTTATTATCTATCATTTCTTTTATATTAATACGTGAGAATTTAATTAATATTGGATTAAAAATAATAATTTTATAAATCATTACCGTTAGTTCCGTCAGAGTATATAAAAGAAATAACTAAACCAGGTTAGAATGTCAATGTAGGCTAGTTATAAAAGTGAGGGACCAAAGCTGCCACATTTCTAACCTTCCCCCTTGAAACGCGCCTCACGTGCCTCATCGTCCCGCCCCAACACACCCTAAAAGTTGGCCCACCCGCCAGCAAGTGAAGTCGCGCACGGTCTTCCCCGAGTTGTTCACCAGTGCGGACTGGCACCGAAAACCCGACCCGACCGGTTCATTCTTCGCGTTTAGACACCGATTCGATTCCGTTTTAATCCCAATCACTTTGGTTTCTTGGATAACTAAGTTACACACCATTAAATCGTTTCTAGTTGTGCTTTAACTAATCAAATTAACTTCAAACAAATTCACCATTAAAGTATTTTTAAAGCTTGCAAGCACACAAAAGGTTCTGATAAATTGATGCCTATAGTTTGTAAAAAAATTGTCGAATAAATCCTCTCATCATTTCCTAAAATTACCTACACTCAAAACCAATTAACACTCTCCCAAACTCGTGGTTTTAAGCAAGGAAGCTTCTAGGGCTCGTATCTTCTAACCTCGATTTCTCCCTCGATTTCTCCTTCTATACACAACATTTTCAAGTGATTCTTGAGTCTAAAATTCATTAACTTTTCATGATATACAAAACCTCTCTATCAATTTCTGTGATAGAGGGTATACGAATTCAGATCTGATTTCATACTAGATTAGGGTTTTTTAATTATATGATTTGGAGATTTTAACCTAAGAGACCTGTTTGATGAAATTAAAGTTATGTTATTGCTTATGATAATGTTAGATTAGTTTATAGAAATTTTGATAGTTTTTGGACATAATATAGATTCATCATGAATACAATCATATTTTGTATTAGATTTAATTACTGTTTTCGTCCCTGTGGTTTGTCAAAAGTCACTATTTCAGTCCATTAGTTTAAAAATTGTGATTTCAGTCCCTGTGGTTTCACTTTCGTAACCATTTTAGTCCCCGTGGTTTCACTTTCGTAACTACTTCAACCCATTTATTATGTAAGTACAGGGACTGAAATGGTTACGAGGTGGACTGAAATGGTTACGAAAGTGAAACCACAGGGACTGAAATCGTAATTTTTAAACTAATGGACTGAAATAGTGATTTTTGACAAACCACAGGCACGGAAACAGTGATTAACTCTTTGTATTATATACAAAAATCATGTTAAAATACTAATATAACAAGATAATATATAACAAATGCCTTGATTATTTGTAATTTATTTGTAATAAAAGGATTAAACAACTTATAAAACCTAATTTATTCTTTACAAATTTAACTATTTTTTTACAAGATAATTAGAATTATCTAGTTTATAAATGCATTAGATAAATTTATAAGTATATATTAAAATCTAACATCTTATAAAATATAAAGCATTGTAAGTATTTTTCATGTTATTATTTCCAACACCGTTACACTTATTTAGAAATTTATATGTTCATTTATTATTTTGTGGATTTATATAAAATATGCTTTGTATAAATGGTTGTAATCATCCAGTAGTAAAATTAATTAGGTGGTTAAAGATTATTCATTTATACATAATATTCACAAAAAGGGACATATTAACTAAAATATGTGTATGTTATTATTTCATAGTTAATTTATATCAAAATGCATATTTATTTACTTAGACATATTTTGGATTTAGATAATTATTGGTTAAGAGTTAATAAATTTAATGTTGAAAATTCATTATCTCTAAAATGTAAGACTAACAAAAGTGATAATATAATTAATATTATTATTAATCAAGGTTACTTTTTGTTTTTAATATATAATTCATTATATATTTTTATTAGGAAACTTTATACGCAATGTTGCTTTTAGATAAAGGTCCCTAAATCAAGAACTTAAACATTCGTTTTGTTATGTTGATTCGTTTATTTAGAATATTTTTTTACGAATATTTTAGGGTATTTTGGTTTTTTAGTTACTCATTCTCGTGCGGTATTGTTATCATATTCGGGGTATTAATTCTTCGCAAATTCTTTGGGTTTGATGATTCAAAACCCTCATGCATGGGAATCGTCTCAATTCATCTTCAGTTTGTTGCAATTTGTTAGTTTGAGATTTTGGGACTTCTTCTCCCCCCACCCTTGTTTTGATTTGAGTCTCTTTATATTGCCACTTTATGTGTATTCCCCTTTTAGCCTTTAAGGTTTGGTTTGTATTAGTTTGTTTATAACTTAGCTCAACAACCAACAATGTTAACTAGGTTATTGTGTGACTTTTTGGTTGACCGTTGACTTTTTGACTTTGACTTGTTTGACCGGTTTATTGTGTGACTGAAATGCGCTGGGTGAGGCTCGAACTCGTGACCTCCCGTACGCGTGCACGCAGCTCTACCAACTGAGCTACGTGTCTAACCCGAAATAATTCTGTTTTTAATTATACGTATATATTAACTCGATTTATCCAAAATCCTTTTATTTTCAAAAACATTTTAATTCGTCGAACCGGTGCCACTAACAGGTCTCGAACCCGGGACCTGTGCTTTAACGTTACACACAGTCCACCGCTGGACTGTGTGTCTAACTTGGTTAATATACAAATTTTATTATGCTTAACAACTAACGGAGTTAACCCGGTTCAGTTTTAAACAAAAAGGCATTTTATTACTGCGAAGGTGCATGTGTCAAGAATCGAACTCGGGACGTATGCGTGTTTTTGTTCGCACACAGTCCACCGCTGGACTGTGTGTCTAACCCGTTCAAAATACCAATTTTAATTATTCTTATACTGTTATCACAGTTCATCTTCTTCGTTAGATTTTACAGGCAGTAGATTACACCGTTATATCTTGTTTAGTTCGATTGATAAACATTGTACAAACTAATATGAAATGGCAGAAACGATAATTAGAAGTAAACATACCGATGAACGGTTTATTTTAGAATTCCGGCAAGGTGTCGGTCTCTGTTTTTGTGCACTTCAACTGAACAAGACAATTAACCGTTTTGATTAGCTAATCGTGGAATTGAAGTGATAAACAAATGTTAACAGAGTGTTTGAAAGTCCTTACCGATTCATAGATGAAAATAAAGATTTCCAGAACTTTTCCGGCGAACTGGTATTATCCGATAGTAGCGTCTGAATTCGATTTCAAGTGAAAGGTTTGAGTTAGGAATAGCTTAACAATTGTTAGACTACGACGGTATTGAAGGACTTACCGTTTTGTTCTTCAGACGGTATAATTGTCTAAACCTTCTTGCTATCTCTTGATTGATAATCTAATTGCTCAACTCAATAATCAAAACTGTTGAATCAGTTCATTCAGCCGGAAATCGCAAATCAGGGTCGTCGAAACTTGCCGGAAATCTGAAGAAAACTCTCTGTTTTGGTATATCATATTACATAATCTTTATTTTCCTATTCCATTTCAATCGAGTATAAGTTCGTTGGTCCATTAAGCAAAACAGTCGGGTTCACTGTTCTGTGTTTTTCTTAATGAAGAAAACGAAGTTTAAGTTGTATATTAATGTAATTAAAATCGGGTATTTAACCGGGTTGGACACACAGTCCAGCGGTGGACTGTGTGCAAATATAAAACACACGTCCCGGGTTCGAATCACGCATGTTTCCGACTTTCTGAAATAAAACCAACATTTTTAAAACCTATTCAGATCAATTCACAGTATGTATATAAGAGGAATATAATCCAGTAGTTAAGCAGATTAGACACACAGCCCAACTGGTTGGGCTGTGTGCACTCGAACCGAAGGTCCCGAGTTCGATTCCGGGTTTCTGTAACCGGTTCGGCCATATTAAAACATTTTTAATAAAAACTAAATAAGGTTAAAGTTAGTTAGTATATATATATAATTAAAACAGAGAATATTTCGGGTTAGACACGTAGCTCAGTTGGTAGAGCTGCGTGCACGTATACGAGAGGTCCCGAGTTCGAACCTCACTCACCGCATAGAATACATACAGTCTGACTGGTCAGACCCGGTCAAACCTGACAAAGTCAACCCAAATTTTTTATTTTCTGTTTCCTTTTTATTTATTTAATTTAATTGAAAAATTCTTTAAAAATACTTAAAAATAAGGTTTTTTTAAAGTTAAAAATTTGCATTAAACTCACAAGAATAAATCTAAAATCTCATTAAAGAACACTAATTAAAAATAATAATCTCAAATAAAATTTATTTATTTAATCAAATCATGTCGTTATTATTTAGGTTAGTTTTTCATCGTAATCATAATATTCGTGCACATTCATCGCCATCAGGAAACGCATCCATTGTGAGTGAATCTCTACCAATTCCCCGTTTTAATCATATTTTAGGGTGTATCATGTGTCGTACTATTCTTTTATTTTATTTAAACACTTGTGCATACATCATATCCGTGATCAAATGTGTATCAATTATTGTGTGAATTATATGTAGATTGAATTTCATCATTTCAGTGCACGCATTTCATTAGGCCCATCAATTCCCCGTGGGATACGGGTTGAGCATCAGGAGCCTCATTAGATCGGCTCCGTTTGATTGAGCATTGATCTCAAATACATCATCATTTCATGTCATATACTCATCCAAAGTGGTTTCTGATTGTTTACATATATGTTTGCTCACATGTGATTAATGCACGAATTTTCCTTATTAAATAAAACAAGAAATTAGTTAAAATGTTTTATCAAGGTTCACTCGCCAACTTTTGTTGACCCAAAATATCCCCCGTTTTACACATGATACATGTGATCCAGCTGAGACAGGAAACACTTAGGAAGGCCTAGAAGAATAAACAAGTTTATGCTTTGGAATAAATATATAGTTTCATTTTCCTTGTAATTGTATGAATTTTGTTTTGGATATTTAAGTTTGTAATTTGAATTTAATAAATATGAAATATCTTAGTAAATATCATGAGCTTTGGTGATAACCCAATTATGCTCCGACTTTTATTCCGCTGCGGGTCGGGTGTGACAGATTGGTATCAGAGCTTGTGACTATAGGGATATAGGATAGGTTATTAGACCCTTAGAGCCTATACTATAGTTGATTAAATTTTAATTGTTTGTGCGTTACATGCTAAATTCATGATGTTTATATGTTTCATGTTTATTTTCACAACCAATATTATGCAAGCACGCTCACAAATATATGTTATTATGCAATGCTCATCATAAATCATATCCTCATAACATATCATATCCATGAGAGCACACACCTCACGATTTCCATGATTCTTGCAATGATTTTTGTATTTTTCAAATCACATCAAAGTGAGTTCTCATGACGGGCATGTAGTAACTGGAAGGGTACGAGTACCGGTAGTCGGAACGTCCTGTCTAGGCTTGGCATTCGTATAAATCCAAAATAAAGGACCAGTTTGCCTACCTGGGGACTAACGATGAGAGTACGAAGGACCTATTAGGCCAAAGCATGCTATACCATACGTCGTGTGAACTAACCCCACTTTGAGTTGTCATTGTGTCTACACCTGGACACCCTCCTACCATACATCACGCAATCATGTTTTTACGATTTTCATTCGGGTGGTGCGAGTGTTAACCCGCCGACACCAAGGTGAATCCTACCAAGACCAATAGTCATGGGGGCCCACATGACTATACAGGCGATGGTATGGGGGACATTGGTGGCACAAACATGAGCAAACCCAAGACATCCTATGGATGTAGTTAACTACGTGGAGGTAGAAAGTCTGGAAGGTCAAACGAACGCTTGGCCACACAAATTGCTAAACAAATGGCCGCAATACTTCCTGACATCGTGCTTCAAGTTCAACAAGCTCTCACCGCTAATCCCATCAACCCTCCCAATCAAGAAGACCAGAGCGTCGCCAACCCTCCTTCCAAAACCCCCAAGTGCACCTACAAACACTTCAAATCTTGCGATCCCCCAAAGTATGAAGGGACCGAAGGTGTTACTGCCCTCCTTCACTGGTTTGAAGAAATGGAAAACACTTTCCTCAATTGCGATTGTCCCAAGGACCGTAAGGTACGTTACGCTACTGAAAGACTGTTTGGGGTAGCCCTTACCTGGTGGAACACGGAAAAGGGTAAGCGAAGAGTTAAAGATGTCATGGCCTTAACATGGAAAGAGTTAAGGGAACTCATGACAAGACGCTTCTGTCCAAGAAGCGAAATCAAAAAGCTGGAAGACGAATTCCACGCACTGAAACAGAAGGAAGGAGACCACACTTCATATAATAAGAGATTTCTCAAACTGAACCAGATGATCCCAAATTTGTTCACCCCTTTGTACCGCTTAGTTGAACACTACATTCGAGGCCTCCCCTCGAAAATTCAAGATTCGGTTTTAAGCACATCGCCTGCAACACTTGAAGCCGCAATGGAGTTAGCTACAGAGCTCACCGAAAATCGCATTCGAAACGGCAAGTTCAAAGATGAAAAGAAGAAAGCACCCATTGAGACCCCAACTCCAAACCACCCGGTCTCATCCTCAAAGTTTGCTGGTAAGAGGAAGCGTAATGGAAAGAATTTTGCTGTCACTCAAACCAACCCTCCTATCACTGTTGCACCAATCACCCAAATTGCCCCTCCAGCTGCACCATTCAAAAAGCCATATACTGGCCCATACCCAAAATGCAACCGCTGTCAATACCATCATCCTCCCGAAAACCCTTGCCAACATTGCAAAAGCTGTGGCCGTGCAGGTCACACCATCCAAACCTGCCGTACCCTTCAACGAATGAACCGCATTCAACCTCCAACCCAAACCAAAATTAGATAGTGGGCCAAACCCAACAACCCTTACTTATACCACCTGCACAACACGCAGCCCAATCTTACTACCAACGCCCATGATGCAACCCATGCGAGCTTGTTTCAACTGTGGGGACTCAAACCATTTCAGGAACACATGCCCACGCCTAGTGAACATCATCCATGGCCAAGCTCACGCAAACCCGGTAAACCAAGCTAACGAAGCTCCCCCACCTGCCAGAGGGAGAGCTTTCAATATCAATGCCAACCAAGCCAGGGCTGACAACAACGTGGTCAACGGTACGTTTCTCATCAATGGTAGTTATGCATCCATATTATTCGATACTGGTGCGGATAAGAGCTTTGTGTCCTTAGAATTTGAACCTATCCTCGACCAACCTCGTGTTAATCTCATCGAATCTCTAACGGTAGAAGTTGCTGACTAAAAACCCGTTTCATTAAATTCTATTATACGCAATTGTACTCTCACCCTAAACGATCACGATTTTCCAATTGACCTTATTCCTATGAAGTTGGGAAGTTTCGACGTTATAATCGGTATGGACAGGCTCAGCCAGCATCACGCTGAAGTGGTGTGACACGAAAAGTTCATTCGCATTCCTCTCGCAGACGACCAGACACTACGTATTTTTGGGGAAACCCCTTCGAAAGGACTCAAATTAATGTCTTGCCTTCCAGCCCAAAGATATCTCCGCAAGAACTATGTCGCATTCCTAACCCACGTCGTCAAAAAGGGAAACAAGGAGAGAAAACTCGAAGATATCCCAGTTGTGAAAGAATTCCCACAAGTCTTTCACGACGACATTTCAGGACTTCCTCCTGTGAGAGAAGTCGAATTTCGCATCGATCTTGTACCTGGCGCTATACCAGTCGCAAAATCTCCTTATAGGTTAGCCCCATCCGAAATGCAAGAGCTGGCTAGTCAACTTCAAGAACTGACTGACAAAGGATTCATACGTCCTAGCTCATCGCCTTGGGGTGCACCTGTTCTTTTTGTGAAGAAGAAAGATGGAACGTTTCGCATGTGCATTGATTATAGAGAACTCAACAAGTTAACGGTTAAAAAATCGCTATCCACTGCCTCGCATTGATGACCTCCTAGACCAACTTCAAGGCGCCACCTGCTTTTCAAAAATCGACCTTCGTTCTGGTTATCATCAGCTCAGGGTGCACGAAGAAGATATCCCAAAAACCGCCTTCCGGACTCGTTATGGTCATTACGAGTTCATGGCCATGCTTTTCGGTTTAACCAACGCCCCCGCTGTCTTCATGGATTTAATGAATAGGGTATGCAAACTCTACCTCGACCGTTTCGTCATAGTCTTCATCGACGACATTCTTATCTACTCCAAGTCTAAATCTGATCATGAGCGACACCTTCGACTCATCCTTACACTCTTAAGGACTGAAAAGCTTTACGCTAAATTCTCAAAGTGCGAATTCTGGTTAGGAGAAGTACAATTCCTTGGACATGTCGTCAATGACAAGGGAATTCATGTCGATCCTTCAAAAATCAAGGCAGTACAGGAATGGCAAGCGCCACGTACCCCTACCGAAGTTAGGTCATTTCTTGGTTTAGCTGGTTACTATCGGCGCTTCATTGCCAATTTTTCCCGTATTGTTGTACCACTCACGGCCTTGACTCATAAAGGAAAACCCTTCATATGGGGACCTAAGCAAGAGGAGGCCTTCCAAACAATAAAGCAAAAACTTTGTGACGCACCTATCCTCACACTCCCTGAGGGTTGCGATGACTTTGTAGTATATTGCGATGCGTCAGGTCAATGGCTAGGCTGTGTATTGATGCAAAGAGGAAAAGTGATAGCCTATGCCTCTAGGCAACTCAAGGTTCACGAGAAGAATTACACCACCCACGACCTGGAACTTGGAGCCGTTGTGTTCGCTCTCAAGATATGGAGACATTACCTCTACGGTAGTAAGTGTGAAATATACACTGACCACAAGAGCCTCCAACATATCTTCAACCAAAAGGAGTTGAATATGAGGCAACGAAGATAGGTCGAACTTCTCAATGGCTATGACTTTGAAATTCGGTATCATCCTGGCAAGGCAAACATGGTAGCCGATGCGCTCAGTCGAAAAGGTTATGCGAACTCCATTCGCCTTCTATGTTCGCAAATCATAACCGACATCAAGGATCGAATCCGGGCAGCTCAACATGTTTCTGTAACAGAAAATGACGTACGCGATGAGCTGTCATGTGGAGCTGAACTCAAAATCGAAACCAAATCTGACGGTATTTTATACTATTTAAACCGCATATGGATTCCTGATCGCGATGACCTTCGTGATTTCCTCATGAATGAGGCGCACAAAACCCGATACTCTGTACACCCAGGAGCCGACAAGATATATCAAGACTTACGATACACCTACTGGTGCCCTGGCATGAAAAAGGATATCGCTGTTTTTGTTTCCAAGTGCCTTACCTGTTCCAAAGTAAAAGCTGAACATCAAAGACCTTCAGAACTTCTAGTCCAACCCGAAATACCTGTATGGAAGTGGGAAAACATAACCATGGATTTCATTACCGGGTTACCTCGCACCTCCAGTGGGTATGATACCATATGGGTAATAATCGATCGTCTTACAAAGTCATCTCATTTCATTCCGATTCGCGAGGACTTCAAGAACGAGAAGTTAGCTCGTATCTACATCAGCGAGATCGTAAGCCGTCATGGTGTACCATTAAGCATCATTTCAGACCGTGATGGTCGTTTCACTTCGCGAACATGGCGAGCCATACAAACCGCTTTGGGTACACGATTAGACCTCAATACCGCTTTTCATCCTCAAACTGATGGTTAATCTGAACGCACCATCCAAACCCTTGAAGACATGCTGCGAGCATGTGTCATAGACTTCAAAGGGAACTGGGACGCTCAACTACCATTAGTGGAATTTTCGTACAACAGTAGCTATCATTCAAGTATCGGCATGGCTCCTTTCGAAGCTTTATATGGTCGTAAGTGCCGATCTCCAGTATGTTGGCACGAAATTGGGGAAGCGCAAATCACCGGACCAGAATTAATTCAAGAAACAACCGACAAGATCCTTCAAATTCGAAACAATCTTCTAGCGGCTCAAAGTCGTCAAAAGAGTTATGCAGACAAACGACGAAAGCCCTTGGAGTTTGACATTGGTGATCAAGTACTTTTAAAAGTATCACCGTGGAAGGGAGTGGTTCGTTTTGGCCAGAAGGGCAAGCTAGCACCACGTTACGTAGGACCTTTCAAGATACTCGAAAGAGTAGGTCCTGTAGCATACAAGCTTGACCTACCAGAAGAGCTCAACAGATTTACTAATTTCGGGGATGCTACAACCCGACTTAACTTAAGTCTCAGTAGTCCGAGCCTTTTATAATCTTTTATTTAACATTAGGATTATATATTAAAATCATAATGTTTATTGGATTAACTTTTACCACTAATGGTATTTTACCCGCTTATTACTAGTTAATTTGATTTAATTATCAAATTTATTTTTAGGATGTTACACGTTGTTGATTTTTTGTCAACATTTTTTCCTCGTTTTCCAACAATTCCATTTAGCGTATATTAGTAAAACACATAAACATGTTATAATAGAGATTGAAATAGCATACATCGTCTGTGATTACCCACCAATTCCCAACTATGTTACTTTCAATATTTGACCATAACAATTTTAACCCAAATTGTCATGTGTATTTTTCATACATTCTAATTTCTTTATTCTTTCACCAAATTTTACACGGATTTGAACTACGAGTTACATACACACAATCTTCCACTTGTGAACTAGTGTTTGAAGGCTTGATTTTCTAATGGATACTCAAGTTCAAATCTCATTTGTATCATTTTAGGGTGGATATAAGCAATGATGGATTTGAACTGGTCCTTGTGTAAAGTTGTTAGTTTGATTCCCGAGCCCACCCGGATTTTCGTCCCACTGTGTGTTACGCCAGAGAGTTCGGCTCTTGTGGCGACACAACAAATATCAAGTGGCAGCCAGTGGTATGGTTTCCCGGGGAATGCCCGTAAAAGCCAAACTCTGAATCCAGCTGAGCCCGGTTAAGACAACATACTCTGACTAGAGTGGGGCAAAATGGGGCTCTCTGATTTAGGAAGTGTGATAACCTAATACATGAAGTTGAGTGTTTCAAAAAAAAAGTTGCATACACACTCTTTGTGTTCTTTCGGAAGAAACAAGTTGGGTTTAGGATCCTATCTTCACTCCTAGTAAACATATATGACGGTAAAAAATACTTACAAACACCTTAGATTATTTGAATCTGATTGCACTATTTATGGTCCCCACCCTCTAATACATTTAACCCTTATAACGTTGGGTGTAGTGGATTGACGTTCTAAGTTCACATAGCATCAAGAGATTAACTAGAAAATTAATTTTACACTCATATCCATACATACAAGACTAAAGCTTGTTACTACACTCACCCCCTCCCTTGGTATCCCCTTAACGCCACTGTGGTACGGTGTTTGACTCCTCTTAATGTTGTATGAACGTGGACGCTAGCCCACTATGCTCAGTCTAATCTCCGATCCATTTGAGCCTGTAACATCCGTCAAAAACCGAATTTACCAAACCCGCTTCGTTTATTAACCGAACAATCAGTTAAAACTTTCGTTGCGTATTGATTGCTCAAATTAATTTTAAGCGATACATAACTAATAAGTATATTGGAATTTATAATTTATATTTGATGCCGGGTTTCGAACCCGGGTCAGCCGAGTCAACGGGTCAACCAAGCTTTAACTCCCACACGCTCAACCACTCCGCCACTTGTGTTGTTTGTGTTCATATTGAAACAATTAAATAAATAACATAAATCTCGAATTCAAATTAACGCGCCCAAATCGCAGTCGTCGGAAATCCCGACGATTTCGCCGAGATTGGACGGTTTCTTCTGATTTAACCGAAGCATTAACTATTACATCCGTTATAACCGATGTCCAGTCCGCGACATCAGGCATAACCGACCGGAAAAATTATTGACCATGAATCGAGACTGAAATCAGACCCCATGCATCTCGATTTTTTCCCTATAAATACACCCACAAGCCTCTGATAGCCTTTTCGCTCACAATCACACCCTTTCTCGACGTAATTTTACTCGCCGGAAACTTTCTGCAATTCGCCGGAAAACCGAGATTTCATCTACACGGTAAATACCTCGACTCTTTCCGTTTTAATCCGATGTTAGACTGTTACTAACTTCAATCCAACCATCAGAATCTATCCCAGACGACGTAGCCGGAATATTCAGCTCTCGCCGGAAAAACCTCTGAGACTTCTGATCTTACGCTGTGAATCGGTATAACCCTCCAAACTCCTGTAAATCCTTATTAAGTACCTCCATATCATAACTAATCGAACAGAACTGGTAATTGACTCTAACAGCCGAAGTTCACAAACAGAGCCGACGAGTCTTCACCGGAGTTCTGTGAAAGACGCTGATCGGTATATTCTTTCCCTCAAACTCTCTCCATTCATTACCTTTCAATTACTTATAAAGCTTGTAAATCGAATGAGACATAAATCAGTTGAATTGTCATAATCAGAAATTTTAATCGGAGAAGACGAAGTACAGATATGATATAAGATTATTTAAAAACAGTTTTATGAACGGGTTAGACACACAGTCCAGCGGTGGACTGTGTGCAAACAATATGCATAACGTCCCGAGTTCGATTCTTGACACACGCACCTTCATAGAAATAAAATGCTTTTTTTTAGAAACCGAACCGGGTTAACTTCAGTAAGATGTTAAGAATAATAAAAACCAGAATAATTACCAAGTCAGACACACAGTCCAGCAGTGGACTGTGTGCCAAACTAAACCACAGGTCCCGGGTTCGAGACCTGTGGCGAGCACCGAATCGATACATTAAATCCTTTTTAGAATAAATGATTTTCGGATTAATTTAATTAGTATATAAATATAATTAAAAACAGAAATATTTCGGGTTAGACACGTAGCTCAGTTGGTAGAGCTGCGTGCACGCGTACGGGAGGTCACCGGTTCGAGTCTCACGCAGTGCATGTCATATACACGACCGAACCGGTCAACAAGTCAACAAGTCAACGGTCAACAAGTCAACGGTCAAAAAGTCAACATTTTTTATTATTTTTATTTATTTATTTTATTTAAAAATCAATTAAAAATACTTAAAAATAACATTTTTAAAGTTAGAAAATAGCCTTAAACTCACAAAAATATATCCAATAATTCTACTAAAATTGATTAATAAAATCCGCTTATTTACCGAACCATTATGTTATTATCTAGGTTAGTTTCACTCGTGGTTAAATCCAACTTCGTGCGCACTCAAAATCATCAACCGAACGCAGTGAGTGAATCTTACAACTCCCCTTTTTAATTACACGTTTTGGCGTGTGTCATGTGTCACTAAAATTAACTCGTTTATTTAAACTTGTGCCATACCATATTGTGATCTAAACTTAGAATGTATATATTGTTTGTAGTTATGTATTTTATATTGTCAAGTTGTATGCAAATCATTCATTAGGCCCATCAGTTCGTAGAACAACGCGTGCCTCAAAACTCATTCATTAGGCCCATCAGTTTCTCGTGGGAGACGAGTTGAGCAACGTGTGCCTCAAAACAATCTATTATTGTATGTGTGTGCATTATTTAATATTAAGTGATTTGTGAATAAGTTTACATCTATATTTACTCATATGTGGTTGTGCACTTTATTTTATAATCAATTCAGTAAACTTGTTCAAATGTTTTTCATAGAATTCACTCGCCAACTTTTTGTTGATCCAAAAACCATTCTTACACATGATACAGGTGAACAGGATGAAGCAAGGAAAACATAGGAAATGCCTTAGAAGAAAATAATGAAGTCTAGAATAATGTGTAGGACATGATGTAATTATGATTGTATGTTTTCCCTTTAAATTGTAATAATAAATATGAAACGTTATAATAAATGTAATGAGCTTTGATTATAACCCAATCATGCCCTGATCACCTTTTCCGCTGCAGGTCGGGGTGTGACAGAGCCGACCTTGACATTTATACCATTTTCCACTTGTGTTGATTGAAGTCACTTATGAATTTTGGAAATAGATTTTAAAACAGGTTGTGTGTGCCATTAGAAAAACCATAGAATATGAATTCCACCACTATATAATATGGTATAATAACATGGCTAAATATGAACACAAAATGTTATATAGTTTTTAGGTTTTTGACTTATTATAAATGATGAAAAACGGAAAGTAGGGTAGCTCCTCCTTTATATATGTAGGGTCTAGTCTGTAGACTATCATTAGATTTCACACTGTATGCCTGTTGTAGGACACCATACTAACATATTAAATTTCAGGTATCTTTTATTCAATCCGTTATCCGGTTCTCCTGTCGTCCACCCATTTGGTTAACGAACAACCGGATCGATTTGAACTGGTCCGATCGGTCCATACCAAAGAGGTTGTTTCCCGGTTCGTGTTTCCCTTCCGGTTTAAGAAAAAAGTTCTTTTTTTTAACGATCAACAAAATATTCGTCATTATCAAAAGCTAGCGGGGAACTAGCACCAAACAAAAAACATGAACTTATACCGAGACTCTATCAACCCATTTTATACATTGTAAAACCACTCCAGGTATCTCAGTTTTGCCTTCTTAGACCTTGCCTTGACCCGTAAAAATCTCAAGTTTTTAACATCTCCAATGGTCTGCTGCAGCGACCCTTGTTTACCTTCAAACACTGCTCTGTTTCTATGATGTTTACCTTGTTAATGAAGAGATGTTAAGTTGTTAGGTTATTTATTTATGTGATATTGAATTTAAACAACCCTGACTTTCATCAATTGGTTGATATAATTTTCAACTTTCGATTTGTAGAATAACACTCCTAATTTTTAACATATTTTCCTCTTACACTACCAAACTAACTGAACTCTAACTCAGTTAGTTATTTGCTGATGTGTCATCTGACGTGACATTTTTTTGTTGATGTGCCATCTAACATGAAACTTTTCGCTGACGTGACATCTAACATGGTTTTTTGCTGACGTTGTAACATTTATGAAAAACGGGTTCAAAACCCGCTTCGTTTAATAATCAAGTATTCAGTTATAAGTTCGTTGCGTATTTATTGTTCAGATTATTTTAAATAATACATAATTAATAAACATTTTAGAATTTAAAAACCATAATTAATAAATAATAATAACAAGTAAATAAAAAAATAAAATAGAGTCGCCTCTCAAACCCGGGTCTCCCGCGAACACACACACATCACACCACTCCGCCACACACATCATTTGTGTTATGTACTGAAACAAATAACACTTAAAGTAAAATCCGAAAGTCAAAACCGGTAATCAGCGCGCCCAGAACTCGCAATCGCCGGAAAAACCGAAATTCCGCAAATGTTGCCATTTCCCTTGACTGAAACGCATAAACTGATTTCGACATCAGTTATAATCGTTGCCTGGCACTCAATTTCAGTCAAAACCGTCGGAAATCATTGACCGCGAATCTTGACCCTTAATTCGAACCCAATCGGCCTGTCCTCCTTATAAATACCCACTCAAACTCCTGGTAAACATTTCGCCCAGAACCGCACTCTCTTTCTGAAGTTTTAATTCTTCCAAAGCTCGTCGCCGGAGATCTTCGCACTCGCCGGAATATCGCCGGAATCACTGATCAGAAAACCGCATTTGTTCTTCAGACGGTATAATTGTCTAAACCTTCTTGCTATCTCTTGATTGATAATCTAATTGCTCAACTCAATAATCAAAACTGTTGAATCAGTTCATTCAGCCGGAAATCGCAAATCAGGGTCGTCGAAACTTGCCGGAAATCTGAAGAAAACTCTCTGTTTTGGTATATCATATTACTTAATCTTTATTTTCCTATTCCATTTCAATCGAGTATAAGTTCGTTGGTCGATTAAGCAAAACAGTCGGGTTCACTGTTCTGTGTTTTTCTTAATGAAGAAAACGAAGTTTAAGTTGTATATTAATGTAATTAAAATCGGGTATTTAACCGGGTTGGACACACAGTCCAGCGGTGGACTGTGTGCAAATATAAAACACACGTCCCGGGTTCGAATCACGCATGTTTCCAACTTTCTGAAATAAAACCAACATTTTTAAAACCTATTCAGATCAATTCACAGTATGTATATAAGAGGAATATAATCCAGTAGTTAAGCAGATTAGACACACAGCCAACTGGTTGGGCTGTGTGCACTCGAACCGAAGGTCCCGAGTTCGATTCCGGGTTTCTGTAACCGGTTCGGCCATATTAAAACATTTTTAATAAAAACTAAATAAGGTTAAAGTTAGTTAGTATATATATATAATTAAAACAAAGAATATTTCGGGTTAGACATGTAGCTCAGTTGGTAGAGCTGCGTGCACGTATACGAGAGGTCCCGAGTTCGAACCTCACTCACCGCATAGAATACATACAGTCTGACTGGTCAGACCCGGTCAAACCTGACAAGTCAACCCAAATTTTTTATTTTCTGTTTCATTTTTATTTATTTAATTTAATTGAAAAATTCTTTAAAAATACTTAAAAATAAGGTTTTTTTAAAGTTAAAAATTTGCATTAAACTCACAAGAATAAATCTAAAATCTCATTAAAGAACACTAATTAAAAATAATAATCTCAAATAAAATTTATTTATTTAATCAAATCATGTCGTTATTATTTAGGTTAGTTTTCCATCATCGGTTGAATCATAGTATTCGTGCGCATTCATCGCCATCAAGAAACACATCCACTGTGAGTGAATCTCTACCAATTCCCCGTTTTAATCATATTTTGGGGTGTATCATGTGTCGTACTATTCTTTTATTTTATTTAAACACTTGTACATACATCATATCCGTGATCAAATGTGTATCAATTATTGTGTGAATTATATGTAGATTGAATTTCATCATTTCAGTGCACGCATTTCATTAGGCCCATTAGTTCCCCGTGGGATACGGGTTGTCAGGAGCCTCATTAGATCGGCTCCGTTTGATTGAGCCTCGATCTCAAATACATCATCATTTCATGTCATATACTCATCCAAAGTGGTTTGTGATTGTTTACATATATGTTTGCTCACATGTGATTAATGCACGAATTTTCCTTATTAAATAAAACAAGAAATTAGTTAAAATGTTTTATCAAGGTTCACTCGCCAACTTTTGTTGACCCAAAATATCCCCCGTTTTACACATCATACAGGTGATCCAGCTGAGACAGGAAAAACTTAGGAAGGCCTAGAAGAATAAACAAGTTTATGCTTTGGAATAAATATATAGTTTCTTTTTCCTTGTAATTGTATGAATTTTGTTCTGGATATTTAAGTTTGTAATTTGAATTTAATAAATATGAAACATCTTAGTAAATATCATGAGCTTTGGTGATAACCCAATTATGCCCCGACTTTTATTCCGCTGCGGGTCAGGGTGTGACAGATTGGTATCAGAGCTTGTGACTATAGGGATATAGGATAGGTTATTAGACCTTTAGAGCCTATACTATAGTTGATTAAATTTTAATTGTTTGTGCATTACATGCAAAATTCATGATGTTTATATGTTTCATGTTTATTTTCACACCCAATATTATGCAAGCACGCTCACAAATACATGTTATTATGCAATGCTCATCATAAATCATATCCTCATAACATATCATATCCATGAGAGCACACACCTCACGATTTCCATGATTCTTGCAATGATTTTTGTATTTTTCAAATCACATCAAAGTGAGTTCTCATGACGGGCATGTAGTAACTGGAAGGGTATGAGTACCGGTAGTCGGAACGTCCCGTCTAGGCTTGGCATTCGTATAAATCTAAAATAAAGGACCAGTTTGCCTACCTGGGGACTAACGATGAGAGTACGAAGGACCTATTAGGCCAAAGCATGCTATACCAAACGTCGTGTGAACTAACCCCACTTTGAGTTGTCATTGTGTCTACACCTGGACACCCTGCTACCATACATCACGCAATCATGTTTTTACGATTTTCATTCGGGTGGTGCGAGTGTTAACCCGCCGACACCAATGTGAATCCTACCAAGCCCAATAGTCATGGGGGCCCACATGACTATACAGGCGATGGTATGGGGGACATTGGAGGCCCAAACATGAGCAAACCCAAGACATCCTATGGATGTAGTTAACTACGTGGAGGTAGAAAGTCAGGAAGGTCAAACGAACGCTTGGCCACACAAATTGCTAAACAAATGGCCGCAGTACTTCCTGACATCGTGCTTCAAGTTCAACAAGCTCTCACCGCTAATCCCACCAACCCTCCCAATCAAGAAGACCAGAGCGTCGCCAACCCTCCTTCCAAAACCCCCAAGTGCACCTACAAACACTTCAAATCTTGCGATCCCCCAAAGTATGAAGGGACCGAAGGTGTTACCGCCCTCCTTCACTGGTTTGAAGAAATGGAAAACACTTTCCTCAATTGCGATTGTCCCAAGGACCGTAAGGTACGTACGCTACTGGAAGACTGTTTGGGGTAGCCCTTACCTGGTGGAACACGGAAAAAGGTAAGCGAGGAGTTGAAGATGCCATGGCCTTAACATGGGAAGAGTTAAGGGAACTCATGACAAGACGCTTCTTTCCAAGAAGCGAAATAAAAAAGCTGGAAGACGAATTCCACGCACTGAAACAGAAGGAAGGAGACAACACTTCATACAATAAGAGATTTCTCGAACTGAACCAGATGATCCCAAATTTGTTCACCCCTTTGTACCGCTTAGTTGAACACTACATTCTAGGCCTCCCCTCGAAAATTCAAGATTCGGTTTTAAGCACATCGCCTGCAACACTTGAAGCCGCAATGGAGTTAGCTACAGAGCTCACTGAAAATCGCATTCGAAACGGCAAGTTCAAAGATGAAAAGAAGAAAGCACCCATTGAGACCCCAACTCCAAACCACCCAGTCTCATCCTCAAAGTTTGCTGGTAAGAGGAAGCGTAATGGCAAGAATTTTGCTGTCACTCAAACCAACCCTCCTATCACTGTTGCACCAATCACCCAAATTGCCTCTCCAGCTGCACCATTCAAAAAGCCATATACTGGCCCACACCCAAAATGCAACCGCTGTCAATACCATCATCCTCCCGAAAACCCTTGCCAACATTGCACAAGCTGTGGCCATGCAGGTCACACCATCCAAACCTGCCGTACCCTTCAACGAATGAACCGCAATCAACCTCCAACCCAAACCCAAAATCAGATAGTGGGCCAAACCCAACAACCCTTACTTCTACCACCTGCACAACACGCAGCCCAATCTTACTACCAACCCAACTACCCCATGATGCAACCCAAGCGAGCTTGTTTCAACTGTGGGGACCCAAACCATTTCAAGAACACATGCCCACGCCTAGTGAACATCATCCATGCCCAAGCTCACGCAAACCTGGTAAACCAAGCTAACGAAGCTCCCCCACCTGCCAGAGGGAGAGCTTTCAATATCAATGCCAACCAAGCCAGGGCTGACAACAACGTGGTCAACGGTACGTTTCTCATCAATGGTAGTTATGCATCCATATTATTCGATACTGGTGCGGATAAGAGCTTTGTGTCCTTAGAATTTGAACCTATCCTCGACCAACCTCGTGTTAATCTCATCGAATCTCTAACGGTAGAAGTTGCTGACGAAAAACCCGTTTCATTAAATTCTACTATACGCTATTGTACTCTCACCCTAAACGATCATGATTTTCCAATTGACCTTATTCCTATGAAGTTGGGAAGTTTCGACGTTATAATCGGTATGGACTGGCTCAGCCAGCATCACGCTGAAGTGGCGTGCCACGAAAAGTTCATTCGCATTCCTCTCGCAGACGACCAGACACTACGTATTTTTGGGGAAACCCCTTCGAAAGGACTCAAATTAATGTCCTGCCTTCAAGCCCGAAGATATCTCGGCAAGAACTATGTCGCATTCCTTACCCACGTCGTCAAAAAGGGAAACAAGGAGAGAAAACTCGAAGATATACCAGTTGTGAAATAATTCCCACAAGTCTTTCCCGACGACATTTCAGGACTCCCTCCTGTGAGAGAAGTCGAATTTCGCATCGATCTTGTACCTGGCGCTACACCAGTCGCAAAATCTCCTTATAGGTTAGCCTCATCCGAAATGCAAGAGCTGGCTAGTCAACTGCAAGCACTGACTGACAAAGGATTCATACGTCCTAGCTCATCGCCTTGGGGTGCACCTGTTCTTTTTGTGAAGAAGAAAGATGGAACGTTTCGCATGTGCATTGATTATAGAGAACTCAACAAGTTAACTGTTAAAAATCGCTATCCACTGCCTCGCATTGATGACCTCCTAGACCAACTTCAAGGCGCCACCTGGTGTGTGCTTTCATGAATGTGATATGTTATGAGATTATGATTTATGATAGGCATTATATGATAATATATACTTATGAACATGCTTGCATAACATTGAATGTAACATTTAACATAAAACATATAAACATCATGAAATTTGGCATGTAACACACAAAAATCTTAAAAATTTCTAATCAACTATAGTATAGGCTCTAAGGGTCTAATAACCTATCCTATATCCCTATAGTCATGGCTCTGATACCAATCTGTCACACCTCGACCCGCAACGGAATAAGAGTCGGGGCATAATTGGGTTATCACCAAAGCTCATGATATTTACTAATATGTTTCATATTTATTAAAGTCAAAATTACATTCCAAATAATCCAAACATGTCCATACAATACAAAGAAAATATCCAAACAAAATAATTCCAAGCTCTAAATCATTTTATTCTTCTAGTCCAATCCTATGTGTTTCTGGCTGCAGCTGGTTCACCTGTATCATGTGTAAAAATGGGGGTTTTTGGGTCAACATAAGTTGGTGAGTGAACCTTGTTAGATAAACATTTATTGTTGATTTTCTTGTTAGTTTATCAATGAAAAACTGTGCATAATCATAAATGAGCAAATGTAAACAATCAAGCAGTAGCAATGGCAATCACAACTATAACATACAGTAACATTTGATAGCATACATTAACATACCAACATCATACGATAAATAACATGAATGAAACTGTGCGATCAAGGCTCAATCAAACGGAGCCGATCGTATTGCATGTACTGAAAATGATAAATGTCTGTGCGATCAAGGCTCAATCAAACGGAGCCGATCGTATGTTGGCACGCCAGGTTCACGCTCATAATGTAATGGGGAACTTGCTCAACGCTCATAATGTAATGGGGAGCGGCGGCCTATGAAATTGCATGTACTGAAAATAATAAATTGAATCTAACAATAACCACACAAACAGTTGAAACAAACTGAATACACATGTTCATGATATGATGTATGCACAATGATTTAAATATAATATATAGCAAGACACATGATACACCCCAAAACGTGATTAAAACGGGGAATTTGTAAAGGTTCACTCACATTGGGTGCGTTTGATTGGAGATGGTGAGATGCGCACGAGTTGTAAGAGCGGAACAACGAGAATTAACTAACCTAAATAATAACGGAAAATATAGTAAATGAGTGGATTTTATTAAGGATTTTAATAGAATTTTTAGATTTATTTTTACGAGTTTAATGCTATTTCCTATCTTTAAAAACATTATTTTTAAGTATTTTTAATTGATTTTTAAATTAAATTAAATAATTAAAAATATAAAAATATGTTGACTTTTTGGTTGACGTTGACTTTTTGACTTTGACTTGTTTGACCGGTTTATTGTGTGACTGAAATGCGCTGGGTGAGACTCGAACTCGTGACCTCCCGTACGCGTGCACACAGCTCTACCAACTGAGCTACGTGTCTAACCCGAAATAATTCTGTTTTTAATTATACGTATATATTAACTCGATTTATCCAAAATCCTTTTATTTTCAAAAACATTTTAATTCGTCGAACCGGTGCCACTAACAGGTCTCGAACCCGGGCCCTGTGCTTTAACGTTACACACAGTCCACCGCTGGACTGTGTGTCTAACTTGGTTAATATACAAATTTTATTATGCTTAACAACTAACGGAGTTAACCCGGTTCAGTTTTAAACAAAAAGGCATTTTATTACTGCGAAGGTGCGTGTGTCAAGAATCGAACTCGGGACGTATGCGTGTTTTTGTTCGCACACAGTCCACCGCTGGACTGTGTGTCTAACCCGTTCAAAATACCAATTTTAATTATTCTTATACTGTTATCACAGTTCTTCTTCTTCGTTAGATTTTACAGGCAGTAGATTACACCGTTATATCTTGTTTAGTTCGATTGATAAACATTGTACAAACTAATATGAAATGGCAGAAACGATAATTAGAAGTAAACATACCGATGAACGGTTTATTTTAGAATTCCGGCAAGGTGTCGGTCTCTGTTTTTGTGCACTTCAACTGAACAAGACAATTAACCGTTTTGATTAGCTAATCGTGGAATTGAAGTGATAAACAAATGTTAACAGAGTGTTTGAAAGTCCTTACCGATTCATAGATGAAAATAAAGATTTCCAGAACTTTTCCGGCGAACTGGTATTATCCGATAGTAGCGTCTGAATTCGATTTCAAGTGAAAGGTTTGAGTTAGGAATAGCTTAACAATTGTTAGACTACGACGGTATTGAAGGACTTACCGTTTTGAGGAAGAATACGGTTTTCCGGCGAACTTGCAGAATTTTCCGGCGAGTAAAATAAACTTCTCCGGTGGACTGTAAAGTGTGCGGAAATGTAATTGGAGGTTTGTGGAATGTTTCTGAGTCGCGAGAAGGATGTTTGATTGCAGTAATTCGGATTATTGGATAACTTCGGTTATAAAACCCATCATCATCAGAATTCAAGTCAATTCAAGTCTGAATTGATTAGAATTGTCGGTGCATCGGTTATAAATCTGAATTCGCGATTATTCAAACGTTTTAGACGGTTGAATAGCCGATTTCGGTTTTCAGTTGGCGCAACCGGTTCATCTAGGTTTGTATATAAGACTTATTTGTTTCCTAGAGTTGACAGAAAACAAACAAGTGGCGGAGTGGTTATGCGGGTGAGTGTTAAATCTTTGATGTTACCACCCGGCTGACCCGGGTTCGAGTCCCGGCAGCCCCAATTTATTTTTAATCACTTTATTTATACTTTTTATCAATTATAACTTTTATGGTTTAGTTTGTTTATTAATAATGTATCATTAAAAATTAAAATAAGCATAAATAGGCAACGAACACTTATAACTGAATATTCGATTACAAACGGAGCGGGTTTGGTAAAACCCGTTTTCGACAAATGTTACAGTATCCCCTACTTTTAGGAATTTCGTCCCGAAATTTGAGTAGTAGAAGTAGTAGGAAAAAGATGCGGGTATTTTTCACGCATTGAGTCTTCACGTTCCCAAGTAAACTCAGGTCCCCGTTTCGACTCCCAGCGTACCCTAACAATTGGAATGCGACTTCGTCGTAGATGTTTTTCTCCGTAGTCCAAGATCTCTACTGGTCTTTCAATAAAATGCATAGATTCATCAATCTGAATATCTTCCAGAGGAATGTGGAGGTTTTCATCAGCGAGTCACTTCTTCAAGTTTGATACGTGGAATGTGGGATGAATCCTGTTGAGTTCTTCTGGTAGATCAAGCTTGTATGCTACAGGTCCTACTCTTTCGAGTATCTTGAAAGGTCCTATGTAGCGTGGTGCTAGCTTGCCTTTTTGACCAAAACGAACTACTCCCTTCCACGGTGATACTTTTAGAAGTACATGATCACCAATGTTAAACTCTAAAGGCTTCCGTCGTTTATCTGCATAACTCTTTTGATGACTTTGAGCCGCTAGAAGATTGTTTCGAATTTGATGGATCTTGTCTGTGGTTTCTTGAATCAATTCCAGACCAGTGATTTGAGCTTCCCCAATTTCGTGCCAACATACTGGAGATCGGCACTTACGACCATATAAGGCTTCAAAAGGTGCCATGCCGATGCTTGAATGATAGCTGTTGTTGTACGAAAATTCAACTAATGGGAGATGAGCGTCCCAATTTCCCTTGAAGTTTATGACACATGCTCGAAGCATATCTTCAAGAGTTTGAATGGTGCGTTCAGATTGACCATCAGTTTGAGGGTGATAGGCGGTGCTGAGATCTAATCGCGTACTCATAGCGGCTTGTACTGCTTGCCATGTTCGTGAAGTGAAACGACCATCACGATCAGAAATAATGCTTAACGGTACCCCATGTCGGCTTACGATTTCGCTGATATAAATACAAGCTAGCTTTTCGTTCTTGAAATCTTCGCGGATAGGAATAAAGTGAGATGATTTTGTAAGTCGGTCAATTATTACCCATACAGTTTCATACCCACCAGAAGTGCGAGGTAACCCGGTAATGAAGTCCATGGTTATATTTTCCCACTTCCATACAGGTATTTCAGGTTGGACCAGAAGTCCTGAGGGTCTTTGGTGTTCAGCTTTCACCTTGGAACATGTAAGGCACTTAGAAACAAAAACAGCAATATCCTTTTTCATTCCAGGCCACCAATAGGTATATCGTAGGTCTTGATACATCTTATCGGCTCCTGGGTGTATAGAGTATCGCGTTTTGTGAGCTTCATTCATAAGAATTTCACGAAGATTGTTGTGGTCAGGAATCCAGATACGATCTAGGTAGTACAGAATACCGTCAGATTTAGTTTCAATTTTAAGTTCAGCTCCACAGGACATCTCCTTTCGTACATCATCTTCTGTTACTGAAACATGTTGGGCTTCTCGAATTTGATCTTTAATGTCAGTTATGATTTGCGAACATAGAAGGCGAATGGAGTTCGCATAACCCTTTCGACTAAGTGCATCGGCCACCACATTTGCTTTGCCAGGGTGGTACCGAATTTCACAGTCGTAGTCATTTAGAAGTTCGACCCATCTTCGTTGCCTCATGTTTAACTCCTTTTGATTGAAGATATGTTGAAGACTCTTGTGGTCAGTGTATATTTCACACTTAGTACCATAGAGATAATGTCTCCATATCTTAAGAGCGAACACAACGGCTCCAAGTTCTAGGTCATGGGTGGTGTAGTTCTTCTCATGCGTCTTGAGTTGTCTCGAAGCATAAGCTATAACTTTTCCTCTTTGCATTAGAACGCAGCCTAATCCTTGCCCTGACGCGTCGCAATAGACCACGAAATCATCACAACCTTCAGGAAGAGTGAGGATTGGTGCATCATAGAGTTTTTGTTTAAGGGTTTGGAAGGCTTCTTCTTGCTTGGGTCCCCATATGAAAGGTTTTCCCTTATGAGTTAAAGCCGTGAGTGGTACAGCAATGCGTGAGAAGTTTGAAATGAATCGACGATAATAACCAGCCAAACCAAGAAAAGATCTTACTTCAGTTGGTGTACGTGGCGCTTGCCATTCTTGTACCGCTTTGATCTTTGAGGGGTCGACATGTATTCCCTTGTCATTGACTACATGTCCGAGGAATTGTACCTCTTTTAACCAGAATTCGCATTTGGAGAATTTGGCGTAAAGCTTTTCATTCTCTAGAAGTGTAAGGATGAGTCGAAGATGACGCTCATGATCAGACTTAGACTTTGAATAAATAAGAATGTCGTCGATGAAGACTATAACAAATCGATCAAGATAAGGTTTGCAGACTCTGTTCATTAGGTCCATGAAGACTGCTGGAGCGTTGGTTAAACCAAATGGCATGACCATGAATTCATAATGACCATAACGAGTTCGGAATGCGGTCTTTGGGACGTCTTCTTCATGTACTCTAAGTTGATGATAACCAGATCGAAGGTCGATTTTTGAAAAGCAGCTGGCACCTTGAAGTTGGTCAAGAAGATCATCAATGCGAGGTAATGGATAGCGATTCTTGATTGTTAATTTGTTGAGCTCTCTGTAGTCGATGCACATACGAAACGATCCATCTTTCTTCTTTACAAAAAGGACAGGTGCACCCCAAGGCGATGAGCTAGGACGTATGAATCCCTTGTCAGTCAACTCTTGTAATTGACTGGCTAGCTCTTGCATTTCAGAGGGGGCTAACCTATAAGGAGACTTTGCAACTGGTGTAGCACCAGGTATAAGATCAATACGGAATTCGACTTCTCTAACTGGAGGAAGTCCTGAAATGTCGTCAGAAAAAACTTGCGGGAAATCTTTTACTACTGGAATGTCTTCAAGTTTCTTCTCCATGGTTCCCTTTTTGATGATATGAGCTAAAAACGCGACATAATTCTTGCGAAGATATTTTTGAGCTTGAAGACAAGACATTAAGCTGAGCCCTTTCGACGAGGTTTCTCCAAAGATTCGAAGAGTCTGACCGTTTGAAAGAGGAATACGTATAAACTTTTCGCGACATACAACTTCTGCCTGATGTTGACTGAGCCAGTCCATACCAATTATGATATCAAAACTTCCCAGCTTCATAGGAATAAGGTCAACTGAGAAGTCGTGGTCGTTTAAGGTGAGTGTACAGTTGCGTATAATCGAGTTTAATGAGACCGGTTTCCCGTCTGCAACTTCTACCGTTATGGATTCCATGAGCTTATCACGATTTTGGTTTAGGATAGGTTCAAATTCTAAGGAAACAAAACTTTTATCCGCGCCAGTATCAAACAACATGGATGCATATCTACCATTTATAAGGAACGTACCGTTAACCACATTGCCGTCAGCTCTAGCCTGATTAGCGTTGATATTGAAAGCTCTTCCTCTTGCAAGTGGAGGAGCTTGGTTCGCTTAATTCACCGGGTTGGCTTGGGCCTGAGCATGAATAATGTTTACCAACCTTGGACAAGTGTTTCTGAAATGGCTTGGGTCTCCGCAATTGTAGCAAGCCCGCATAGGTTGACCCATAGGATAATTGGGTTGGTAATATGTTTGGGCTAAATGTTGGGCGGGTGGATATAGTAGGGGTTGTTGGGCTTGACCCATTATTTGTTAGTGGGTTTGGGTTGAAGGCTGGTGGCGGTTCGTTCGCTGAGGCATGCGGCAGGTTTGAACAGTATGACTGCGCGACCACAGCCGGTGCAATGTTGGCAAGGATAATCAGGAGAATGGTGATATTGGCAACGGTTGCATTTTGGTAATGGGCCAGAGTATGGTCTTTTGTATGGTGCAGGTGAAGGGGTAACTTGGGTAATGGGTGCAGCAGGAATAGGGAGGTTGGTTTGTGTAACAGCGAAGTTTCTGGTGTTGCGCTTCCTCTTGTTAGCAATCTTAGAGGAGGAGATGGAATGGTTTGAAGTTTGACCCTCAACAGGGGCTTTTTTTTCTCTTCTTTAAACTTCCCGTTGCGAATTCGATTCTCGGTCAGTTCAGTCGCTAGCTCCATAGCAGCTTCAAGTGTTACCGGTGAAATGCTGAGAACTGAATCTTGAATTTTCGAGGGAAGTCCGCGAATATAATGCTCGATCAAACGATAAGCTGGGGTAAACAAATTAGGAACCATTTGGTTCAACTCTAAGAACCTCTTGTAATAGGTGGTATGATCTCCCTCCTTCTGCTTTAAAGAATGAAATTCGTCTTCCTACTTTTTAATTTCACTCCTAGGACAGAAACGCCTAGTCATGATTTCCCTTAACTTCTCCCAAGTTAAGGCCATTGCATCATCAATTCCCCTCTTCCCCTTTTCAGTATTCCACCAGGTGAGGGCTACTCCAAATAGTCTCCGGTGGCGTATCGAACCTTGCGATCCTCAGGGCAGTCGTAGTTGAGGAAGGTGTTTTCCATTTCCTCAAACCAATGGAGGAGAGCAGTGACACCTTCGGTCCCTTCAAATTTAGGAGGATCACAAGACTTGAAATGTTTGTATGATCACTTGCTGGTAGGAGGGTTGCCGATGTTCTGGTCATTCTGTTGGGGACGATTAGTGGGATTTGTGGCGAGAGCTTGTTATACTTGAACCACAATGTCAGGCAGTATCGTGGCCATTTGTTTCGCGATTTGCGTGGCCAGGCGTTCGTGAGACCTTCCTGATCTTTTACCCCCTCGTTGTTGTCTGGACGACATCTACAGGAACATACATAAGAAGATTGTGAGTTTATGGAGTCTTTTTAGGTGTCATGTGTCTTTAAGAAAATGAAAATAACATAAATATCAATAATGCAACTACATCCATAGGATGTCTTGGGTTTGCTCATGTTGGGCCTCAAATGTCCCCCATACCTTCACCTGTATAATCATGTGGGCCCCCATGGCTACTGGCTTGGTAGGATTCACATTGGTATTGGCGATTTAACACTCGCATCACCCGAATGCAAACCACAAAATATGTTTACGAGATGTATGGTCGGAATGTGTCCAGGTGTAGACACAATGACAACTCAAAGTGGGGTTAGCTCACATGACGTTTGGTATAGCATGCTTTGGCCTAATAGGTACTTCGTACTCTCATCGTTAGTCCCCAGGTAGGCAAACTGGTCCTTTATTTTGGATTTATACGAATGCCAGCCTAGACAGGACGTTCCGACTACCGGTACTGGTACCCTTCCAGTTACTACATGCCCGTCATGAGAACTCACTTTGATGAGATTTGAAAACACAAAAATCATTGTAAAAGCAATCATGATGTGGTGTGTGCTTTCATGAATGTGATATGTTATGAGATTATGATTTATGATAGGCATTATATGATAATATATACTTATGAACATGCTTGCATAACATTGAATGTAACATTTAACATAAAACATATAAACATCATGAAATTTGGAATGTAACACACAAAAATCTTAAAAATTTCTAATCAACTAAAGTATAGGCTCTAAGGGTCTAATAACCTATCCTATATCCCTATAGTCATGGCTCTGATACCAATCTGTCACACCCCGACCCGCAGCGGAATAAGAGTCGGGGCATAATTGGGTTATCACCAAAGCTCATGATATTTACTAATATGTTTCATATTTATTAAAGTCAAAATTACATTCCAAATAATAAATTGAATCTAACAATAACCACACAAACAGTTGAAACAAACTGAATACACATGTTCATGATATGATGTATGCACAATGATTTAAATATAATACATAGCAAGACACATGATACACCCCAAAACGTGATTAAAACGGGGAATTTGTAAAGGTTCACTCACATTGGGTGCGTTTGATTGGAGATGGTGAGATGCGCACGAGTTGTAAGAGCGGAACAACGAGAATTAACTAACCTAAATAATAGCGGAAAATATAGTAAATGAGTGGATTTTATTAAGGATTTTAATAGAATTTTTAGATTTATTTTTACGAGTTTAAGGCTATTTCCTATCTTTAAAAACATTATTTTTAAGTATTTTTAATTGATTTTTAAATTAAATTAAATAATTAAAAATATAAAAATATGTTGACTTTTTGGTTGACCGTTGACTTTTTGACTTTGACTTGTTTGACCGGTTTATTGTGTGACTGAAATGCGCTGGGTGAGGCTCGAACTCGTGACCTCCCGTACGCGTGCACACAGCTCTACCAACTGAGCTACGTGTCTAACCCGAAATAATTCTGTTTTTAATTATACGTATATATTAACTCGATTTATCCAAAATCCTTTTATTTTCAAAAACATTTTAATTCGTCGAACCGGTGCCACTAACAGGTCTCGAACCCGGGCCCTGTGCTTTAACGTTACACACAGTCCACCGCTGGACTGTGTGTCTAACTTGGTTAATATACAAATTTTATTATGCTTAACAACTAACGGAGTTAACCCGGTTCAGTTTTAAACAAAAATGCATTTTATTACTGCGAAGGTGCGTGTGTTAAGAATCGAACTCGGGACGTATGCGTGTTTTTGTTCGCACACAGTCCACCGCTGGACTGTGTGTCTAACCCGTTCAAAATACCAATTTTAATTATTCTTATACTGTTATCACAGTTCTTCTTCTTCGTTAGATTTTACAGGCAGTAGATTACACCGTTATATCTTGTTTAGTTCGATTGATAAACATTGTACAAACTAATATGAAATGGCAGAAACGATAATTAGAAGTAAACATACCGATGAACGGTTTATTTTAGAATTCCGGCAAGGTGTCGGTCTCTGTTTTTGTGCACTTCAACTGAGCAAGACAATTAACCGTTTTGATTAGCTAATCGTGGAATTGAAGTGATAAACAAATGTTAACAGAGTGTTTGAAAGTCCTTACCGATTCATAGATGAAAATAAAGATTTCCAGAACTTTTCCGGCGAACTGGTATTATCCGATAGTAGCGTCTGAATTCGATTTCAAGTGAAAGGTTTGAGTTAGGAATAGCTTAACAATTGTTAGACTACGACGGTATTGAAGGACTTACCGTTTTGAGGAAGAATACGGTTTTCCGGCGAACTTGCAGAATTTTCCGGCGAGTAAAATAAACTTCTCCGGTGGACTGTAAAGTGTGCGGAAATGTAATTGGAGGTTTGTGGAATGTTTCTGAGTCGCGAGAAGGATGTTTGATTGCAGTAATTCGGATTATTGGATAACTTCGGTTATAAAACCCATCATCATCAGAATTCAAGTCAATTCAAGTCTGAATTGATTAGAATTGTCGGTGCATCGGTTATAAATCTGAATTCGCGATTATTCAAACGTTTTAGACGGTTGAATAGCCGATTTCGGTTTTCAGTTGGCGCAACCGGTTCATCTAGGTTTGTATATAAGACTTATTTGTTTCCTAGAGTTGACAGAAAACAAACAAGTGGCGGAGTGGTTATGCGGGTGAGTGTTAAATCTTTGATGTTACCACCCGGCTGACCCGGGTTCGAGTCCCGGCAGCCCCAATTTATTTTTAATCACTTTATTTATACTTTTTATCAATTATAACTTTTATGGTTTAGTTTGTTTATTAATAATGTATCATTAAAAATTAAAATAAGCATAAATAGGCAACGAACACTTATAACTGAATATTCGATTACAAACGGAGCGGGTTTGGTAAAACCGTTTTCGACAAATGTTACAGTATCCCCTACTTTTAGGAATTTCGTCCCGAAATTTGAGTAGTAGAAGTAGTAGGAAAAAGATGCGGGTATTTTTCACGCATTGAGTCTTCACGTTCCCAAGTAAACTCAGGTCCCCGTTTCGACTCCCAGCGTACCCTAACAATTGGAATGCGACTTCGTCGTAGATGTTTTTCTCCGTAGTCCATGATCTCTACTGGTCTTTCAATAAAATGCATAGATCGATCGTCTTACAAAGTCATCTCATTTCATTCCGATTCGCGAGGACTTCAAGAACGAGAAGTTAGCTCGTATCTACATCAGCGAGATCGTAAGCCGTCATGGTGTACCATTAAGCATCATTTCAGACCGTGATGGTCGTTTCACTTCACGAACATGGCGAGCCATACAAACCGCTTTGGGTACACGATTAGACCTCAGTACCGCTTTTCATCCTCAAATTGATGGTTAATCTGAACGCACCATCCAAACCCTTGAAGACATGCTGCGAGCATGTGTCATAGACTTCAAAGGGAACTGGGACGCTCAACTACCATTAGTGGAATTTTCGTACAACAGTAGCTATCATTCAAGTATCGGCATGGCTCCTTTCGAAGCTTTATATGGTCGTAAGTGTCGATCTCCAGTATGTTGGCACGAAATTGGGGAAGCGCAAATCACCGGACCAGAATTAATTCAAGAAACAACCGACAAGATCCTTCAAATTCGAAACAATCTTCTGGCGGCTCAAAGTCGTCAAAAGAGGGCAGACAAACGACGAAAGCACTTGGAGTTTGACATTGGTGATCAAGTACTTTTAAAAGTATCACCGTGAAAGGGAGTGGTTCGTTTTGACCAGAAGGGCAAGCTAGCACCACGTTACGTAGGACCTTTCAAGATACTCGAAAGAGTAGGTCCTGTAGCATACAAGCTTGACCTACTAGAAGAGCTCAACAGATTTACTAATTCGGGGATGCTACAACCCGACTTAACTTAAGTCTCAGTAGTCCGGGCCTTTTATAATCTTTTATTTAACATTAGGATTATATATTAAAATCATAATGTTTATCGGATTAACTTTTACCACTAATGGTATTTTACCCGCTTATTTCCAGTTAATTTGATTTAATTATCAAATTTATTTTTAGGATGTTACACGTGTTGATTTTTTGTCAACATTTTTTCCTCGTTTTCCAACAATTCCAATTAGCGTCTATTAGTAAAACACATAAACATGTTATAATAGAGATTGAAATAACATACATCGTCTGTGATTACCCCCCAATTCCCAACTATGTTACTTTCAATATTTGACCATAACAATTTTAACCCAAATTGTCATGTGTATTTTTCATACATTCTAATTTCTCTATTCTTTCACCAAATTTTACACGGATTTGAACTACGAGTTACATACACACAATCTTGCACTTGTGAACTAGTGGTTGAAGGCTTGATTTTCTAATGGATACTCAAGTTCAAATCTCATTTGTATCATTTTAGGGTGGATATAAGCAATGATGGATTTGAACTGGTCCTTGTGTAAAGTTGTTAGTTTGATTCCCGAGCCCACCCGGATTTTCGTCCCACTGTGTGTTACGCCAGAGAGTTCGGCTCTTGTGGCGACACAACAAATATCAAGTGGCAGCCAGTGGTATGGTTTCCCGGGGGAATGCCCGTAAAAGCCAAACTCTGAATCCAGCTGAGCCCGGTTAAGACAACATACTCTGACTAGAGTGGGGCAAAATGGGGCTCTCTGATTTAGGAAGTGTGAACCTAATACATGAAGTTGAGTGTTTCAAAAAAAAAAGTTGCATACACACTCTTTGTGTTCTTTCGGAAGAAACAAGTTGGGTTTAGGATCCTACCTTCACTCCTAGTAAACATATATGACGGTAAAAAATACTTACAAACATCTTAGATTATTTGAATCTGATTGCACTATTTATGGTCCCCACCCTCTAATACATTCAACCCTTATAACGTTGGGTGTAGTGGATTGACGTTCTAAGTTCACATAGCATCAAGAGATTGACTAGAAAATTAATTTTACACTCATATCCATACATACAAGACTAAAGCTTGTTACTACACTAACCCCCTCCCTTGGTATCCCCTTAACGCCACTGTGGTACGGTGTTTGACGCCTCTTAATGTTGTATGAACGTGGACGCTAGCCCACTACGCTCAGTCTAATCTCCGATCCATTTGAGCCGACCTTGACATTTATAACATTTTCCACTTGTGTGGATTGAAGTCACTTATGAATTTTGGAAACAGATTTTAAAACAGGTTGTGTGTGCCATTAGAAAAACCATAGAATATGAATTCCACCACTATATAATATGGTATAATAACATGGCTAAATATGAACACAAAATGTTATATAGTTTTTAGGTTTTTGACTTATTATAAATGATGAAAAACGGAAAGTAGGGTAGCTCCTCCTTTATATATGTAGGGTCTAGTCTGTAGACTATCATTAGATTTCACACTGTATGCCTGTTGTAGGACACCATACTAACATATTAAATTTCAGGTATCTTTTATTCAATCCGTTATCCGGTTCTCCTGTCGTCCACCCATTTGGTTAACGAACAACCGGATCGATTTGAACTGGTCCGATCGGTCCATACCAAAGAGGTTGTTTCCCGGTTCGTGTTTCCCTTCCGGTTTAAGAAAAAAGTTCTTTTTTTTAAAGATCAACAAAATATTTGTCATTATCAAAAGCTAGCGGGGAACTAGCACCAAACAAAAAACATGAACTTATACCGAGACTCTATCAACCCATTTTATACATCGTAAAACCACTCCAGGTATCTCAGTTTTGCCTTCTTAGACCTTGCCTTGACCCGTAAAAATCTCAAATTTTTAACATCTCCAATGGTCTGCTGCAGCGACCCTTGTTTACCTTCAAACACTGCTCTGTTTCTATGATGTTTACCTTGTTAATGAAGAGATGTTAAGTTGTTAGGTTATTTATTTATGTGATATTGAATTTAAACAACACTGACTTTCATTAATTGGTTGATATAATTTTCAACTTTCGATTTGTAGAATAACACTCCTAATTTTTAACATATTTTTCTCTTACACTACCAAACTAACTGAACTCTAACTCAGTTAGTTATTTGCTGATGTGTCATCTGACGTGACATTTTTTTGTTGATGTGCCATCTAACATGAAACTTTTCGCTAACGTGACATCTAACATGGTTTTTTGCTGACGTTGTAACATTTATGAAAAACGGGTTCAAAATCAGCTTCGTTTAATAATCAAGTATTCAGTTATAAGTTCGTTGCGTATTTATTGTTCAGATTATTTTAAATAATACATAATTAATAAACATTTTAGAATTTAAAAACCATAATTAATAAATAATAATAACAAGTAAATAAAAAAATAAAATAGAGTCGCCGGGTCTCGAACCCGGGTCTCCCGCGAACACACACACACATTACACCACTCCGCCACACACATCATTTGTGTTATGTACCGAAACAAATAACACTTAAAGTACAATCCGAAAGTCAAAACCGGTAATCAGCGCGCCCAGAACTCGCAATCGCCGGAAAAGCCGAAACTCCGCAAATGTTGCCATTTCCCTTGACTGAGACGCATAAACTGATTTCGACATAAGTTATAATCGTTGCCTGGCACTCAATTTCAGTCAAAACCGTCGGAAATCATTGACCGCGAATCTTGACCCTTAATTCGAACCCAATCGGCCTGTCCTCCTTATAAATACCCACTCAAACTCCTGGTAAACATTTCGCCCAGAACCGCACTCTCTTTCTGAAGTTTTAGTTCTTCCAAAGCTCGTCGCCGGAGATCTTCGCACTCGCCGGAATATCGCCGGAATCACTGATCAGAAAACCGCATTTGTTCTTCAGACGGTATAATTGTCTAAACCTTCTTGCTATCTCTTGATTGATAATCTAATTGCTCAACTCAATAATCAAAACTGTTGAATCAGTTCATTCAGCCGGAAATCGCAAATCAGGGTCGCCGAAACTTGCCGGAAATCTGAAGAAAACTCTCTGTTTTGGTATATCATATTACTTAATCTTTATTTTCCTTTTCCATTTCAATCGAGTATAAGTTTGTTGGTCGATTAAGCAAAACAGTCGGGTTCACTGTTCTGTGTTTTTCTTAATGAAGAAGACGAAGTTTAAGTTGTATATTAATGTAATTAAAATCGGGTATTTAACCGGGTTGGACACACAGTCCAGCGGTGGACTGTGTGCAAATATAAAACACACGTCCCGGGTTCGAATCACGCATGTTTCCGACTTTCTGAAATAAAACCAACATTTTTAAAACCTATTCAGATCAATTCACAGTATGTATATAAGAGGAATATAATCCAGTAGTTAAGCAGATTAGACACACAGCCCAACTGGTTGGGCTGTGTGCACTCGAACCGAAGGTCCCGAGTTCGATTCCGGGTTTCTATAACCGGTTCGGCCATATTAAAACATTTTTAATAAAAACTAAATAAGGTTAAAGTTAGTTAGTGTATATATATAATTAAAACAGAGAATATTTCGGGTTAGACACGTAGCTCAGTTGGTAGAGCTGTGTGCACGTATACGAGAGGTCCCGAGTTCGAACCTCACTCACCGCATAGAATACATACAGTCTGACCGGTCAGACCCGGTCAAACCTGACAAGTCAACCCAAATTTTTTATTTTTTGTTTCCTTTTTATTTATTTAATTTAATTGAAAAATTCTTTAAAAATACTTAAAAATAAGGTTTTTTTAAAGTTAAAAATTTGCATTAAACTCACAAGAATAAATCTAAAATCTCATTAAAGAACACTAATTAAAAATAATAATCTCAAATAAAATTTATTTATTTAATCAAATCATGTCGTTATTATTTAGGTTAGTTTTCCATCGTCGGTTGAATCATAATATTCGTGCGCATTCATCGCCATCAAGAAACGCATCCACTGTGAGTGAATCTCTACCAATTCCCCGTTTTAATCATATTTTGGGGTGTATTATGTGTCCTACTATTCTTTTATTTTATTTAAACACTTGTGCATACATCATATCCGTGATCAAATGTGTATCAATTATTGTGTGAATTATATGTAGATTGAATTTCATCATTTCAGTGCACGCATTTCATTAGGCCCATCAGTTCTCCGTGGGATACGGGTTGAGCATCAGGAGCCTCATTAGATCGGCTCCGTTTGATTGAGCCTTGATCTCAAATACATCATCATTTCATGTCATATACTCATCCAAAGTGGTTTGTGATTGTTTACATATATGTTTGCTCACATGTGATTAATGCACGAATTTTCCTTATTAAATAAAACAAGAAATTAGTTAATGTTTTATCAAGGTTCACTCGCCAACTTTTGTTGACCCAAAATATCCCCCGTTTTACACATGATACAAGTGATCCAGCTGAGACAGGAAACACTTAGGAAGGCCTAGAAGAATAAACAAGTTTATGCTTTGGAATAAATATATAGTTTCATTTTCCTTGTAATTGTATGAGTTTTGTTTTGGATATTTAAGTTTGTAATTTGAATCTAATAAATATGAAACATCTTAGTAAATATCATGAGCTTTGGTGATAACCCAATTATGCCCCGACTTTTATTCCGCTGCGGGTCGGGGTGTGACAGACGCGACATCTAATGTGGCACTTGTTTAGTGACGTGACGTATGAAATCAGCTAATTGTGTTAGGGTTTAGTTAGTTTGGAAGTGTCAGAAGAAAATAAGTTGAAAATTGAAGTGTTGTTGTACAAATCAAAAGTTGAGAGTGCTATCGGCCAATTGATGAAAGTTTTGGTTACTTAAATCCAATATCGCTTTATTTTGTATTATTTAGACCACACTGTGTGGGCGTCGAACAGCAGCGTTGTTGCCAGTTAACGCCCACAAAATCACACCGCCCCCCCGCGTTGTGACATAGGTTCCGAATTCTTCACCAGCGTTGAGGGCCAACATAGAACGACGTGGGATTTGTTGATTGGTTTATGAAACTAGTTGTTAGTTTGACCCTATAAAAAACTTTTTTAAAAAAACACCTATATATACTTCCACATTTCACACCAATTTTATAAAAATCACACTCAATCACCCATGTATTCTCCTCTCATCCACATATTCTCTCTCACTTTTTTACAAGATTTATAAAAAATGGAAGGCTCAAATTCTTCATCTTCCTCGTTGTCGTTTGGGCTTGACAACTTAGTTTTATTCTCTTCAGATGACAAGGGACCAGCACTCATAATTTCGGTGGTTCAAAATGTGGTTGAAGCTGTAGCAGAAGACGAAGGGCGCTCCTCATAACCCAAAAGTAGAAAATACATAGTACAGGACCGAGTCACCGCACGTGATTTATTAGTAGGTGATTGTTTTTCCCCAAACCCTACTTATGATTATAGTACTTTCAGACGTCGATTTCGTAAGAGCTTTGAATTATTTTTTAGAATATCAAACGATTTATCAAGTAAATATGATTTTTTTCGACAAAAAAAGATGCGTGTGGTCGTCTAGGATTTAGCACGTTGCAAAAGGTCACAACCACGCTTAGACGATTGGCCTATGGGACGACTTCCGACATAATTGATGAATATATAAAAATGTCGGAACGAACCGCGAGGGAAAGCCTCCATTATTTTTGTGAGTGTGTCGTTGAACTATATTTAAAAAAAGCTTTAGCTGTCATTTTCGTCCATTTGGTTTGTTCATTTTTGCCATTTCAGTCCAGTTTTAAAAAAATGCACTAGTTTCCTCTATGACATACTAAAAACATGCCACTTCAGTCCAAAAATTAAAATCCAGTTAAGTTAGACAGGTTTAATGAAGAGTATTTTTGTCCTTTCATAAAATAAGGTGAAAATAAAAGAAATATGAAAGGACAAAAAACCCTTCATTAAACCTGTCTAGGTTAACTGAGTTTTAATTTTTTGACTGAAGTGGCACGTTTCCAGTATGTCAGGGAGGAAACTGGTGCATTTTTGAAAATTGCACTGAAATGACAAAAGTGAACAAACCACATGGACGAAAAAGGATAATCTGAAAGCTTTGCAAAATTGTGATTATACATGATGTCACACCCCGACCCGCAGCGGAAATAAGAGTCGGGGCATAATTGGGTTATCACCAAAGCACATGACATTTACTATTATGTTTCATAATTAAATGAAGTCAAAGTTACATTTCTCAAACCTTCAAACATGTTCATTCATTACAAAGGAAAATAACCAAACATAATAATCCAAACACTAAATCGTTTTATTTCTTCTAATCCAGGCCCTACGTGTTCCTAGCTGCTGCTGGTTCACCTGTATCATGTGTAAAAATGGGAGGTTTTTGGGTCAACATAAGTTGGCGAGTGAACCTTATAGATAAACATTTAATAATGATTTTCTGGTTAGTTTATCAATAAAATATTGTGCATAATCATAAAAGAGCATATGTATGAAATCAAGCAATGGCAACATCGGTTACAATTATAACATACATTAACAATGGATAACATACATGATCATACCAACATCATATGATAATTAACATAAATGAACTGTGAGATCAAGGCTCAATCAAACGGAGCCGATCGTATTGCATGAACTGAAAATGTAAATTGAACTGTGTGCTCAAGGCTCAATCAAACGGAGCCGAGCGTATTGCATGAACTTGAAATGTAAATAACCGATCAAGGCTCAATCAAACGGAGCCGATCGTGCGGGCACGCCCTGATCAACCGCATAATAAAATGGGGATCAAACTCAACCTCGAGGGATGGGGAGCTACGGCCTCAGCAATTGCATGTACTGAAATAATAACTTGCAAACAATTCTAACTACTGAACAGCAACAACTAACACACATGTCATGATATGATATATGCACAATAACTTAGTTATAATAAGTAAATGAATAAGACACATGATACACCCCAAAAATGTGATTAAAACGGGAATTTGAAGGGTTCACTCACATTGGGTGCGTTGGATTTGAATTGGTGAGATGCGCACGATTTAGATGAAACGAGTTAACGAGGAATCACTGACCTAAATAATAATAGGAAAAATATATTAAATGGATGGATTTTATTAAAGATTTTTAATGGAATTTTTGGATATATTTTTGTGAGTTTATGGCTATTTTCCATCCTTAAAAATGTTATTTTTAAGTATTTTTAATTGATTTTTAATTTAAATAAAACAAATAATTATTTAAAAAAATAATATTTTTTTACTGTTTGACCGTTGACCGTTGACCGTTGACCGGTTCGGTCAGCGGTAATTCTTGCGCCGAGCGGGATTCGAACCTGTGACCTTCCGTTCACGCGCACGTAGCTCTCCAAACTGAGCTACGTGACTAACCCGTTAGAAATCTAGTTTTAATTATATTAATACACTTATTCGAATTTACCGAAAATTCCTTTATTTTACAAAACGTTTTATTCTCATTGAACCGGTGTTGGTGTCGAGACTCGATCGCGTGACGTGCAGTTTGTGTTGCACACAGTCCACCGCTGGACTGTGTGTCTAACCCGGGTATATTCTTGAATTATATTATACTTAACAACTACTCAATCTAACCCGGTTAGTTTTATGAATAAAAAGGAATGTTATTACGCAGCGTGTGTGAAGCAAGGATCGAACTCGGGACTCGTATATAAACTTTGCACACAGTCCACCGCTGGACTGTGTGTCTAACCCGTTAACTATCCGAATTTTATTTATTCTTAACCCGTTGTTATGCTCGTCTTCTTCACTATAATTACCGGTTTTACACAGATCACTGGTTCAGGGTTCTACTACTTAAATAACATGATTACTAGTTTGAATGAACAAACCGAACAGTTTGGGGGAAAGGAATACCGGACAGGTTGTCTTCTTCAGGAAGTCCGGCGAGAACAGGCAACTCTGTTTTTGAAACTTCGGCTGAGAGGGTTAATCAATAGAATTTAAGAGTTAGATTTGAAATTGAACCAGAGTACATGGGTTATTAGCACGATTGAATGTGTTTACCGTCAGCTAGCGTGGTTCCGGCAAATTCCAGAATTTCTCCGGCGAAACCAGAAATCCAGCAAAATCTTCTGTGACTGACTTTGAGTGACGGAATAATGTTAGTAGTGTCCCAGCAATAGATTGAAACAGCAAGAGAAGAAATTTTTACTGGTTTATGTTGAATACGGTTTTCCGGCGAGAATTGCAGAAAATTCCGGCGACAGTTTTCTTGTGCTCAAATGACTTGAAAACGCGACGAAAATGGATTTGAGTGTATTTGAGACAGTTCTGAATCGTATAAATGATTGGAGACGGAATTATTTGAAACTTGAATGTCTTTCGGTTTCAAAACTCAACACTTGAAGTTCATTAAATCTAAACTTTAATTAGAAACCGATATGCGTCGGTTATAAGTTAATTAAACGAACGAAAACTGATTTGGCGATTTGGCTTACCGATTTCCGTTATTCAAATACTAGTAACCGTTCATCCGAGTTTGCGTATAAAATTCAATTGTTTTCATAATACTAACAGAAAACAATTGGTGGCGGAGTGGTTTGGAGACGGAAAGATAAGTCATTGGAGCAGTTGACCCGGGTTCGAGTCCGGTCAGCTCCAAACATTTTTTATTTATTTTATTTTAACTTTTTATCAAATATAACTTTTATAGTTTAGCTTATATATTAATTATGTAACGTTTAAACTCAAAATACTCATAAATACTTAATGAAATTTCGTAACTTGATATTTGATTACAAAACGGAGCGGGTTTTGGAGACCCGATTTATACAAATGTTACAGTATCCCCTACTTTTAGGAATTTCGTCCCGAAATTCAAACAGTTGATGTAGTAGGGAAAAGATGAGGGTATTTTTCACGCATTGAGTCTTCACGTTCCCAAGTAAACTCAGGTCCCCGTTTCGACTCCCAGCGTACCCTAACAATAGGAATGCGACTTCGACGTAGACGCTTTTCTCCATAGTCCATAATCTCTACTGGCCTTTCAATAAAATGCATGGATTCATCAATCTGAATATCCTCTAGTGGAATATGAAGATTCTCATCAGCGAGGCACTTCTTCAAGTTCGACACGTGGAAAGTGGGATGAATTCTGTCGAGTTCTTCCGGTAGGTCAAGCTTGTAAGCTACAGGACCTACTCTTTCGAGTATTTTGAAAGGTCCTACGTAACGTGGTGCTAGCTTTCCCTTTTGCCCAAAACGAACTACTCCCTTCCATGGTGACACTTTTAAAAGCACATGATCACCAACGCTAAAACTCCAAGGGCTTCCGTCGTTTATCTGCGTAACTCTTTTGACGACTTTGAGCCGCTAGAAGATTGTTTCTGATTTGATGAATTTTATCTGTTGTTTCTTGGATCAATTCCGGACCAGTAATTTGAGCTTCCCCAATTTCGTGCCAACAAACAGGAGATCGACACTTTCGACCATATAAAGCTTCAAAAGGTGCCATGCCGATACTAGAATGATAACTGTTGTTGTACGAAAATTCGACTAACGGTAGGTGGGCGTCCCAATTTCCCTTGAAGTCTATGACACATGCTCTAAGCATATCCTCAAGGGTTTGAATGGTGCGCTCAGACTGTCCATCAGTTTGGGGATGATAGGCGGTACTGAGATCTAGTCGAGTGCCCATTGCGGATTGTACTGCCTGCCATGTCCGTGAGGTGAAACGACCATCACGATCAGAAATAATACTTAATGGAACTCCATGACGGCTGACGATTTCGCTGATATAAATACGAGCAAGCTTTTCGTTCTTAAAATCTTCTCGAATAGGAATAAAGTGAGCTGATTTTGTGAGTCGGTCTATAATCACCCATATAGTGTCATACCCACTAGAAGTGCGAGGTAACCCGGTAATGAAATCCATGGTTATATTTTCCCACTTCCAGACAGGTATTTCTGGTTGGACCAGAAGTCCTGAGGGTCTTTGGTGTTCAGCCTTTACTTTAGAACAAGTGAGACACTTGGAGACAAAAACGGCAATATCTTTCTTCATTCCAGGCCACCAATAGGTGTACCGTAGGTCTTGATACATCTTATCGGCTCCTGGGTGTATAGAATATCGCGACTTATGGGCTTCATGCATGAGTGTTTCACGAAGATTGATATGGTTAGGAATCCATATACGATCTAGGTAATACAAAATACCATCAGATTTAGTTTCCAGCTTTAGCTCGGCTCCACAGGACATCTCCTTTTGTACATCTTCCTCTGTTATTGAAACGTGTTGAGCTTCTCGAATTTGATCCTTAATATTGGTTATAATTTGCGAACATAGAATATGAATGGAGTTCGCATACCCCTTTCGACTAAGTGCATCAGCCACCACATTTGCTTTACCAGGGTGGTATTTGATTTCACAGTCGTAATCATTTAGAAGTTCGACCCATCTCCGTTGCCTCATATTTAACTCTTTCTGATTGAAGATGTGTTGAAGACTCTTATGGTCAGTGTATATTTCACACTTCGTGCCATAAAGATAATGTCTCCATATCTTAAGAGCGAATACAACGGCTCCAAGTTCAAGGTCATGAGTGGTGTAGTTCTTTTCGTGAATCTTGAGTTGCCTTGAGGCATAAGCTATGACTTTTCCTCTTTGCATGAGAACGCATCCCAATCCTTGCCCTGACGCGTCGCAATAGACTACAAAATCATCACAACCTTCAGGAAGAGTGAGGATTGGTGCATCACAAAGTCTTTGCTTGAGGGTTTGAAAAGCTTCTTCTTGCTTGGGCCCCCATACAAATGGTTTCCCTTTATGGGTTAAAGCCGTGAGTGGCACCGCAATGCGAGAGAAGTTTGAAATGAATCGACGATAGTAACCAGCAAGTCCAAGAAAAGACCTTACTTCAGTTGGCGTACGTGGAGCTTGCCATTCTTGAACTGCTTTGATCTTTGATGGGTCCACATGTATTCCTTTGTCATTGACTAGATGCCCAAGAAATTGCACCTCTTTTAACCAGAATTCACATTTAGAGAACTTGGCATAAAGCTGTTCCTTTTCTAGAAGTGCAAGAACAAGTCGCAGATGACGCTCATGATCAGCTTTAGATTTTGAATAGATAAGAATATCGTCAATGAACACAATAACAAATCGATCAAGGTAAGGTTTGCAGACTCTATTCATTAGGTCCATGAAAACAGCTGGTGCGTTGGTTAATCCAAACGGCATAACCATGAATTCATAGTGACCATAACGAGTTCGAAAAGCAGTTTTAGGGACGTCTTCTTCATGCACCCTAAGCTGATGATAGCCCGATCGAAGGTCGATTTTCGAAAAGCAACTGGCACCTTGTAGCTGGTCAAGAAGGTCATCTATACGAGGTAAAGGATATCGATTTTTGATAGTTAACTTGTTGAGCTCTCTGTAATCGATGCACATGCGAAAAGATCCATCCTTCTTCTTTACGAAAAGTACAGGTGCACCCCAAGGCGATGAGCTGGGGCGTATAAATCCCTTGTCAGTCAACTCTTGCAATTGACTGGCTAGCTCTTGCATTTCAGAGGGGGCTAACCTATATGGAGATTTTGCCACTGGTGTAGCACCAGGTATAAGATCGATACGAAACTCGACATCTCTGATTGGAGGAAGTCCTGAAATGTCGTCAGGAAAAACTTGTGGAAAATCTTTTACAACAGGAATATCTTCAAGTTTCTTTTCTGCGGTCCCCTTCTTGATGATATGGGCTAAAAACGCGACATAATTCTTGCGAAGGTATTTCTGAGCTTGAAGGTAAGACATTAAGTTGAGTCCTTTCGCCGAGGTTTCTCCAATAATTCGAAGAGTCTGACCGTTTGAAAGAGGAATACGAATAAATTTCTCACGACATACAACTTCCGCATTATGCTGACTAAGCCAATCCATTCCGACTATGATGTCGAAACTTCCCAGCTTCATAGGAATAAGATCGACTGAGAAATCGTGATCGTTTAGGGTGAGCGTACAGTTGCATAAAATAGAATCTAACGAAACTGGTTTTCCATCTGCAACTTCCACTGTTATGGATTCCACGAGCTTATCTCGATTTTTACTTAAGATAGGTTCAAACTCTAATGACACGAAACTTCTATCCGCACCAGTATCAAATAACATAGAGGCATATCTACCATTTATAAGAAACGTACCGTTGACCACATTGCCGTCAGCTCTGGCCTGGTTTGCGTTAATATTGAAAGCCCTTCCTCTAGCAGGTGGAGGAGCTTGGTTTGCTTGGTTCACAGGGTTGGCTTGGGCCTGAGCATGAATAATATTGACCAGCCTTGGACATGAGTTCCTGAAATGACTTGGATCTCCACAATTGAAACATGCCCGCATTGGTTGGCCCATAGGGTAGTTGGGTTGATAGTATGTTTGGGCTAAATGTTGAGTGGGTGGAAATGGTTGTTGTTGTTGGGCTTGACCCATAAATTGTTGGTGGGTTTGGGTTATAGGTTGGTGGCGATTTGTTCGTTGAGGTGCGCGGCATTGTTGTACAAGGTGTCCAGCGCGACCGCAGCTGGTACAGTACTGGCAAGGATAGTCAGGGAAGTGGTGATACTGACAACGGTTACATTTTGGTAGTGGTCCTGTGTATGGTCTTTTGTATGGCGCGGGTGGAGGAGTGGCTTGAGTGATGGGTGCAGCAGGAACAGGGGTGTTGGTGTGGGTGACTGCAAAGTTCCTGTTGTTACGCTTCCTCTTGTTAGCAAATTTGGAGGAAGGAGTGTGGTGGTTTGAGGTTTGTCCCTCAGCAGGGGTTTTCTTCTTTTCCTCCTTGAACTTCCCATTGCGAATTCGGTTTTCGGTCAGTTCTGTTGCCAACACCATGGCAGCTTCGAGTGTTACTGGTGAAACGCTGAGGACCGAATCCTGGATTTTCGAGGGAAGTCCTCGAATGTAATGTTCGATCAGACGGTAGGTTGGAGTGAATAAGTTTGGTACCATCTGGTTCAACTCCAAGAACCGTTTGTTGTAAGTAGAGTGATCACCATCTTTTTGTTTCAGGGCATGAAATTCATCTTCCAATTTCTTAATCTCACTCCTAGGACAGAATCGCCTAGTCATGATTTCCCTTAACTCCTCCCAAGTTAAGGACATCGCATCTTCCATTCCCCTCTTTCCCTTCTCAGTATTCCACCAAGTGAGAGCTACCCCAAATAGTCTCCCGGTGGCATAACGAACTTTGCGATCCTCAGGACAATCGCAGTTTAAGAAAACGTTTTCCATCTCCTCGAACCAACGCTGGAGAGCAGTGACTCCCTCAGTCCCTTCGAATTTTGGGGGATCGCAAGACTTAAAATGTTTGTAGGTGCATTTGCCGGTAGGAGGGTCGTTGATGATCTGGTCCTGTTGTTGAGGAGGGTTAGTAGGATTTGCAGCAAGAGCTTGTTGTACTTGTACTACGATGTCAGGTAATATCGTGGCCATTTGGTTGGCGATATGAGTGGCCAATCGTTCCTGAGACTTTTCCGATTTCCTACTCCTTCGATGCGATCTATACGACATCTACAGGATCATAAAATGAGAAGATTGTGAGTTTATGGTATATTTTAGGTGTCATGTGTCTTAAAAAAAATGAAAATAACATAAATATCAATAATGCAACTACATCCGAAAGATGTCTTGGGTTCGCTCATGTTGGGCCTCAAATGTCCCCCATACCTTCACCTATATAGTCATGTGGGCCCCCATGGCTATTGGTTTGGTAGGATTCACATTAGTATTGGCAATTTAACACTCGCATCCCCCGAATGCTAACCACAAAATATGTTCATGAGATGTTTGGTCGGAACGTGTCCAGGTGTAGACACAATGACAACTCAAAGTGGGATTAGCTCTCACGACGTTTGGTATAGCATGCTTTGGCCTAATAGGTATTTCGTACTCTCATCGTTGGTCCCCAGGTAGGCAAACTGGTCCTTTATTTTGGATTTATACGAATGCCAGCCTAGACAGGACGTTCCGACTACCGGTACTAGTACCCTTCCAGTTACTACATGCCCGTCATGAGAACTCACTTTGATGAGATTTGAAAACACGAAAATCGTTGTAAAATCAATCATGATGTGGTGTGTGCTTGCATGGATGTGATATGTTATGATCATACGATTTCATGATGAGCATTATTTGATAATACATACTTATGAACATGCTTGAACAATATCAAATGTAACATTTTAACATAAACATATAAACATCATGAAATTTGGCATATAACACACAAAATTCCTATAAGTTTCTAATCGACTATAGTATAGGCTCTAAGGGTCTAATAACCTATCCTATATCCCTATAGTCATGGCTCTGATACCAATCTGTCACACCCCGACCCGCAGCGGAAATAAGAGTCGGGGCATAATTGGGTTATCACCAAAGCACATGACATTTACTATTATGTTTCATAATTAAATGAAGTCAAAGTTACATTTCTCAAACCTTCAAACATGTTCATTCATTACAAAGGAAAATAACCAAACATAATAATCCAAACACTAAATCGTTTTATTTCTTCTAATCCAGGCCCTACGTGTTCCTAGCTGCTGCTGGTTCACCTGTATCATGTGTAAAAATGGGAGGTTTTTGGGTCAACATAAGTTGGCGAGTGAACCTTATAGATAAACATTTAATAATGATTTTCTGGTTAGTTTATCAATAAAATATTGTGCATAATCATAAAAGAGCATATGTATGAAATCAAGCAATGGCAACATCGGTTACAATTATAACATACATTAACAATTGATAACATACATGATCATACCAACATCATATGATAATTAACATAAATGAACTGTGAGATCAAGGCTCAATCAAACGGAGCCGATCGTATTGCATGAACTGAAAATGTAAATTGAACTGTGTGCTCAAGGCTCAATCAAACGGAGCCGAGCGTATTGCATGAACTTGAAATGTAAATAACCGATCAAGGCTCAATCAAACGGAGCCGATCGTGCGGGCACGCCCTGATCAACCGCATAATAAAATGGGGATCAAACTCAACCTCGAGGGATGGGGAGCTACGGCCTCAGCAATTGCATGTACTGAAATAATAACTTGCAAACAATTCTAACTACTGAACAGCAACAACTAACACACATGTCATGATATGATATATGCACAATAACTTAGTTATAATAAGTAAATGAATAAGACACATGATACACCCCAAAAATGTGATTAAAACGGGGAATTTGAAGGGTTCACTCACATTGGGTGCGTTGGATTTGAATTGGTGAGATGCGCACGATTTAGATGAAACGAGTTAACGAGGAATCACTGACCTAAATAATAATAAGATTACGCTAGGGGTAATCTTTGGGTTGAAATTTATAATTGCATGCTAGTATCGTATGTTAATTCTAGATAACTATTATGCCATGTAGATTCGTTTACACTTTTATACTTATGTTAGTATTCAAACTTGTATGCTCGTCAATATTTTTTGTATTGAACTATACTTTAATACGTATTGTAGGATTTCAATGATGATGACGAATGGAACTTATTAGGAAGGACTAGAAACCCGCCAAACTTTAAATTCATGTTTATAGATTAGTCATACACTACTTGTTGTATTTTGCTTTCCAATCCATGTACTTCAACCGTTAGCAATGAAATGAAATATTATTTATTAAATACTTGTCACATTTAGTGTTATGAAGTCTCGAGCAGTCTCGTTCGTCTCATCCCGATGTTTTTGCTATTGGTTGGAGTGTGACATAGATTGTATGAAACGGGAGTGGGAAAATTGTTCAACATCGTGGGTCGGGTAACATAGTAGTGGATTTCATAAAAAAACGGCTATGATGCTCGAAGTGGTTGCATCTCAAGATCTTTGGATTTGGTGGTGCGGAGTATAAATATGGTTATTATCTAACGGACGGTAAATACTCGGATTGGGCTGTGTTCGTAAAATCATTTAACCGGGGAACGACGTTAGACGCAAAGTGACGTAAGTTTAACGCGGCTCAAATGGCGGCGCGAAAGGGCATCGAACGAGTGTTTTGTGTTTTGCAATCAAGATGTCACATTTTGAAAGTGTCGTGTATAGTTATGTAAAGACCTAGAATTCGAAATGTAATGTGCGCGTGCATTATTTTGCATAACATGATTTTGAGGATGATGGACGCGCAATTTGCGAGTATTACGAGGGACGAGTCAATTAAGCACCGAAGAATTAAGTGATGAAGAAAAAGAAGCGAACTTGAATGAAATTAAAAATAATACAACATATCACAATCTTTGAGTGAATTTGATTGAACACACTTGGAGCGTTCCACGAGACGACCCTAACGAAGACGAAAATTAAAGTTTGTGTAATTTTTTTTAATTTTATGTATTTTGTAAATTTATGTTTTTTATTTTTTAAATTTATGTAATTAAATTTAATTGGTTTCATATTATTTTCAAATAGAAAATAATAATATTAAATCGGTGATACGTGTCGAATAACGCTCTCTTCCGCCCCTTCCCACCCCACCCCTTTTTTTCCACCACGCTATTATTCTGATGCACGCTAACATATCATCTATATGTCGAATAACACCATTCTTTAAACCCCTTCATACCGCGTGGTCTAACATGCGTTTTGTAAACATGTTTAATTATTTAAGGATTTTATAGAATAACAATAGTATAATTTTATTTATAGAAATGACATAAACGTCGAAGCTTTGTAATATTGATTAAAATAGACGTATTTGCACAAATACCCATACGTCAGAATTTTATAACAGAGGTAGTTGTCAAAGGACGCCTCAAAGTATTTTTCTTTGAACGGGCAATGCCTCAAAGTAATTATTGTCCAAAAAACGTTACATTTATTTGTAACATCTATCAAGAAATTCTTATATATCTTTAGGGGTGGGTTAAAATAAAAACCATGTTAAGTTGTAAGAACCGTAAGAATCTGGTCATCTAAAAAGCTCTTTCGATTTTTTTCTCTTAAAAGCCATAAAAAAGATTACTTGTTTCAGCAGTTAATAAAAATTAAAAAAAATGACGCATATCCACATTTACATGAGGCGTAAAAAAATATGTATCTTCATGCAAAATTTACGCAAGCGCGTAAAAAAATCTTGCATTAGTAAAAACTACCGACTCGACAATTTTTTTTATTTTTTTTACAGATGTGTTATAATATTTATATCTACATTTGTGTAAAAAAATTTTGACCCAACTCGCGCGGGAACAAAAAGTTTTCACAGTTTTCGTAACTCGTAGTGCTTCTCATTTGAACCGAGCCCTATATCTTTATACATGTAAAGATTAACAAATTACCAAAATAAAATAATATTATACATAAGAAATTCTTATATATCTTTATACATGTAAAGATTAACAAATTACCAAAATAAAATAATATTATTCATAACACAATAGCAAACTATCAATATACAAGAGAAATCAAAGATAATCTTCATATGAATATGAATGCAATGGTAAGCACTTGATTTTCTCTAGGAGAAGTCTCGGGTTAGAATCTTCTTTTACTGGTTTTCTATCATAACCTTTTGAAGGTCTTTTACCTAATGTTGATTCGTAATTTATCAGATCTTATTGGTTAATATGGTATTGACGGATCCCATGAGTTTTCCAGTAACATGTTCTCGTGCTTTACCAAAGAAAAAAATGAAGATGAAAATTTATGTGAGTGAGATACAAGGGGTCAAATGTTTATTCGAGCTATATTAGATGTAGACAAGTCTGCGAATGAGGTTTTGATGAGTTATTAACAAGTTATGACCATCGAGCGAGTTGGAGCAACGCGCCAATTAGAACAATAATACGCTATGATCAAGAGTTATGTATATGATGGTGAATGTCATTATGATCCTTTTAAGTGGTACTATATGATTGGCCGACATGTTATATCATTTTCTTTTGGTTTATAATATTAAGTGTCAAGTCCCGTTTTCTAAAGTCGGGTCGCAGTCTTATCCTGTTCTTGATAAAGAAGAAGGTGATAATGATCTTACCAAGCAATGCAACTTTTGAGTTTGATGTTGATTTAGTAAAATTGATGATTGTGAAAGAGACATTGTGACACATAAGTCATATACTTTTACACTATGTCAACTTTGTAAACTATGAATAGGAATGATTTGTAAAAAGTAAAAATAAACATGCTTACGATAAATGAGATACGTTCGTCTTATCTTTTGGGTATAACATCCGTCGAAAAACGGGTTTTCAAAACCCGCTTCGTTTATCAATCAAATATCCAGTTATAATTTTCGTTGCGTATTTATAGTTGTTATTAATTTTAAACGATACTTAATTAATAAATATATTAGAATTTAAAAACCATAATTTAAAATTACTAATAAATAATGAATAAAAAAATAAATGCAGACGCCGGGTTTCGAACCCGGGTCACTCACAAGACAAAACACACCATACACCGCTCCGCCACACACTGATTTTGTGATAAACATGGAAACAAATAACATATATACTAAAACTAGAAAATCAAAATCCGGACCTCAGCGCGCCAGAAATCGCAATCACCGGAAAATCCGGCAATCCGCGAGTTTAGCCATTTTCCTTTTGACTAAACACTATAACCGACTTCGACATCGGTTATAACCGACGTCTAACAGTCAATTGCGGTCATAACCGCCGGAGAAACTTTGACCGCGAATCAAGACTCAAACTCGGACAAAATTCATCCAGTTCTACCCTATAAATACCCACTCAATCTTCCGGAAACCCTTTCGCTCAGAACCGCACACTTTTTCGTAGTTGAAATTTCTCAGAAGCTCGTCGCCGGAGATTTCCAATTTCGCCGTAAATCCTTGATCAGAAAACCGTATGCATTCCTCGACCGGTATATCTATCTAAAACTTCTCTGGTATCTCTTAATTCATACTTTAATCGTTCAAATCAATAATCAAAACTGCTAAACAGTTCATACAGCCGGACATCGCAAATCGGAGCCGACGACACTTGCCAGAAAAACGAAGCAAACCCGCTGTTCTGGTACACCATATCATTTAATTTCTCTCTTCATTTCAATCAAGTTTAAATCGTGAACGACTAAACAAGAACAATCGGAATTCACTGTTATGTGTTCTTAAATGAAGAAGATGAAGTCGCAAATAAGTATAAGTATAATTAAAATCAGATATTCGAACGGGTTAGACACACAGTCCAGTGGTGGACTGTGTGCACAAACAATACACACGTCCCGGGTTCGAATCGCACACGTTACCGAATTTCAGAATTAAAACCAACATTTTTTCAACTGAATCGGATCAAGTCACCGAATGTTAATAAGAATAATTTAATCCATAAGTTAAACAGATATGACACACAGCCCAACTGGTTGGGCTTTGCGCACTCGAACCGAAGGACCCGAGTTCGACTCCGGGTCCCTGCAACCGGTTCGGCTATATAAATCGTTTTCAATAAAAACCCAAATAAGTTAAAAGTTAATTAGTATATAAATATAATTAAAACAGAGAATATTTCAGGTTAGACACGTAGCTCAGTTGGTAGAGCTGCGTGCACGTATACAAGAGGTCCCGAGTTCGAACCTCACTCAGCGCAAATTAAACACAACCCGACCGGTCAACGGTCAACGGTCAATGGTCAACGGTCAAAAAGTCAAAAATTTTTATTTATTTTTATTAATTTATTTAATTAGAAAATCATTTAAAATACTTAAAAATAGGATTTTAAAGTTAGAAAACCTCCTTAAACTCACAAAAATAAATCTAAAAGTCACATTAAGAGTATGAATTAAAAGTACTAATTTACCGAATCATTTCGTTATTATTTTAGGTTAGTTTTCCTCGTCGATCAAATCCTAAAATTCGTGCTCATCCAACGTCATCAAAGAACACACCCAATGTGAGTGAATCTCTACTAATTCCCCGTTTTAATCACATTTTGGGGTGTATCATGTGTCGTTTAATTCTTTATTATATTTAACCACCACAATTCCCATGATTTTTGCAACGATTTTTGTATTTTTCAAATCACATCAAAGTGAGTTCTCATGACGGTCATGTAGTAACTGGAAGGGTACGAGTACCGGTAGTCGGAACGTCCTGTCTAGGCTTGGCATTCGTATAAATCCAAAATAAAGGACCAGTTTGCCTACCTGGGGACTAACGATGAGAGTACGAAGGACCTATTAGTCCAACGCATGCTATACCAAACGTCGTGTGAGCTAACCCCACTTTGAGTTGTCATTGTGTCTACACCTGGACACCCTCCTACCATACATCTCGCAATCATATTTCATAGTTTTCATTCGGGTGATACGAGTGTTAAACCGCCAACACCAATGTGAATCCTACTAAGCCAATAGTCATGGGGGCCCACATGACTATACAGGCGATGGTATGGGGGACATTGGAGGCCCAAACATGAGCAAACCCAAGACATCCTATGGATGTAGTTGCATTATTGATAGTTATGTTATTTTTATTCTTTTAACGACACACGACACCTAAAAACTTCTTAAACTCACAATCTTCCTATGTATGTTCCTGTAGATGTCGGCTAGGCAACTACGTGGAGGTAGAAAGTCCGGAAGATCAAACGAACGCTTGGCCACACAAATTGCTAAACAAATGGCCGCGGTGCTTCCTGACATCATAATTCAAGTTCAACAAGCCCTCACCGCAAATCCCATCAACCCTCCCAATCAAGAAGACCAGAGCGTCGCCAACCCTCACTCCAAATAGTGCTCCTACAAACACTTCAAATCTTGCGATCCCCCAAAGTATGAAGGGACCGAAGGTGTTACTGCCCTCCTTCACTGGTTTGAAGAAATGGAGAACACCTTCCTCAATTGCGATTGTCCCGAGGATCGCAAGGTACGTTATGCAACAGGGAGACTGTTTGGAGTAGCCCTTACCTGGTGGAACACAGAAAAGGTAAGCGAGGAGTCGAAGATGCCATGGCCTTAACATGGGAAGAATTAAGGGAACTCATGACAAGGCGCTTCTGTCCAAGAAGCGAAATCAAAAAGTTGGAAGATGAATTCCACTCGTTGAAACAAAAGGAAGGAGATCACACTTCCTACAACAAGAGATTTCTCGAACTGAACCAAATGATCCCTAATCTGTTCACCCCCGTGTACCGCTTGGTTGAACACTACATTCGAGGCCTCCCCTCGAAAATTCAAGACTCGGTTCTAAGCACTTCGCCTGCAACACTTGAAGCCGCAATGGAACTAGCTACCGAACTTACCGAGAATCGCATCCGAAATGGCAAATTCAAGGATGAGAAAAAGAAAGCCCCCATTGAGGCCCAAACTCCAAATCATTCCGTCTCCTCTTCAAAGTTTGCTGGTAAGAGGAAACAAAACAGCAGAAATTTTGCCGTCACACAAACAAACCCTCCTATCACTGCCGCACCAATTACCCAAATTGCTCCCTCAGCTACACCATTTAAAAAGCCATACACCGGCCCATACCCAAAATGCAACCGTTGTCAATACCATCACCTCCCCGAAACTCCTTGCCAACATTGCACCAGCTGTGGCCGTGCGGGTCACACTATTCAAACTTGTCGCACGCTTCAACGAATGAACCGCAATCAACCCTCAACCCAAACCCACCATCAGATAGTGGGTCAAGCCCAACAACCTTTACTTCTACCACCTGCACAACATATAGCCCAATCCTACTACCAACCCAACTACCCTAGATTCAACCCATGCGAGCATGTTACAACTGTGGAGACCCAAACTACTTCAGGAACACATGTCCACACTTGGTGAACATCATCCATGCCCAAGCTCAAGCAAATCCGGTAAACCAAGCTAACCAAGCTCCTCCACCTGCTAGAGGAAGAGCCTTCAACATCAATGCCAACCAAGCTAGGGCTGACAACAACGTAGTTAACGGTACGTTTCTCATCAATGGTAGTTATGCATCCATGTTATTCGATACTGGCGCGGATAAGAGTTTTGTGTCCTTAGAATTTGAACCTATCCTCAACCAAACTCGAAATAATCTCATGGAATCTCTAACGGTGGAAGTTGCTGACGGAAAGCCCGTTTCAATAAATTCTATTATACGAAATTGTACCCTCACTCTAAATGATCACGATTTTCCAGTTAACCTCATTCCTATGAAGTTGGGAAGTTTCGATATTATAATCGGAATGGACTGGCTCAGCTAGCATCACGCTGAAGTAGTATGCCGCGAAAAGTTCATTCGCATTCCTCTTGCAGACGGTCAGACCCTACGTATATTTGGAGAAACCCCTTCGAAAGGACTCAAATTAATGTCCTGCCTTCAAGCCCAAAAATATCTCCGCAAGAACTATGTCGCATTCCTAACTTACGTCGTCAAAAAGGGAAACAAGGAGAAGAAACTCGAAGATATACCAGTGGTGAAGGAATTCCCACAAGTCTTTCCCGACGACATCTCAGGACTCCCTCCTGTGAGAGAAGTCAAATTCCGCATCGATCTTGTACCTGGCGCTACACCAGTTGCAAAATCTCCTTATAGGTTAGCCCCATCCGAAATGCAAGAGCTGGCCAGTCAACTGCAAGAGTTGACTGACAAAGGATTCATACGTCCTAGCTCCTCGCCTTGGGGTGCACCTGTTCTTTTTGTGAAGAAGAAAGATGGAACGTTTCGCATGTGTATCGACTGCAGAGAACTCAACAAGTTAACGGTTAAGAATCGCTACCCACTACCTCGCATCGATGACTCCTAGACCAACTTCAAGGCGCCACCTGCTTTTCAAAAATCGACCTTCGTTCTGGTTATCATCAACTCAGAGTACATGAAGAAGACGTCCCAAAGACCGCCTTCCGGACTCGTTATGGTCATTACGAATTCATGGTCATGCCATTCGGCTTAACCAACGCCCCAGCTGTCTTCATGGATCTAATGAATAGGGTATGCAAACCCTACCTCGACCGCTTTGTCATAGTCTTCATCGACGACATCCTCATCTACACCAAGTCTAAATCCGATCATGAACGATACCTTCGACTCATCCTTACACTCTTAAGGACTGAAAAGCTCTACGCTAAGTTCTCAAAATGCGAATTCTGGTTAAGAGAAGTACAATTCCTTGGACATGTCGTTAATGACAAGGGAATACATGTTGATCCTTCAAAAATCAAGGCAGTGCAAGAATGGCAAGCGCCACGTACCCCTACCGAAGTAAGATCATTTCTTGGTTTGGCTAGTTACTATCGCCGCTTCATTGCCAATTTTTCCCGTATTGCTGTACCGCTCACGGCTTTGACTCATAAAGGAAAACCTTTCATATGGGGACCTAAACAAGAAGAAGCCTTCCAAACCCTAAAGCAAAAGCTTTGTGACGCACCTATCCTCACACTTCCTGAAGGTTGCGATGACTTTGTAGTATATTGCGACGCATCAGGGCAAGGGCTAGGCTGTGTATTAATGCAAAGAGGAAAAGTGATAGCCTATGCTTCTAGGCAACTCAAGGTTCATGAAAAGAATTACACCACCCACGACCTGGAACTTGGAGCCGTTGTGTTCGCTCTCAAGATATGGAGACATTACCTCTACGGTACCAAGTGTGAAATATACACTGACCACAAGAGTCTCCAACATATCTTCAATCAAAAGGAGTTGAATATGAGGCAACGAAGATGGTTCGAACTTCTTAACGACTACGACTGTGAAATTCGGTATCATCCTGGCAAGGCAAATGTGGTGGCCGATGCGCTCAGTCGAAAAGGTTATGCGAACTCCATTCGTCTTCTATGTTCGCAAATCATAACCGACAACAAAGATCGAATCCGAGAAGCTCAACATGTTTCTGTAACAGAAAACGACGTACGCGATGAGCTGTCATGTGGAGCAGAACTCAAAATCGAAACCAAATCCGACGGTATTCTATACTATTTAAACCGCATATGGATTCCTGATCGCGACAACCTTCGTGACTTCCTCATGAATGAGGCGCACAAAACACGATACTCTGTACACCCAGGAGCCGACAAGATGTATCAAGACCTACGCTACACCTACTGGTGGCCTGGCATGAAAAAGGATATCGCTGTTTTTGTTTCCAAGTGCCTTACCTGTTCCAAAGTAAAAGCTGAACATCAAAGACCTTCAGGACTTCTAGTCCAACCCGAAATACCTGTGTGGAAGTGGGAAAACATAACCATGGATTTCATTACCGGGTTACCTCGCACCTCCAGTGGGTATGACACCATATGGGTAATAATCGATCGTCTTACAAAATCAGCTCACTTTATTCCGATTCGCGAGGACTTCAAGAATGAGAAGTTAGCTCGTATCTACATCAGCGAGATCGTAAGCCGTCATGGTGTACCTTTAAGCATCATTTCAGACCGTGATGGTCGTTTCACTTCACGAACATGGCGAGCCGTACAAACTGCCTTGGGTACACGATTAGACCTCAGTACCGCTTTTCATCCTCAAACTGATGGACAATCTGAACGCACCATCCAAACTCTTGAAGACATGTGCTTCGAGCATGTGTCATAGACTTCAAAGGGAATTGGGACTCTCATCTACCATTAGTTGAATTTCGTACAACAATAGCTATCATTCAAGTATCGGCATGGCTCCTTTCGAAGCGTTATATGATCGTAAGTGCCGATCTCCAGTATGTTGGCACGAAATTGGGGAATCACAAATCACCGGTCCAGAATTAATTCAAGAAACAACCGACAAGGTCATTCAAATTAGAAACAATCTCCTAGCGGCTCAAAGTCGTCAAAAGAGTTATGCAGACAAACGACGAAAGCCCTTGGAGTTTGACATTGGGGATCAATTACTTTTAAAAGTATCACCGTGGAAGGGAGTGGTTCGTTTTGGCCAGAAGGGCAAGCTAGCACCACGCTACGTAGGACCTTTCAAGATACTCGAAAGGGTAGGTCCTGTAGCATACAGGATTTACCTACCAGAAGAGCTCAGCAGAATTCATCCCACATTCCACGCATCAAACTTGAAGAAGTGCCTCGCCGATGAAAACCTCCATATTCCGCAAGAAGACATTCAGATCGATGAATCTATGCACTTCATTGAAAGACCAGTAGAAATCATGGACTTCGGAGAGAAGCGTTTAAGACGAAGTCGTATTCCAATTGTCAGGGTACGTTGGGAGTCGAAACGAGGACCTGAGTTTACTTGGGAACGTGAAGACTCAATGCGCGAGAAATACCCGCATCTTTTTCCTGTTACCACTACTACTTAAATTTCGGGACGAAATTTCTAAAAGTAGGGGATACTGTAACATCCGTCGAAAAACGGGTTTTCAAAACCCGCTTCGTTTATCAATCAAATATCCAGTTATAATTTTCGTTGCGTATTTATAGTTGTTATTAATTTTAAACGATACATAATTAATAAATATATTAGAATTTAAAAACCATAATTAAAATTACTAATAAATAATGAATAAAAAAATAAATGCAGACGCCGGGTTTCGAACCCGGGTCACTCACAAGACAAAACACACCATACACCGCTCCGCCACACACTGATTTTGTGATAAACATGGAAACAAATAACATATATACTAAAACTAGAAAATCAAAATCCGGACCTCAGCGCGCCAGAACTCGCAATCCCCGGAAAATCCGGCAATCCGCGAGTTTAGCCATTTTCCTTTTGACTAAAACACTATAACCGACTTCGACATCCGTTATAACCGACGTCTAACAGTCAATTGCGGTCATAACCGCCGGAGAAACTTTGACCGTGAATCAAGACTCAAACTCGGACAAAATTCATCCAGTTCTACCCTATAAATACCCACTCAATCTTCCGGAAATCCTTTCACTCAGAACCGCACACTTTTTCGTAGTTGAAATTTCTCAGAAGCTCGTCGCCGGAGATTTCCAATTTCGCCGGAACATCGCCGGAAATCCTTGATCAGAAAACCGTATGCATTCCTCGACCGGTATATCTATCTAAAACTTCTCTGGTATCTCTTAATTCATACTTTAATCGTTCAAATCAATAATCAAAACTGCTAAACAGTTCATACAGCCGGACATCGCAAATCGGAGCCGACGACACTTGCCGGAAAACCGAAGCAAACCCGCTGTTCTGGTACACCATATCATTTAATTTCTCTCTTCATTTCAATCAAGTTTAAATCGTGAACGACTAAACAAGAACAGTCGGAATTCACTGTTAGGTGTTCTTAAATGAAGAAGATGAAGTCGCAAATAAGTATAAGTATAATTAAAATCAGATATTCGAACGGGTTAGACACACAGTCCAGCGGTGGACTGTGTGCACAAACAATACACACGTCCCTGGTTCGAATCGCACACGTTACCGAATTTCAGAATTAAAACCAACATTTTTTCAACTGAATCGGATCAGGTCACCGAATGTTAATAAGAATAATTTAATCCATAAGTTAAACAGATATGGCACACAGCCCAACTGGTTGGGCTGTGCGCACTCGAACCGAAGGACCCGAGTTCGACTCCGGGTCCCTGCAACCGGTTCGGCTATATAAATCGTTTTCAATAAAAACCCAAATAAGTTAAAAGTTAATTAGTATATAAATATAATTAAAACAGAGAATATTTCAGGTTAGACACGTATCTCAGTTGGTAGAGCTGCGTGCACGTATACGAGAGGTCCCGAGTTCTAACCTCACTCAGCGCAAATTAAACACAACCCGACCGGTCAACGGTCAATGGTCAACGGTCAAAAAGTCAAAAAAAAATTATTTATTTTTATTAATTTATTTAATCAGAAAATCATTTAAAATACTTAAAAATAAGATTTTAAAGTTAGAAAACCTCCTTAAACTCACAAAAATAAATCTAAAAATCACATTAAGAGTATGAATTAAAAGTACTAATTTACCGAATCATTTCGTTATTATTTAGGTTAGTTTTCCTCGTCGATCAAATCCTAAAATTCGTGCACATCCAACGTCATCGAAGAACGCACCCAATGTGAGTGAATCTCTACCAATTCCCCGTTTTAATCACATTTTGGGGTGTATCATGTGTCGTTTAATTCCTTATTATATTTAAACACTTGTGCATCCATCATATCCGTGATCAAATGTGTATCAAATGTGTATCAATTGTTGTGTGAATTATGTTTAGATTGAAGTTATCATTTTCAGTGCATGCATTTCATTAGGCCCATCAGCTCCCCGTGGGATACGGGTTGAGTATCAGGTGCCTCATTAGATCGGCTCCGTTTGATTGAGCCTTGATCTCACATACATCATCATTCATGTCATTTACTCATCCAATGTGGTTTGTGTTTTGTTATATATATATGTTTGCTCACATGTGATTATTGCATAAATTTTCAATATTAAATACAACAAGAAATTAATAACAATGTTTTATCAAGGTTCACTCACCAACTTTTGTTGACCCAAAATATCCCCCGTTTTACACATGATACAGGTGATCCAGTTGAGGCAAGAAACACATAGGAAGGCCTAGAAGAATAAATCAGTTTAAGCTTTGGATTGTTTTACTTAGTTTCATTTCCTTGTAATTGTATGGATTTGATTTGAATATTTAAGTTGTAATTTGAATTTAATAAATATGAAACATTTTAGTAAACATCATGAGCTTTGGTGATAACCCAATTATGCCCCGACTCTTATTCCGCTGCGGGTCGGGGTATGACATTGGGTTTCATCTTGTACAATATAATCTTACAATGCATGTGAGCTAACATATCCAAGCTCGTTAGGGGTTTAAACAAATAGAGCCGTTCATGAGCTACTTGACGACATCCGTCAACTAATGATCCAAATTCATTTATATCTGAAAAGGATCCCGATTATTGTGTTACCAACCCTAAACAACTTATTTACTAACCTTGTTAGTCTTATTGTGTAATATGACAAGTTTAAAACAACATTTTTTGTTTATAAGTTACAATCCATACAAGTGAAGGTGGTTATGAATATGCAAACACATATCAATTCAAAGTAGTTCACACAGTTTCATCAACTAAGCACGTACATCCAATGTACATTCGTAAACCAACAATGAGAAAACTCGGGTTGATAATACATCCATTGACTAAGAGATTGACCCACACTTCTTATGCTTGTACTACTAGCTCCCTCTCCTTGACTCCTTGTACCATAGGTTGATACCTTTTCGTACGAGCAAGCCAAACTTTTTTTTCTTTGTGACTTTATCATCTCTTTATAAAACATAGCCTTGCTAAAGCGGATAAACACTACTTAAACTTTCTTTAAAACCACTCATGTCTCAAAGATAACTTATAGATCAACAAGTATATATATTTTGTTTTATGTACACCCATCTTCTATTAACCATCTTAGAGGATTTGAACACTTTACGTTACCACAACGTTGTCGCTTAGAGATATCTTGTGTAAATACATGTTATAAACTATAACAATACAAACAATTTTTTTTTCTATAAAAGTATCTTTATCAACATTTTATAGGTTAAAACTAGTTTTGTAATGAACATATCTTATTTGTGTATATATATATACACACACACAAGTGAGTCACATTATCATGAAGATAATCAATACTTGGCAGGGTAAAAGAGAATTACTTTCACTTATTTAGTTTTTCACACAAGAAATGATAAGTTCCACCGTACATTTTGATTAGACAACACCAAATGAACAATGCACTTTAAAGAGAACCTCTCATGCTTCTCTGATTGGAATAATGCAGCAAACAGATGGCCCTCAACTTTTTAGTGTTTTCACCTGGAAAATATTATAAAATATTAAAACAAATAAAATAGTACAAAAATAAACTTTAAAAGCACTGCCACATCCATCTACCCCACCATGAGGAATTTCATAAATTATAATCTTTTCATTGACTTTTATCATTAACTAAACTAAATGTTGATTATTGACCCTAAGGAATAATTTCTAATTTTCTATAGGTATAGATTCTAATATATACACACAAAGGGATCAATGTTGAATATTAAACATTGTAAAACTAGTTTTACGTTTTATTTCAACGTGATACGGTTATATAATCAATTATCCTATTTTTTTCTTAAACTCTGATCATGTCTATAAAGCATTATTTATAAATACATTATTTGGTTTCCTGTTTAAAATTAATTAAGCATCGAACATGTTCATATATACACATTGTCTAAATAAAAAAAAACTATGTATATATATGGAAGGGATAGAAAGAAAAACCCACTTAAATTAAGAAAACTTAAGAAAACCTTATGTAACAAACTTTTTTTCTTCTAAAAAAAGTAGAGAATATAAGTTACATGTTACCGAATGTTTTGAGTAAAAAAACAAAAAGTGCTGAGTTAGCATATAAATATATATATAAACACTGAATTTTCAAAAAAAAAGAAAACACTCGGCGCTTTTTGGATATTTTTTTGGCTCAGAACGTTTGATAACATATAACTTACATTTCCTAATTTTTTTAGAAAAAAAAGTTAGCTATATAAGATTTTCTTAGCTATACATTATTGTTAAGTCCTGTATTATTGTTGAACCAGAATTTATTTGGCATCAGAATCTGTAAAGAAAGATAATATAATCTTGAGGTACACCATTATCCCTGGTCTACTAACCCGGCCCATGGGGCCCATAACAGCTGGGTGCAGGCCACCCACAATAAAAATGACCCTGAGGTACACCAACACTTATTTGGCTTCTGGCTTGCATTTTGAACTGACAATTATAATTATAATGGCCTTTTTATTACTGTCAATATTGTTCATCTATCAAATAATGCAACTGTTTTTCTTTTTCATTTTAGTTATCTTTAATTTAATTGATATATTAATTATGATTAAAGAAACAATATTATTAACTTCTCTCATGTTGACCTACTTTTGAGTGGTAAGTCGGCAAGTCACTCTCCAAGAGAGGCCCAATTGATTTGTCTATATTTCTCAATCAAATAAAGATATAATAAAAATAATAATAAAAATAATTTTCAAGATTCCTATTCCTAATATATATAATTTCCAACTTAAGAATTTTAATTTATAAAAAAAACTAAAACTAGTACAAATCATAATAATTGTAGACCAGTCTAACAAATTACCAATACGACATCATAAATTCAGTGCTTAATGAGCAAGCCGAGCGGAGCAAAGTTCAACCCAGGCTCGACGTTGAATGAGCTAGCTCGGATCCTATTCTTTAGCGAGGGGAATATTAAGCTCAAGCCGGGTTGTTTGAATTATGACTTTTTTAACGGCAAAGAATCTCACATGTAAACTCACCTCTGCTCGAGGCTATGTCCAAAGGCGACTTCTCGACTGTCATAAGACAGTGCCCCCCTGATTCGTGGGAAGCGTCTCTACCAGAGAGGGCATGTCTTTTGACCACTGGACCAACATCTGAGGAATGTTTGAATTATGATTAATACTATTTCTATACTTAAGTGAAAACATATTATGGGTTTATTATGTTGGCAAAAAAGAAAAAATAATCTGTTCATTGACCGTCAGTTAAGTACAATAGCCGTTCAAAAGAAAAAGTTAAGTATGATAAGATACCAACTAACTATGACATTAGTTGGTTATTTACAAATGACACCTCTAGGTTCTATTTATTACAACTGAGACCCTGTACTATTTCTGTTCGTAACAATACCCCACCCTTATAATAAATTCTTGAACCAAGATAACTAAAATTGAAATCTGGCAGTTGAAACTCATATCTGAATTTTAGTGGCCACAACGAATTGTAAAGTGGCCAGATTTCAATTGCACACATTATTAGATTATAAACTAAACCTATGCTTTATGTATATATAAATGTATATAGATATGTAATTCTGTAAATATTTTTAGGATATATGTATTGGATTTAATCGATGTAACGGAGGCTGGATTGTGGTTGTTAACGGTAAGTAACTTTGTTAAAGAGTTAACTTTGCCAGTATTCAACAGCCACATTATCGGTCATGTACAAATGTATTTAAAGGTGTCTTCGGTTCCAAACCGAAAGCACCATGATTAATCCAAAACCTGTTAATCAACCCAAATTCTCTTTCTGTAAGTTTGTATATGATACACTCTTGATAAACATATCGATTTTTGGGCCAATACACACGCTATCATCCGCATAGTTTGCCATTTCTTTGAGGGTGATAGGCAGTTGACATTGCCATTAGAATTCCTTGTGCTCTTGTAAACTCCTTCCAACAAGCACTATAGACAGAGGTGGACCTAGGTGGAGGTTTGGGTGGGCGGGTGCACCCCTTGAAAATTTGGTTAAACCCCTCGTTTGCACCCCTTGAAAATATTTCCTGGGTCTGCCACTTACTATAGAATATGTGTCTCTATTTGTACTGTTGTTGAGGGCCGACTATGTAATTTATAGACATTGTTGATAAAACTTGAGCTACTTAACTTGATGTAAAGGGATGTGCTAAAGACATGTCTACTACCACAAAAACGACTTCGTTTACCTCTTGACTTGGGTAAACCAATTATAAAATCCGTACTAACATCAAGGAACAAAAAAACAAAACTTGGAATAGGTTGCTACAATCCTAGATAGTTGACATTCTTTGAGAATATCTTGTCTAAGAATCAAATCCAAGCCCACAACTAATTTATTTTTTTCTTTTTAAGAAGCCGTCTCGCCACTTATAGTGAGTAGCCGAATCAACATTTTGTAGTTGTTGATAGAGATGGACATAAAAACCGGTTTCGAACCCGAACCGGTAGAACCGAACTGGAACCGGTTCCAGTTCCTACCCGACATTAAGTAGAACCGGTTCCGGGTTCAAAATACCTGTTGGTTCCAACCCAGTTCCACAATTTTACCATTTGAATCGGGTCGTACCCGGTTCCTACCCGTACCCGGTTCCTACCCGTACCCGGTTCCACCAGTACCCGAGGTACCCGCACCTAAGAGAAACTCATCGGAAAGTGTTGCACCTGCCGCTAGTAAACGATCAAAGAAATAAAATCTTACTGGAACCGGTTCTGAGTAATTTTTTATTTTTTTTGTAACCGGTTAATTTTTTTTATATATTGTAACCGATTAATTTGTTTTTTAATTTTAACCGATTATTGTTACTATTTTTATTTATCAATGTAACTATTAATAAAAATCAAACATAACAAATACAATAGAAAGAAACATTACACAAACTTTATTAAAACACCAAACCAAACGGGTTACATCAAACATTTGAAGAACCGGTGCAGAAACCTTCTCCCATCTCATTTTTCTTTGCCTTCGTCACTGGGCAATGCCGCTCAGTGTGTTTCTTAAGGGTTGAGTTGGTTGCGGCCTTCATAAATTTTCCACAATCTTTGCATCTAGCCATCTCGTGGCTGTCGGACATTAAACAAAGATCAAAATTCTTCCATATAGCTGGGTTTCTTTTCGTCTCTAAGACCGTAACAACTTCGTCGTTGCATGCCATAGGTATTTTGCAAGAACTTAGAAGTTGATTGATTTTGTAAGTTGATGATAGTGAGTGTTAAGTTTAGAAATGGTAAGTAGAAAGGGGTTTATATACAAAAAAAAAAACCGATTTTTTAATCAGGAACCGGTTTCCAACGGTAACATTTATCAGGAACCGGTTCTGAACAGTAAATGGCAGGTTTGACTGTCAGGAACCGGTTCCCAATAGTAAAATGACAGTTTTGACTGTCAGGAACCGGTTCTGAACAGTAAATGGCTGTCAGGAACCGGTTCTGAATAGTAGATGGCAGGTTTGACTGTCAGGAACCGGTTCCCAACACTATCAGAAACCAGTTCCGCATCATACCCGGTTCCACACCATACCCGGTTCCATAATACCCGTACCCGGTTCTACAAGGTTCCATATTCTTGGGTGTGAACCCGGGTAGGAACTGGACCCGGTTCCACACCATACCCGGTTCCAATGACATCCAAGCAGAACCGGGTCCGGGTTGGAACCGGTTCCGGGTAATAATAAAACCCGATTATGCCCATCTCTAGTTGTTGAATTGATATTATTAGACTATGGGCCCATGGGCTCAGTTAGGTTTCTAGGGTTACTCGTAATCCCTATATACTCTCTTTTTATACCGTGTTTGTTTTTCATACCTTTTATTCCTATTTCCGCTGCTTTATGCGTTCAGGGATTCCCTTCTTCGACTGTTTGCTCTACTTGTCTTTGGTGTTGTCTGTTCTCTTCAACTGTCATTTGCTTCTGTTGATGTTCCCTCGGTTTCACCCGAGGTTGTTCAAACTTCCGATCCTTCTGTGGGTCATTGCTCTGTTTCTGAGGTTCCCAATTCTGTCTCAGAGTCCTTTTCTGGGTTTCCGTCTCTTCTGGATTCCAGCCATACCATCCATTCTGTTCGTCCTGACATTCTAATTGATATCGGCTTATCATCGTCTGTAGATGGCTCTTCCCACATCCCTCATGGAGTTGCTCCTTCTGTCTCTAAGTGTTCTTTGGAGTTCTGTCCTGATTCTCAACGATTACCAAAATCTGATCGATCCTCTTCCCATCCCACGATGGAAGAAGTATCTCCTTTTACTCTCATTGATTATCAGTTACGAATTGTTGAAGCTATGAAATCTTGTTTGCTGAGTTATGCATTTCTTGATCTGAAACACCCTAACTCGATCTTTAGGAAAAACATTATATATTTTAATATAATTAAGTTAGTACAAATAAAGTTATTACAAAAGTACGTCTCTTTTTCTTCTTTTCTTTTTTTTACAAAATTTGTTATTACAAAAAGAACTCAAGAACACTACTACATATTAAATTCCATAAACCAAAGGAGACTAAAGCGGAAGCAAAAATGCTAGAAGTGTTCGGTTCTGCAACAAACTTGATCAGCGTCTGCCTTAACAAGTGATTCACCTACAATGGAAACGTTTATTTAGAACTCTAATTATGTAATACATATAACTTGAATAAGATAATTGACTATTAAATTGTGGCTTAGCAAATGGATTTAAAATTTTCTTAAAACAGAACCCACCGTAAGCTACGGTGACCACCGTAGCTTACGGTCAAGCCTTACGGTCATAAGTTACTGTCCTATGGTCCAAAAAATTAGTTATGTTACAGCAGCAACTCACCGTAAGCTACAGTGGGTCACCATAGCCTACGGTGGCTTGCTGCAGAATTTCTCTTTGTTTGCCGTTTTGACACGAAATTCTCCGTACCTTTTACACCGATTATCATTTTAAGCTTTCGTTTCTTCCTTCATGATCTGACTATTAACCCTTAATTGTTAAACTCAAAATCTCACATTCGAATTTATCATATTTGAATTTCATAAACCTTGAGCTTATTATTTATTTATCCGTTATTCAATTTTTGGCTATTTTTCCAATTCTACCCTTTTGTCAGGTCCTTGTCTAAAAGATTTATTCAACAATCTCTTAGCAAATATTTCCACCAATTTTCTTACATGTTTGGTTTCTATAACGAAATCCATCGTTTTTCGTAACCAAACTTCCATTCTTTTATTATCTAACACTTCTTGATCACTTTACGAAATCTATCGCTTTTGTACGATCAAGCTATCATTTTTTTTATTTTACCCATTGGGTCGTGTTAGCGAACTACATCGCTTTTATACATTTAAACCATTCTTTTCCGTTATTTGACCCATTTGGTCAAATTAGCGAACTACTTCGCTTTTATACTATCAAACCTCCGTTTTTCATATTGCTTGATCTATTTGGTCGTATTAGCGAACTCCATCGCTTTTATACCATCAAACCAATCATTTTTATATAAATTGACCCGTTTGGTTGTATAGCGAACTCCATCGCTTTTATACCAACATACCAACCATTTTTTTATAAAATTTGACCCGTTTGGTCGTATTAGCGAGCTCCATCGCTTTATACGGTCAAACCGTTATTTTCAAATTATTTGACTCGTTTGGTCGTATTAGCGAACTCCATCGCTTTTCTACCAACATACCAACCATTTTCATATAATTTGACCCGTTTGGTCGTATTAGCAAATTCCATTGCTTTCATACGATTAAATCATTATTATTTTTATACTATTAACCTGTTTAGTCGTATTTAGCGAACTCCATCGCTTTCATACAATTAAATGATTATTTATCAATGTAACATGATCGATTCCTTCATCACATATTACTACAAGAATTATAAGTAAATTCTTAATGAACAACAAGCCACGTACCTTAGAGCTTTCCTTTTAGTCGTAAATCGCCTTCGGCTTTATCACCAGTCTTCTCGCTCGAATTGACTATATTGAACAGCCCGTTTAATTATTAAATGATAAATATGAAGAGCATTAGCTACCAGCTTCATCAAATTCATCATATATGCTTTTCATTCGATTTTCATATTGTCAAGCATAACATTTTCATTTAAGAATTCATTGAACTCATATAAATACAGATTTATACGTTACATTCAATATCGCAATTTAAGGAATCATATGTCTTTATATTAACGCTATAACAAAAGAGTGAATCCCAATATAATCTAATCACATAAAAATATCGGTTTATTAAACTTCATAAGCATAGATTAATGATGATAACATCTATACTTTGCTCTTCTCTAAAACCCAATTAACACAATTATCCAACATCATTCTTTTACTCAATTTTTGTTCTTGGACCACTATCTTTCATTAAGGTTTTACCTCTAGGTTAAAATACATCTAAATCTTGCTATTACACTTACAATTTATGCTTATATTGAAGTTTGTATCATTCATCAAACTTCCTAACCCTTGCTAAACATTGAAATTCAACATACCTTAAGGTTTTCTAGCTTGGATGATCCTTAATCTCAGTCCATACACTGATTTGGGGCTTGATTCAGCCTTCAATTTGATGGATTGTGAATTCTAGGGTTTGAAGGGTTCTTCTTCTCCTTCTGCTTGCTCTGGTCGATATAGAGCACACACAATTGTGTGTTTTGAGTTTTTAATTTTTTTCTATTTATATTAACCAGTTTACTAAGTGTCTAATTCAACTCTCTAAGTTTTGGTTTATAATACCTGGGCACTATCTAAACATTTCCATTAGTTATTTAGCAAATACGAACAAATTCTCACACCCAATAATTAATTATAGATGTAATATATTTTACTTTTATACTGAATACAAATATATGTATATATATACATATATATATTTTATATTATTATTATTATTATATATATTAGGGAAGTTACTAACCCATTCCCCTTTTAAAGAGTTTTTCACTAACTGGGTTAAGTGCTCCTGATTATTTAAGAAATTTAATATTTTTGGGGTGTTACAAATCTATCCCCCTTAAAAGGGTTTCGTCCCCGAAACACGTATACTTACCAAAAAGAGAAGGGTAGAGTCGTATCATTTCTTCTTCGGTTTCCCAAGTAGTATCTGCACATTTTCGATGCTCCCACTTGACCTTTACTTAATTTATTCTTTTGTTCCTTAATGCCTTGATCTTACGATCAAGAATTGCTATCGGTTTTGCCATGTAATTGAGTTTGTTGTCTATTTCTATGTCGTCGTATTGAAAGTGGGCTGTCTCGTCAACTAAGCATTTTCGTGTCACACCCCGACCCGCAGCGGAAATAAGAGACGGGGCATAATTGGGTTATCACCAAAGCACATGACATTTACTATTATGTTTCATAATTAAATGAAGTCAAAGTTACATTCAAACATTCAAACATGTTCATTCATTACATAGGAAAATAACCAAACATAATAATCCAAATACTAAATCGTTTTATTTCTTCTAATCCCGGTCCTACGTGTTCCTAGCTGCTGCTGGTTCACCTGTATCATGTGTAAAATGGGAGGTTTTTGGGTCAACATAAGTTGGCGAGTGAACCTTATAGATAAACATTTAATAATGATTTTCTGGTTAGTTTATCAATAAAATATTGTGCATAATCATAAAAGAGCATATGTATGAAATCAAGCAATGGCAACATCAGTTACAATTATAACATACATTAACAATCGATAGCATACATGAACATACCAACATCATATGATAATTTACATAAATGAACTGTGAGATCAAGGCTCAATCAAACGGAGCCGATCGTATTGCATGAACTGAAAATGTAAATTGAACTGTGCGCTCAAGGCTCAATCAAACGGAGCCGAGCGTATTGCATGTATTGAAATGTAAATAAAATGACCGATCAAGGCTCAATCAAACGGAGCCGATCGTGCGGGCACGCCCTGATCAACCGCATAATAAAATGGGGATCAAACTCAACCTCGAGGGATGGGGAGCTACGGCCTCAGCAATTGCATGTACTGAAATAATAACTTGCAAACAATACTAACTACTTATCAGTAACAACTAACACACATGTCATGATATGATATATGCACAATAACTTAGTTATAATAAGTAAATGAACAAGACACATGATACACCCCAAAAATGTGATTAAAACGGGGAATTTGAAGGGTTCACTCACCTTGGGTGCGTTAAATTTGAGTTGGTGAGATGCGCACGATTTAGATGAAGCGAGTCAACGAGGAATCACTGACCTAAATAATAATGGGAAAAATATATTAAATGGATGGATTTTATTAAAGATTTTAATGGGATTTTTAGATATATTTTTGTGAGTTTATGGCTATTTTCTATCCTTAAAAATGTTATTTTTAAGTATTTTTAATTGATTTTTAATTTAAATTAAACAAATAAATATTAAAAAAAATAATATTTTTTTTACTGTTTGACCGTTGACCGTTGACCGTTGACCGGTTCGGTCAGCGGTAATACTTGCGCCGTGCGGGATTCGAACCGGTGACCTTCCGTTCACGCGCACGTAGCTCTACCAACTGAGCTACGTGACTAACCCGTTAGAAATCTAGTTTTAATTATATTTAAACACTTATTCGAATTTACCGAAAATTCCTTTATTTCACAAAACGTTTTTATCTCATTGAACCGGTGTTTGTGACGGGACTCGATCGCGTGACGTGCAGTTTGTTTTGCACACAGTCCACCGCTGGACTGTGTGTCTAACCCGGTTATATTCTTGATTTATATTATACTTAACAACTACTCGTTTCAACCCGGTTAGTTTTATGAATAAAAAGGAATGTTATTACGCAGTGTGTGTGTAGTAAGGATCGAACTCGCGACGTGATTATAAAATGTGCACACAGTCCACCGCTGGACTGTGTGTCTAACCCGTTTATAAACCGAATTTTAATTACTCTTATGTTCTGAAATAAGTTCATCTTCTTCGTCGTATAAACTGTCAGCGTATTCCAACCGGTTAAGATTTGATTTTACGACTTAAACACTATCAGTAGTTCAATATTAAGGAATGGAAAGAGTTTAAAGAACAGGATTTACCGATTGGGGATAAACACAGAAATCCGGCGAGAGTTTTGTCGGTGCAGAAATTGAGCTCCGACTGTTGAAACAATTAACGGTGTGGGTCGATTATTTATAGAGTTAAATCATCTAAACAAGGTTTAAATGAAGTGTAGGATGTCTTACCCTTTCACAGTGAAACTCCGGCAATTTCAGAAACTTTCCGGCGAAAATGGGATTTCCGATAAGTGTTGGCTAAATTGGTTCTGATGATGGAATTGTGTTAGAGATTGACTAATCACATGATTTAAACAAAAAGAGTCGAAGAATTTACCGTGAAAATGCAAGTCCCGGTTTTCCGGTGAGTTGCAGAAAATTTCCGGCGATCGAATTTAGAAGGTTTTACGGCTCAGAGACTTGACGAAAATGAAATTGAGAGTTATTGTGACAGTTATGAATCGCGCAAATGATCAGTACTTGGATTATATTAGAGTTTGGTATATCTTCGGTTTCAAATACCGGAAGTGATGAGAACTTTAAGTTCAATCAATTAAGACTTAATTAGAAACCGATATTCATCGGTTATGAGTTAACTAAGAGAACAAAAACTGATTTGGCGATTCGGTTACCGATTTCCGTTATTCAAATATCATTAACCGTTGAGTCGTGTTTGCGTATAAAATTCAATTGTTTTCATAATGCTAACAGAAAAGGATTGGTGGCGGAGTGGTTTGGAGACGGATAGGTAAGTCGTTGGAGGCAGTTGACCCGGGTTCGAGTCCGGTCAGCTCCAAATATTTTTTATTTAATTTATTTTAACTTTTTATCAAATATAGTTTTTATAGTTTAGTTTATATATTAATTATGTAACGTTTAAATTCAAAATACTCATAAATACTTAATGTCTTTTCATAACTTGGTATTTGATTACAAAACGGAGCGGGTTTTGGAGACCCGATTTATACAAATGTTACAGTATCCCCTACTTTTAGGAATTTCGTCCCGAAATTCAAACAGTTGAAATAGTAGGGAAAAGATGAGGGTATTTTTCACGCATTGAGTCTTCACGTTCCCAAGTAAACTCAGGTCCCCGTTTCGACTCCCAGCGTACCCTAACAATAGGAATGCGACTTCGACGTAGACGCTTTTCTCCATAATCCATAATCTCTACTGGCCTTTCAATAAAATGCATGGATTCATCAATCTGAATATCCTCCAGTGGAATATGAAGATTTTCATCAGCGAGGCACTTCTTCAAGTTCGACACGTGGAATGTGGGATGAATTCTGTCGAGTTCTTCCGGTAGGTCAAGCTTGTAAGCTACAGGACCTACTCTTTCGAGTATCTTAAAAGGTCCTACGTAACGTGGTGCTAGCTTTCCCTTTTGACCAAAACGAACTACTCCCTTCCACGGTGACACTTTTAAAAGCACATGATCACCAACGCTAAACTCCAAGGGCTTCCGTCGTTTATCTGCGTAACTCTTTTGACGACTTTGAGCCGCTAGAAGATTGTTTCGGATTTGATGAATCTTATCTGTTGTTTCTTGGATCAATTCCGGACCAGTAATTTGAGCTTCCCCAATTTCGTGCCAACAAACGGGAGATCGACACTTTCGACCATATAAAGCTTCAAAAGGTGCCATGCCGATGCTAGAATGATAACTGTTGTTGTACGAAAATTCGACTAACGGTAGGTGGGCGTCCCAATTTCCCTTGAAATCTATGACACATGCTCTAAGCATGTCCTCAAGGGTTTGAATGGTGCGCTCAGACTGTCCATCAGTTTGAGGATGATAGGCGGTACTGAGATCTAGTCGAGTGCCCATAGCGGATTGTACTGCCTGCCATGTTCGTGAGGTGAAACGACCATCACGATCAGAAATAATACTTAACGGAACTCCATGCCGGCTGACAATTTCGTTGATATAAATACGAGCAAGCTTTTCGTTCTTGAAGTCTTCTCGAATAGAAATAAAGTGAGCTGATTTTGTGAGTCGGTCTATAATCACCCATATAGTGTCATACCCACTAGAAGTGCGAGGTAACCCGGTAATGAAATCCATGGTTATATTTTCCCACTTCCAGACAGGTATTTCTGGTTGGACCAGAAGTCCTGAGGGTCTTTGGTGTTCAGCCTTTACTTTAGAACAAGTGAGACACTTGGAAACAAAAACAGCAATATCTTTCTTCATTCCAGGCCACCAATAGGTGTACCGTAGGTCTTGATACATCTTATCGGCTCCTGGGTGTATAGAATATCGCGACTTATGGGCTTCATGCATGAGTGTTTCACGAAGATTGATGTGGTTAGGAATCCATATACGATCAAGGTAATACAAGATACCATCAGACTTAGTTTCAAGTTTTAGCTCGGCTCCACAGGACATCTCTTTCTGCACATTTTCTTCTGTTATGGAAACGTGTTGAGCTTCTCGAATTTGATCCTTAATATTGGTTATAATTTGCGAACATAGAAGATGAATGGAATTCGCATAACCTTTTCGACTAAGTGCATCAGCCACCACATTCGCTTTACCAGGGTGGTATCTGATTTCACAATCGTAATCATTTAGGAGTTCGACCCATCTTCGTTGCCTCATATTTAACTCTTTCTGATTGAAGATATGTTGAAGACTCTTGTGGTCAGTGTATATTTCACACTTCGTACCATAAAGATAATGTCTCCATATCTTAAGAGCGAATACAACGGCTCCAAGTTCAAGGTCATGAGTGGTGTAATTCTTTTCGTGAGTTTTGAGTTGCCTTGAGGCATAAGCTATGACTTTTCCTCTTTGCATGAGAACACAACCTAATCCTTGTCCTGACGCGTCGCAATAGACTACAAAATCATCACAACCTTCAGGAAGAGTGAGGATTGGTGCATCACAAAGTTTTCGCTTGAGTGTTTGAAAAGCTTCTTCTTGCTCGGACCCCCATACAAATGGTTTCCCTTTATGGGTTAAAGTCGTGAGTGGCACCGCAATGCGAGAGAAGTTTGAAATGAATCGACGATAGTAACCAGCAAGTCCAAGAAAAGACCTTACTTCAGTTGGCGTACGTGGAGCTTGCCATTCCTGAACCGCTTTGATCTTTGATGGGTCCACATGTATTCCTTTGTCATTGACTACATGCCCGAGAAATTGCACCTCTTTTAACCAGAATTCACATTTAGAGAACTTGGCATAAAGCTTTTCCCTTTCTAGAAGTGCAAGAACAAGTCGCAGATGACGCTCATGATCAGCTTTAGATTTTGAATAAATGAGAATATCGTCGATGAAAACAATAACAAATCGATCGAGGTAAGGTTTGCAGACTCTATTCATTAGGTCCATGAAAACAGCTGGTGCGTTGGTTAATCCGAATGGCATAACCAAGAATTCATAGTGACCATATCGAGTTCGAAAAGCAGTTTTAGGGACGTCTTCTTCATGCACTCTAAGCTGATGATAGCCCGATCGAAGGTCGATTTTCGAAAAGCATCTGGCACCTTGTAGTTGGTCAAGAAGGTCATCTATACGAGGTAAGGGATATCGATTTTTGATAGTTAACTTGTTGAGCTCTCTGTAATCGATGCACATGCGAAAAGATCCATCCTTCTTCTTTACAAAAAGTACAGGTGCACCCCAAGGCGACGAGCTGGGGCGTATAAATCCCTTGTCAGTCAACTCTTGCAATTGACTGGCTAGCTCTTGCATTTCAGAGGGGGCTAACCTATATGGAGATTTTGCCACTGGTGTAGCACCAGGTATAAGATCGATACGGAATTCGACATCTCTGATTGGAGGAAGTCCTGAAATGTCGTCAGGAAAAACTTGTGGAAAATCTTTTACAACAGGGATATCTTCAAGTTTCGTTTCTGAGGTCCCCTTCTTGATGATATGGGCTAAAAACGCGACATAATTCTTGCGAAGGTATTTCTGAGCTTGAAGACAAGACATTAAGTTGAGCCCTTTCGCCGAGGTTTCTCCAATAATTCGAAGAATCTGACCGTTTGAAAGAGGAATACGAATAAATTTCTCACGACATACAACTTCCGCGTTATGCTGACTGAGCCAATCCATTCCGATTATGATGTCGAAACTTCCCAGCCTCATAGGAATAAGATCGACTGAGAAATCGTGGTCGTTTAGGGTGAGCGTACAGTTACATAAAATAGAGTCTAACGAAACTGGTTTCCCATCTGCAACTTCCACCGTTATGGATTCCGCGAGCTTATCTCGATTTTTACTTAAGATAGGTTCAAACTCTAATGACACGAAACTTCTATCCGCACCAGTATCAAATAACATAGAGGCATATCTACCATTTATAAGAAACGTACCGTTGACTACATTGCCGTCAGCTCTGGCCTGGTTTGCGTTAATATTGAAAGCCCTTCCTCTAGCAGGTGGAGGAGCTTGGTTTGCTTGGTTCACAGGGTTGGCTTGGGCCTGAGCATGAATAATATTGACCAGTCTTGGACATGAGTTCCTGAAATGACTTAGATCCCCACAATTGAAACATGCCCGCATAGGTTGGCCCATAGGGTAGTTGGGTTGATAGTATGTTTGGGCTAAATGTTGAGTGGGTGGAAATGGTTGTTGTTGTTGGGCTTGACCCATAAATTGTTGGTGGGTTTGGGTTATAGGTTGGTGACGGTTTGTTCGTTGAGGTGCGCGGCAGTGTTGTACAATGTGTCCAGCGCGACCGCAGCTGGTACAGTACTGGCAAGGATAGTCAGGGGAGTGGTGATACTGACAACGGTTACATTTTGGTAGTGGTCCTGTGTATGGTCTTTTGTATGGCGCGGGTGGAGGAGTGGCTTGAGTGATGGGTGCAGCAGGAACAGGGGTGTTGGTGTGGGTGACTGCAAAGTTCCTGTTGTTACGCTTCCTCTTGTTAGCAAATTTAGAGGAAGGAGTGTGGTGGTTTGAGGTTTGCCCCTCAGCAGGGGTTTTCTTCTTTTCTTCCTTGAACTTCCCATTGCGAATTCGGTTTTCGGTCAGTTCTGTTGCCAACACCATGGCAGCTTCGAGTGTTACCGGTGAAACGCTGAGGACCGAATCTTGGATTTTCGAGGGAAGTCCTCGAATGTAATGTTCGATCAGACGGTAGGTTGGAGTGAATAAGTTTGGTACCATCTGGTTCAATTCCAAGAACCGTTTGTTGTAAGTAGAGTGATCACCATCTTTTTGCTTCAGGGCATGAAATTCATCTTCCAATTTCTTAATCTCACTCCTAGGACAGAATCGCCTAGTCATGATTTCCCTTAACTCCTCCCAAGTTAAGGCCATCGCATCTTCCGTTCCCCTCTTTCCCTTCTCGGTATTCCACCAAGTGAGAGCTACACCAAGTAGTCTCCCGGTGGCATAACGAACTTTGCGATCCTCAGGACAATCGCAGTTTAAGAAAACGTTTTCCATCTCCTCGAACCAACGCAGGAGAGCAGTGACTCCCTCAGTCCCTTCGAATTTTGGGGGATCGCAGGACTTAAAATGTTTGTAGGTGCATTTGCTGGTAGGAGGGTTGTTGATGATCTGGTCCTGTTGTTGAGGAGGGTTAGTAGGATTTGCAGCAAGAGCTTGTTGTACTTGTACTACGATGTCAGGTAATATCGTGGCCATTTGGTTGGCGATATGAGTGGCCAATCGTTCCTGAGACTTTTCCGATTTCCTACTCCTTCGATGCGATCTAGACGACATCTACAGGATCATAAAATGAGAAGATTGTGAGTTTATGGTATCTTTTAGGTGTCATGTGTCTTTAAAAAAAATGAAAATAACATAAATATCAATAATGCAACTACATCCGAGGGATGTCTTGGGTTCGCTCATGTTGGGCCTCAAATGTCCCCCATACCTTCACCTATATAGTCATGTGGGCCCCCATGGCTATTGGTTTGGTAGGATTCACATTAGTATTGGCAATTTAACACTCGCATCCCCCGAATGCTAACCACAAAATATTTTCTTGAGATGTTTGGTCGGAACGTGTCCAGGTGTAGACACAATGACAACTCAAAGTGGGATTAGCTCTCACGACGTTTGGTATAGCATGCTTTGGCCTAATAGGTATTTCGTACTCTCATCGTTGGTCCCCAGGTAGGCAAACTGGTCCTTTATTTTGGATTTATACGAATGCCAGCCTAGACAGGACGTTCCGACTACCGGTACTAGTACCCTTCCAGTTACTACATGCCCGTCATGAGAACTCACTTTGATGAGATTTGAAAACACGAAAATCGTTGTAAAATCAATCATGATGTGGTGTGTGCTTGCATGGATGTGATATATTATGATCATACGATTTCATGATAGGCATTATTTGATAATACATACTTATGAACATGCTTGAACAATATCAAATGTAACATTTTAACATAAACATATAAACATCATGAAATTTGGCATATAACACACAAAATTCTTATAAGTTTCTAATCGACTATAGTATAGGCTCTAAGGGTCTAATAACCTATCCTATATCCCTATAGTCATGGCTCTGATACCAATCTGTCACACCCCGACCCGCAGCGGAAATAAGAGTCGGGGCATAATTGGGTTATCACCAAAGCACATGACATTTACTATTATGTTTCATAATTAAATGAAGTCAAAGTTACATTCAAACATTCAAACATGTTCATTCATTACATAGGAAAATAACCAAACATAATAATCCAAATACTAAATCGTTTTATTTCTTCTAATCCCGGTCCTACGTGTTCCTAGCTGCTGCTGGTTCACCTGTATCATGTGTAAAATGGGAGGTTTTTGGGTCAACATAAGTTGGCGAGTGAACCTTATAGATAAACATTTAATAATGATTTTCTGGTTAGTTTATCAATAAAATATTGTGCATAATCATAAAAGAGCATATGTATGAAATCAAGCAATGGCAACATCAGTTACAATTATAACATACATTAACAATCGATAGCATACATGAACATACCAACATCATATGATAATTTACATAAATGAACTGTGAGATCAAGGCTCAATCAAACGGAGCCGATCGTATTGCATGAACTGAAAATGTAAATTGAACTGTGCGCCCAAGGCTCAATCAAACGGAGCCGATCGTATTGCATGTATTGAAATGTAAATAAAATGACCGATCAAGGCTCAATCAAACGGAGCCGATCGTGCGGGCACGCCCTGATCAACCGCATAATAAAATGGGGATCAAACTCAACCTCGAGGGATGGGGAGCTACGGCCTCAGCAATTGCATGTACTGAAATAATAACTTGCAAACAATACTAACTACTTATCAGCAACAACTAACACACATGTCATGATATGATATATGCACAATAACTTAGTTATAATAAGTAAATGAACAAGACACATGATACACCCCAAAAATGTGATTAAAACGGGGAATTTGAAGGGTTCACTCACCTTGGGTGCGTTGAATTTGAGTTGGTGAGATGCGCACGATTTAGATGAAGCGAGTCAACGAGGAATCACTGACCTAAATAATAATGGGAAAAATATATTAAATGGATGGATTTTATTAAAGATTTTAATGGGATTTTTAGATATATTTTTGTGAGTTTATGGCTATTTTCTATCCTTAAAAATGTTATTTTTAAGTATTTTTAATTGATTTTTAATTTAAATTAAACAAATAAATATTAAAAAAAATAATATTTTTTTTACTGTTTGACCGTTGACCGTTGACCGGTTCGGTCAGCGGTAATACTTGCGCCGTGCGGGATTCGAACCGGTGACCTTCCGTTCACGCGCACGTAGCTCTACCAACTGAGCTACGTGACTAACCCGTTAGAAATCTAGTTTTAATTATATTTATACACTTATTCGAATTTACCGAAAATTCCTTTATTTCACAAAACGTTTTTATCTCATTGAACCGGTGTTTGTGACGGGACTCGATCGCGTGACGTGCAGTTTGTTTTGCACACAGTCCACCGCTGGACTGTGTGTCTAACCCGGTTATATTCTTGATTTATATTATACTTAACAACTACTCGTTTCAACCCGGTTAGTTTTATGAATAAAAAGGAATGTTATTACGCAGTGTGTGTGTAGTAAGGATCGAACTCGCGACGTGATTATAAAATGTGCACACAGTCCACCGCTGGACTGTGTGTCTAACCCGTTTATAAACCGAATTTTAATTACTCTTATGTTCTGAAATAAGTTCATCTTCTTCGTCGTATAAACTGTCAGCGTATTCCAACCGGTTAAGATTTGATTTTACGACTTAAACACTATCAGTAGTTCAATATTAAGGAATGGAAAGAGTTTAAAGAACAGGATTTACCGATTGGGGATAAACACAGAAATCCGGCGAGAGTTTTGTCGGTGCAGAAATTGAACTCCGACTGTTGAAACAATTAACGGTGTGGGTCGATTATTTATAGAGTTAAATCATCTAAACAAGGTTTAAATGAAGTGTAGGATGTCTTACCCTTTCATAGTGAAACTCCGGCAATTTCAGAAACTTTCCGGCGAAAATGGGATTTCCGATAAGTGTTGGCTAAGATTGGTTCTGATGATGGAATTGTGTTAGAGATTGACTAATCACATGATTTAAACAAAAAGAGTCGAAGAATTTACCGTGAAAATGCAAGTCCCGGTTTTCCGGTGAGTTGCAGAAAATTTCCGGCGATCGAATTTAGAAGGTTTTACGGCTCAGAGACTTGACGAAAATGAAATTGAGAGTTATTGTGATAGTTATGAATCGCGCAAATGATCAGTACTTGGATTATATTAGAGTTTGGTATATCTTCGGTTTCAAATACCGGAAGTGATGAGAACTTTAAGTTCAATCAATTAAGACTTAATTAGAAACCGATATTCATCGGTTATGAGTTAACTAAGCGAACAAAAACTGATTTGGCGATTCGGTTACCGATTTCCGTTATTCAAATATCATTAACCGTTGAGTCGTGTTTGCGTATAAAATTCAATTGTTTTCATAATGCTAACAGAAAAGGATTGGTGGCGGAGTGGTTTGGAGACGGATAGGTAAGTCGTTGGAGGCAGTTGACCCGGGTTCGAGTCCGGTCAGCTCCAAATATTTTTTATTTAATTTATTTTAACTTTTTATCAAATATAGTTTTTATAGTTTAGTTTATATATTAATTATGTAACGTTTAAATTCAAATACTCATAAATACTTAATGTCTTTTCATAACTTGGTATTTGATTACAAAACGGAGCGGGTTTTGGAGACCCGATTTATACAAATGTTATATTTCACAAGTGCGAAACATGGAACATGTTGTGTATTCCACTTAGTTCCTTTGGGAGTTCTAGGCGGTATGCTACTTTACCCACTCGATCGATAATCTTAAAAGGTCCAATAAACCTTGGGCTCAATTTACCCCTTTTTCTAAATCGAATAACCCTTTTCCATGGAGACACTTTAAGCTTTACCTTATCACCAATTTGGAATTCTCTAGGCCTTCGTCTTTTATCAGCATAAGATTTTTGTCGATCTTGAGCCGCTTTTAGATGGGCCAGAACTGCATCAATTTTTTCATTGGTGGCTCTAATCATATCCTTGTGAGCAAGTTCGCGAGGGCCTACTTCACCCCAACACACCGGGGTTCAGAACTTTCTACCATATAGCATTTCATACGGGGCCATGCCGATACTTGAATGGTAGCTATTATTGTATGAGAATTCAACTAATGGTAAATAAGCATCCCAACTACCACCAAAGTCGATAATACATGCCCGAAGCATGTATTCTAATGTTTGAATGGTTCGCTCGCTCTGTCCATCTGTTTGGGGATGATAGGCGGTACTGATTAATAGTTTTGTGCCCATTCGTTCTTGGAATTCACGCCAAAAATTTGATGTAAATCGAGTGTCTCTATCGGATACGATCGATACTGGTACTCCAGGGCGTGCTATAATTTCATTTATATATACTTCCGACATCTTTTCAGAAGTATATGTTTCACGAATTGGAATAAAATGATCATTTTTTTGTCAATCTATCAATAACTACCCAAATAGCATCGAATCCTCTTGCCTTTTTGGCAGTTTGGTCAATAAGTCCATGGTAACGTGTTCCCATTCCAAACAGGTACATCTAAGGGCTGAAGTTTGCCGTAAGGTTTTTGATGTTCTGCCTTTACTTGTAAACATGTTAGCCGTTTTTCAACATATTTGGCTACATCTCTTTTCATCCCGGGCCACCATTAATTTTGTTTTAAATCTCGATACATTTTGGTCGCTCCAGGGTGGATCGAATAACGTGATTTATGGGCCTTATCTAATAACAGATCTTTGACGCCACAAGTGTTTGGAACCCAAATTCTTCCAAATCGGGATTTCATCCCATTTTCTCCATTTACAATATCTTTCATTAAACCCTTCACTTGTTCTTTTCTCCAATTTTCTTCTTTAACTGCCTCGATTTGCGCTGCTCGGATTTGTTCGAGTAAATTTGACGTTACTACGAGTTGCATCGATTGTACTCGTATAGGTGTATACTCTTCTTTTTGGCTTAACGCATCCGCTACTACGTTGGCCTTTCCCAGATGGTAATGGATTTCACAATCATAGTCCTTTACCGTTTCAAGCCAACGTCTCCATCTAATATTAAATTCTTTTTTATCAAAGAAATATTTCAAGCTCTTATGATCAGTAAAAATAGTGCATTTTACCCCGTATAAGTAGTGTCGCCAAATCTTCAAGGCGAATACTACTGCCGCCAGTTCGAGGTCGTGAGTTGGATATTTCCTTTCATGCACCTTCAATTGCCTAGATGCATAAAAAATCATCTTTCCCTGTTTCATGAGTACACATCCCAGCCCTAGGTGCGATGCGTCAGAATACACGACTAAATCATCATGCCATCCGGTAAGGTTAATACCGGAGCACTTGTTAATTTCTCCTTAAGCGTTTGGAATGCCTTTTCTTGTTCGTCCTTCCAGACAAACTTTTCGTCTTTTCGAGTGAGTTTAGTTAATGGTAATGCGATTTTGGAAAAAATCTTGAATGAACCGCCGGTAATATCCCGCGAGCCCTAGGAAGCTTCTAACCTCCAATGGACTTCTCGAAGGATTCCATTTTGAGACTGACTCAACTTTAGATGGATCTACTAGTACCACATTAGCGCTTATGATATGTCCAAGGAATTGCACCTCCCGAAGCCAAAAGGCACACTTCGAAAATTTTGCATATAATTGTTCTCGTCTGAGAATTTCTAACACTTTATATAAATGACGAGTATGATCCTCCCGGCTTTTTGAATATACGAGAATATCGTCGATAAACACAATTACCGACTTGTCCAACATAGTTTTGCAGACTCGATTCATAAGATCCATAAATGTGGCGGGTGCATTAGTTAAACCAAATGACATCACAAGGGACTCATAGTGTCCATACCTTGTACGAAATGCCGTTTTGGGGATATCTTCATCTTTCACTCTTAGTTGATGATAACCCGACCTTAAGTCGATTTTTGAAAACCAATTCGCACCTTGTAGTTGATCGAATAAGTCGTCAATTCTCGGAAGCGGGTATCGATTCTTTATCATATTAGTTTATTTAACTCATGGTAATCTATGCACATGCGCATACTTCTGTCCTTTTTCTTCACGAATAATACTGGTGCGCCCCATGGAGAAACACTTGGTCTTATAAATCCTTTGTCTAATAAGTCTTGCAGTTGCGACATTAACTCTTGAAGTTCTGACGGAGCTAGCCTATAAGGTGCCTTAGCTACCGGTTTTGCATTCGGGACTAATTCAATACCAAATTCTACCTCGCGATCAGGTGGTATTCCTGGTAATCATCCGGGGATACGTCTTCAAATTCCCTTACTACAGGTACTCCTTCAATCTTTGGCAGTTCTCTTTTCGAATCACGCACGTAAGTTAAGAATGCTTTACACCCCTGTTGAACGAGTTTGTGAGCTTCCGCCATTGAACATAATATGGGGTTGCGATTCTTTTCCTTGGTAAATAGTAATATGCCTTCCACTCGGTAATATTAATTGTATTTCTTTGTGGAAACATATCACTTTAGCATGGTATCGAGACAACCAGTCCATTCCAACTAAAACTTGAAATTCCCCCATAAGCATGGGTATCAAGTCAATCGAGTAATCCTCATTGTCAACATTCAATTTGCAATCTCAACATATTTCATAAACAATAAAACTTTCATTATTACCTATTTCTACTTCCATAGGCATATGTAATTTTATTAGTGTAAATGAATGGTGTTGAATAAATCTTTTTGAAATAAAAGATTTATTTGCACCTGTATCAAATAAAATGCGTGCTGGAATACAATTTAAAGTAAATGTACCTGAAACCACACCGGGTTCAATCTTAGCTTCAGCCGCAGTTATATGGAAAGATCTTGCCTACGATTTAGGAATTTCCATCTTCGCGTTAGGTACTTCCTTCTTCCCTTTCAATTCTGGGCACTCTGATTTCTTGTGACCCGGCTGGCAACATTTATAACACACTGAAACTTTACCAGGGCAAATTGACGCTATATGTCCCGTCTTCCGCATATAATACACGGTTTATTTTTTAAGTAGCACTCGCCTTTATGGGCACGAACACATGTCTTGCAACCTGGTGACCCTCCTTTACACTCCCCTTCTTTGGAATTTCATTCACCTTTTGTCTTTTTGTAGAAGTTGGGTTTGCATCCATTGCCCTTCGTTCACCCCTCTCGATCTGCTTTCTTAACTCAATCTCACGTTCTTGTGCAACGTTTATGATTTCTGTGAGATTTTCGTATTTTGAGGGAGTCATAAATTCTCTATACTCCGCACTCAACATATTGTAATAGTAGGAGATCTTCTGTTCTTCTGTTTGCACCAGCTCATCACAAAACCTCAACTTATCAAGAAATATTCCCGTGATTTTATCAATTGTTTCACCCTTGTGTCTTAATTGGATAAATTCTTCCTTTATCTTATTTATAACGGCCTTAGGGCTGTGATGTTTAAGAAAGGGCAGTTTAAGTTCCTTCCACATCATGTTCTTTGTAGCCTCTACTCCATGTTCCTTCTTAAGATTGTCCCACCAATATTTTGCTTGACCCCTCAATTGACCGGTTCCATAAGCTACAAAGTCGGTCTCATCACAATGAGTTCGTTCAAAAACTCCTTCCATATCACTTATCCATCGTTGGCAAACTATAGGGTCCACTTCTCCATTATAAATTGGTGGTTTGCACGCCATAAATTTATCATATGGACACGACTACTTCTTGTTAGTCTTGTCTTTTTCGTGCACAAGACTTTCTTTTAACTCCATCATTCTTTCTTCTACCACCGATAAGATTCTAGTTTGAAGTCTATCCATAAATTGAGGTAAGCTCGCTTCTAAGGCCTTTTCGACTTCTTCGGAAATCTTTTCTCGTATCTCTTTCGTCATGAGAGACATTGTATCATCGCCTATTGCTTCTGACATTTCTTTAAATGAAATGTTCATATTGATTTTGATAAGCAAATTATCCAATAATTACCATATTTTATATGGATAATCACCTTATTACTTGATATTACTTATAATATATCTTTCTCTTTTAGTTAGGTCAAGTATGTAACTTGTCTTTACTATTTGTACTTAGTGTATTTTACGGATTCGAGTGTATTAATACACTCCTTCCATACACTTTAAGTTTCCTTTCTTTTCTTATATTTTAAATTTCATTTCGTAACTAGTTCTTACCGGATGCCTTGATCAAGCTTTGAACCGAACATATCTCGTCTTTAACCTTGAGCTCTGAGTACCAACTTGAAACACCCTAACTCGATCTTTAGGAAAAACATTATATATTTTAATATAATTAAGTTAGTACAAATAAAGTTATTACAAAAGTACGTCTCTTTTTCTTCTTTTCTTTTTTTTTTTACAAAATTTGTTATTACAAAAAGAAGTCAAGAACACTACTACATATTAAATTCCATAAACCCAAGGAGACTAAAGCGAAAGCAAAAATGCTAGAAGTGTTCGGTTCTGCAACAAACTTGATCAGCATCTGCCTTAACAAGTGATTCACCTACAATGGAAACGTTTATCTAGAACTCTAATTATGTAATACATATAACTCGAATAAGATAATTGACTATTAAATTGTGGCTTAGCAAATGGATTTAAAATTTTCTTAAAACAGAACCTACCGTAAGCTACGGCGACCACCGTAGCTTACGGTCAAGCCTTACGGTCATAAGTTACTGTCCTACGGTCCAAAAAAATTAGTTATGTTACAGCAGCAACTCACCGTAAGCTACAGTGGGTCACCATAGCCTACGATGGCTTGCTGCAGAATTTCTCTTTGTTTGCCGTTTTGACACGAAATTCTCCGTACCTTTTACACCGATTATCATTTTAAGCTTTCGTTTCTTCCTTCATGATCTGACTATTAACCCTTAATTGTTAAACTCAAAATCTCACATTCGAATTTATCAGATTTGAATTTCATAAACCTTATCCGTTATTCAATTTTCGGCTATTTTTCCAATTCTACCCTTTTGTCAGGTCCTTGTCTAAAAGATTTATTCAACAATCTCTTAGCAAATATTTCCACCAATTTTCTTACATGTTTGGTTTCTATAACGAAATCCATCGTTTTTCGTAACCAAACTTCCATTCTTTTATTATCTAACACTTCTTGATCACTTTACGAAATCTATCGCTTTTGTACGATCAAGCTATCATTTTTTTTATTTTACCCATTGGGTCGTGTTAGCGAACTACATCGCTTTTATACATTTAAACCATTCTTTTCCGTTATTTGACCCGTTTGGTCAAATTAGCGAACTACTTCGCTTTTATACTATCAAACCTCCGTTTTTCATATTGCTTGATCTTTTTGGTCGTATTAGCGAACTCCATCGCTTTATACCATCAAACCAATCATTTTTATATAAATTGACCCGTTTGGTTGTATTAGCGAACTCCATCGCTTTTATACCAACATACCAACCATTTTTTATAAAATTTGACCCGTTTGGTCGTATTAGCGAACTCCATCGCTTTATACGGTCAAACCGTTATTTTCAAATTATTTGACTCGTTTGGTCGTATTAGCGAACTCCATCGCTTTTATACCAACATACCAACCATTTTTCATATAATTTGACCCGTTTGGTCGGATTAGCAAATTCCATTGCTTTCATACGATTAAATCATTATTATTTTTATACTATTAACCTGTTTAGTCGTATTTAGCGAACTCCATTGCTTTCATACAATTAAATGATTATTTATCAATGTAACATGATCGATTCCTTCATCACATATTACTACAAGAATTATAAGTAAATTCTTAATGAACAACAAGCCACATACCTTAGAGCTTTATTTTTAGTCGTAAATCGCCTTCGGCTTTATCACCAGCCTTCTCGCTCGAATTGCCTATATTGAACAGCCAGTTTAATTACTAAATGATAAATATGAAGAGCATTAGCTATCAGCTTCATCAAATTCATCATATATGCTTTTCATTCGATTGTCATATTGTCAAGCATAACATTTTCATTTAAGAATTCATTGAACTCATATAAATACAGATTTATACGTTACATTCAATATCGCAATTTAAGGCATCATATGTCTTTATATTAACGCTATAACAAAAGAGTGAATCCCAATATAATCTAATCACATAAAAATCTCGGTTTATTAAACTTCATAAGCATAGATTAATGATGATAACATCTATACTTTGCTCTTCTCTAAAACCCAATTAACACAATTATCCAACATCATTCTTTTACTCAATTTTTGTTCTTGGACCACTATCTTTCATTAAGGTTTTACCTCTAGGTTAAAATACATCTAAATCTTGCTATCACACCTACAATTTATGCTTATATTGAAGTTTGTATCATTCATCAAACTTCCTAACCCTTGCTAAACATTGAAATTCAACATACCTTAAGGTTTTCTAGCTTGGATGATCCTTAATCTCAGTTCATACACTGATTGGGGCTTGATTCAGCCTTCAATTTGATGGATTGTGGATTCTAGGGTTTGGAGGGTTCTTCTTCTCCTTCTGCTCGCTCTCGTCGATATAGAGCACACACAATTGTGTGTTTTGAGCTTTAATTTTTTTTCTATTTATATTAACCAGTTACCAAGTGTCTAAGTCAGCTCTCTAAGTTTTGGTTTATAATACCTGGGCACTATCTAAACATTTTCATTAATTATTTAGCAAATACTAACAACTTCTCACATCCAATAATTAATTATGGATGTAATATATTTACTTTTATACTGAATACAAATATATATATGTATATATATTATATATATATATATATATATATATATATATATATATATATATATTAGGGACGTTACTAACCTATTCCCCTTTTAAAGAGTTTTTCACTAACTGGGTTAAGTGCTCCTGATTATTTAAGAAATTTAATATTTTTGGGGTGTTACATGATCCTTCTCTTACTCTGAACTGTTCTGAGATGTGTCTTCTTTCTTCAGTTCACCCCTGTCATTCTCCTTCAGTTCATGTTGAAGAAGATGATGTTATTGTTCGCTCCAATTCCACTATGCTCTTCCTTCCTCTAATCAAGATTTGGTCTGGTGTTGTTGCCATTGTCGAACCTTTCATTATGTTTTTCAAATGGTGTGGTCGTGTTTTCAAAGTCACTTCTGACTTTCCGATGTCTATATAGACTTTTCTTTATCTTTCACCCATGTTTTCCAATGTTTGGGTGTTTTCGGCGTACTAAGTTTTTATTTTCTTTTCTTACATGGTATCAGAGCCAGCCTAGGCTCTATACCCTCTCCGTTGCATCAAACACAAATAATAAAACCCTAGTCGTCACCACTTGAGAAAAACCCTAGACAGGGCGGCGTGCCGCCGCTGCCGCCCTGTTCGATCTTTGTTCGTTTTCCTTTTTTTTTCAGTTTCGTATTCAAATGTCTTTGGTTCTAGTTTCAACGGCTTTCTTACGCTCTCTTACCACATAGATGATGATAAGGCTCATCTTGTTGATTTCACATCTCCGTCAAGCCCCCTCTTGTCGTCGTGCCGCCGCCGCTCATTAGACTACGATCTTCCGCCACGCCGCCTGCAGGATTACGATCCGCCGCCGCGCCGCTATCAGCCGCCGCTACACTGTGGTATTACTTACTTTAGTTCATCTTCTACGTCTCAAAACACAGAAAATGATTTAGAACCTGATTCAATTGAGATGATTTATAGCTCAACTTCAGACGAGATTATATTTAGACAGTAAAGGAAAATAGTATAAGATGTACCAATCCGAGGTGACTTTCTAAGCTCCGACGTGATTTTCCGGCGAACGAGGGTAACTCCGGCGAAATATAATTTCGAAAACAGTGGATTTGTAAGATGTTTTGGTGAGAGTGAGTGAGTTCTACAGGGGTGCAGGGATCCTTATTTATAGTTGAAGGTTGCTTTGAGTTGATTTTCAGTTTCTTTCGGTTTCGGTCAAGAAATTTATGACCGAATGATTTGTAGGGCTTAACTAACCAAGAGTGTTGTAGGGCTATTTCCAAGTTTTTTAGTTCCATATTTTCAGGGTTTTTTAATACTCTATTGCGTTTTTATTATCCTATTTTCTCGTCTTTTTTATTATTATTAAATATGCATTGTATAATGTAAAAAAAGCTAAAATAAATGCTCTAAAATAAAAATCTAAAAGTTAGATATTAGAATCATGTATCAAGTATAGTTGGGTATAATTGATTCCAGTTCTTGTCCAGTTTTGGGTATTAATCGGGGTATGATTGGTTATGGTTCTGGTTCCAAGTATTGAGATAAAAATGTATACCCTATCTATACTCTTCGGATAAGGTTGGTTCTGGTTTCGGATATAGAATCCCAAGTATTAAAAAATCTGATTCCAGGTTTTTTAAGGTTCAGATGAGCCCATGTTCCAACTTATTTCCATTTTCCTTTGTATGGAGCGGCTCATGTTAATTTGGTAGAAGTAGCCCATTTTGATTTTTGTTTTGGTTTCCTTTGCATCCCAAATATTAGAATTATTGTAGGCCCACTTTTTGTTCTCAAATTGATCCAAGGCACCTATCCACCTATGTAGAAATCAACAAAAACTCAATTAATGCCTCATTAAATTTGTAAATTAAGTCCACCTCAATAATTGTTAATTTTAGGTGTTAACCTGTTGACAAAATTTAACACAACTTAAATATCATTTAATTATTAGTCAATGGATATAATAGTTATTAATAAAACATAACTTTCAATGAAAACTAATAAAAAAACTATTCAAATTGTAGAAGATTATTTGATTTATTTTATGTATGATTTAGTCGGCAGCTGGTTGTTTCTTCTGCCATGATACCAAATTGAGACTTGTAAATGTGATTGTATTTGATTAGGTTGTGATTTAGAGTTACAATGGTGTGGTTATATAAACCACGTATTACATAATAAGTCCTAACACTATAACCTGATAACATTTGGTCTAATAGTATGAATATGCAAGGCACTTTGTTAGTGCAAGTATTTAGGGTAAGCTCGGTACCGTACTGGTACCAAAAGTACCAAACCTGAAAAATCGTAAAAAATGGGTACAAAATGTTCAGTACGTTACGGTATTCGAAGGTAAAAAGTGGGTAAAATACCGTACCAGCACCGAAGTACTGATCCTGAAAATCGTAAAAAAAATGGATACTGGTACCGAAAATACTCCGTACAGTCTGGTACAATACTGGTACTTATTCGATTTCAATACCGAGTATCCTTTTCTCATGTACTCGTATACTTGGACTAGAAGTTACTCCTGATCGTGTACGGTTATGGAACCTATCTATAATTCCTACTACAACTAGAATTTTAGAAAAATAAAAATCACCTAATGCAACTGAGACTGTTCTAATCACCTTTGGCATGAGAATATAAACGAATTAATTACCAACTGCCAAAACAATGAGAGGGGCAAATATGAAATATCACTCTCAGAATTTAAGGAATTTCTTGTTTCCGCTAAAAAACACTAATGAAAATACATGCGATATGCAACGGTGTTTTGATATAGAACTGGTATTTGGTATAACAATCTAAGAAAATATGTCAAACAAAATATCAACATGTATTTTACACAGGTCAAAAATGATTAAAAAAATGTAAATCGGACAATATCGTTAAGCCGCAGGAAAAATAACATTTTTAAAACAAAAAAAAAAAAGCTTTGAAGAAATATTTGTTTAAAACATAATACAAAATATATTCTTTAATATTATTTAAAAAAAGCTGGTTGTGTGTGTTGGCTGTAGGTTTCAAACTCTCGACCTCTAAGCACACTCCAAACACTTCAACTAGGTGGGCTAGAGCCCTACTTTTTTATTACTATTTAAACTTTATTTATATCCATAAAAATATAGAGAAAGGTAGTAAAAAAGAAGAGTAAAATGGCAAAATCGTTCTTGAAGTTTAAGTATATTTGTATGTTCCATCCAAATATTGTTTCTCCTCCCTCCCCCCCTCTCAACTGAACACCTGGGGTTTGCAACTTATTGTCATTTCCAACCAAATTGCTAACTCTATCTAAATTCATTGTCATGTCAGGGATATTTTGGACTTTCTAGCTATTTGTTTTTCTTTTAAAATTTTCTAAATACACTTTTACTTTTAAACCCTCTCTTTTCTCTCGTTACACAACCATCTACGGCCACCATCCAACATCGTTCACCACCACCAAATACCAAATCTATCACCATGACCGACATCCACCTTCACCTACCATCCCTACCCCACCCTTGTCGGAAAAATCCCATCATTAATCACACCACCATCTGCACCCACCACCGACGAACCACTAATGCGCCATCAATTATACATGTTTTATATGCATATTTAACCCCCGTTTATATGTACTTTTGAGACTTTATTACAAGGAAACTACCAAAATCATTCCTTTTTTAAGGCTTGAAACTGAAAAGAAGTGAAAAACGGACAAAATATGCAAAATTCCCTCATGCATGCCTGTGCACACTTTGAAGCACAACCATGTCCGCCTCAAGAGCGCCTTTTGGAAAAGCAACAACTTAGTGGGCAAGTAAAAAAGTATATGGACATCTGTGCACGTCATGGTGCATGACCATGCTTCCAAAAAGGACAAACCAGATAAGACATATCCGAAGACAAAAAGTACGCCACCTATGGGGCCTATCGAGACACCTGTCCTATGCACGACCGTGCATAGGTAGACACACCCGTGTATGTACCTGCACTGCGACCAAATTGACAGTTTTTGGAAGAATAACAAAAAATAACCATTAACGTATCCCACTAGCAACATCCATTTAACCACCACCTCCAACCTCATCTTTGATATAGACCACCTCCAACCTCACTATCCTTATAGCTGATGTAGACCACCACCACATCTATCGAAACCCACCACCATCAACTTCCACTATTATCAACATCAGATCACCAACGGTGTCACATCCTGACCCGCAGCGGAAGTAGAAGTCGGGGCATAATTGGGTTATCATTAAAGCTCATGACATTTACTATAATTAAGTTCCATATTTATTAATTGAAATTTTAAAATAAAAAATCCAAACACAAAGAAACATACAAACACAAGAAATATTGTTCTAAACATGATGTATTTTATTCATCTTCTAAGGCCAATCCTAAGTGTTCATCTCCTCAGTCTGTCCACCTGTATCATGTGTAAAAATGAAAGTTTGGGTCAACAAAAGTTTGCGAGTGAATCTAAATTAAACATTTAAACGAGTTAGTTACGTTGATTAACTAAAAAAATGTGCATGGACCATATATGAGCAAATGTATATATAATCAAACCATAAACCACGTAATATCAACAATGTACATATGAGCATGACAAATGATGCACTGTGAGATCAAGGCTCAATCAAACGGAGCCGATCTAATGAGGCACGCGATGCTCAACTCGTATCCAACAAGGAACTGATGGACCTTATATGAATGATTGCACTGAAATGATAAAAATGTAACCATATACAACAAATACAACAACAACAACAACAACAAAAATATACACATTAGATCATATAATGGTGTTAGCACAAATATTTGAATAAATAAAATATGCAACGACACATGATACACCCCAAAACGTGAATAAAAAGGAGAATTGGTAAGGATTCACTCACAGTAGGTGCGTTTCCTTGGATTGACGACGAGCGCGCACGAATTTGGATTTAATCACGAGAGAAACTAACCTAAATAATAGCGTAATAATTCGATAAATAAATAAAACTTAATATTTTTAATTAATGTTTTTATTAGATTTTAGGTTTATTTTTGTGGTATTTGTTATAATTTTTAACTTAAAAGTCTTATTTATAAGTAATTTTTAATTGATTTTTAATGAAAATATTAAAGAAATTGATTATAAAAAAATTATACCCTTTTTCAGGGTTGACCGGTTCGACCGGTTGACCGCGTGTGTTATTGGCAGCGTGTGAGGTTCCATCTCGTGACCTCCCATATATGTGCACGTAGCTCTACCAACTGAGCTACGTGTCTAACCCGAAATAATCTGTAATTTAATTATTCTTATATACTAGTTAGGTTAATTCTGAAATTTATTTAATTAAAAAGATTATAAAACCATTGAACCGGTGCACAGTCCTGGAATCGAACCCGCGACCTTTGTTACATTTTGCACCCAACCCTACCAACTGGGCTGGGTGTCTAACCCGGATAATAAAGGATTTTAATTATATTTATATATTATATGTATTGTTTTATATTTTAGTTATAAAAATGCTTGGTTTATATAAGGAATTCGGCATCACGTATGAGACTCGAACCCGGGATCATGCGTTTCAAATGCACACAGTCCACTACTGGACTGTGTGTCTAACCCGGTGTGTAATTCGATTTTTTTATTTCTGTTAAATACTTACTTCAGTTCATCTTTTACATCTCAAAACACAGAAGATGATTTAGAACCCGATTCAATTGAGATGATTTATAGCTCAACTTCAGACGAGATTATATTTAGACACTAAAGGAAAAGAGTATAAGATGTACCAACACGAGGTGTCTTTCTGAGCTCCGGCGTGATTTTCCGGCGAACGAGGGCAACTCCGGCGAAATATAATTTCGAAAACAAAGGATTTGTAAGATGTTTTGGTGAGAGTGAGCGAGTTCTACAGGGGTGCAGGGATCCTATTTATAGTTGAAGGTTGCTTTGAGTTGATTTTCAGTTTCTTTCGGTTTCGGTCAATAAATTTATGACCGAATGATTTGTAACCGAACTTGACCCAATGATTACGCTTAATCACATAATTTAGAAACGTTTCTTGGTTTAATTTTGCAGAAGTGACGAAGATTGATGATGGGATTTGGTGGGTACAACCGTTACAATCGATTGTTTGAAATGGGTTTCGAGAAGTTGGTTCAATATAAAATTTATTTAATTCGGGTTTATCTCAGATATGTGTGTGCAGCTCAATGGTGTTTTGTGTGTGTGAACTTGTGGGGGAACCCGGGTTCTTTGTATTTATTTTTATTTTATTTTATTTTTTATTTATTATTTTAAGGTTTTAATTAATTTATTTGTTCTTTTATTGATTATTTTTTAATTATGTAATTTATTTATTAACCATGAATAATAAATTAAATTAAATAACACTAATAAATGCATAACGAATTTTTAATAATACTTGATTCTCAAACGAAGCGGGTTTTAAAAGCCGTTTTACATGAATGTTACAACCTGCAACCCCTGTCATCCATCGACAACCACCCACCATTGTCTTAGTCACTGAGCACCAATGTGAAAATCAATGGAACTCTAACCCTTTACCTTCATTGAAACTCCATGTCTTGTAAATAATGACCAATTTCATTAACAATGTGATGGATTTCACATTCGTGGTGGTGGCTAGGGTGGTGTGGTGTTCTAGAAAGAAAGATAGTGTGTGTGAGAGAGAGTGGGAGTGAGAGAGAGATGGGATTGCGTGCGTGCGTATTTTTTACCAATAACATTTTTTATTTATGAGATGCACTAACAACTTGTACCAAGCGTTAATTCGTTGTATCTTAGTTAAAATGACAAAAGCGGCCCTCACTTTAACAAAATGAACAAACAAAGTTAACGATTTGGATGGAAATAACAATAAATTGCAAACCTCAAATGTCCAGTTGAGATAAAAAGATGTTGAATAAGACATGTGAATCTGTCCAAACCTAAGGGAGGAGTTTTACATTTTACTAAAAAAGAAAGAAAAATTTAGTGGAGTCCAAGTGGACCAATGAAACAAATGCAGTGTAGATGGATCATATTGTCATGCAAGCCTCAAAACAATCAAATAGCCATGCAAACTCAAAACACATCAAAGTATTTCAAATAAAAATATGTGATTTCGATAAGACAAGATACAACTATACCCGTCATGTTTCATGATTTATCATAGAACATATAGTATCTGTGTGTTGTAACGATTGATTCTGGGTGCCATAATGTTTCCTAAGGGGGAAAAGAATTGTCTTCTAGGATAATATAAGATTTTCAATATTTATAGTTTTACAAAGAGAAAATTAAGAATTGTAGTATGTTATACGATATAGAAAAGCACGTTGGTCGAAAGCATAACAACCCAAACACGCGAAGGCTATGTTGCTATTGCAAATTAATAACATGATTAGGTTATTTCTCTTTGATTATAAAGTTTCATTATTTGAAAGGTATTAACACAAGCGTGTAAAACTTTGATTTGAATACTATTTATATGTAACTATTACATAAATAACATAAAAAACAACAATGCATAATATTAAGTATAGCCTCAAAGGGCGTAAATTAAAGTTAAATAATATGATTATTCTACTTAATATATCATGTAAACCTGACGTGCTTGAAATAAAAATAATACATGTCTAAGTAAATCAGATAAAGTAGACAATAAAAGCTTGAATGAATGAATAAAATGACAATATAATATAATTGTAAAAAATATCAAAATCAACAAAATAATAGATGCTAACACGTATCATATATAATATAAATACTAATACGCCAACAAATGAAAAAAAAAAACATTACCTAGAGCCAATGTATAGTAATAATAGTAACAGTATATTATTAGTACTTAGGTTGCAAGCAAGTATGCTAATATAAGATAGGGTGTGTACACACACTAACCATGTCAATAAACACATAACTATACATCCAGATAATAGTTTATACATATCATAATATAAAGATACATAATGTGTGAGGTATTCTTCTAGTGCTAAAATGAAAACACATGTGATCTTAAACCATCACCATACTTGGATGTCATGCCATTGATGCATCAACAACATGTTTGGGGACCCACCCTAATTATGGGCATACCAATGTAACAAAGTACATATATTATACACTAAGGACATCAAATTTATCGTCTATGGTAACATGCAACAATGATTATAACCCTGATAATGCCTATTGCTTGCTAGGTCAAATACCTGGAAAACCATAAAGTTGAATACCAAATAAGAGGTTACAAGATGCACATGATTTTCGAGAGCCAAAATTCAAAAAGTCGTTTTGATATTCGTACTTAAAAGCATAAGAAATAAGAATCATTACCTTAAATAGTGATTGTAGTAGCAAAATGATTTTGTCTTAGCAATCATGAGGTCCTAGAAAAATGGTTGTAATAGTCCCACCTAGGCTCCGAGTACTTGCTACAAGTAGGTTGTCAAGGTCCGAATACTTCCCAAGTACTCTCAAATCCGATAAGGGAGCGCCTAACGACTTTTGCAACCATGCGTAGAAGACTAAAACATCGTTGTATTTTAACGTGGATGCACTTAATTTGACATATGGTGCTTGGTTTTATTCATTTTGTTATGTTTGGTAACAAATTTGGAGGCGTTAAACAAACATTTATTGTTATACAATAGATTTAATAACATTATGTTATATTGATGGGTTGGTAAATTTCCAAAGCTTAATGGGTTTAATTTTGCCAATTTATATGAGGTGCCAAAATCTGGTGTTAGGAAACAACAAGTAGCGTCATCGACTCTGGGTGCTTTTTTAGCCAACGGATTTCATGGAAACCGTAAAATTTGACTAATTAAGATGGGGGTTTCACCCTAATTCAAAAAACAACCAGTTCTTAAATTATTTTTGGGAGCATTGGAGGCTTGGAGAACATAACTCTTTCACCCAAATGAAAATCCTAAACTGAAAATTGAAGACTTGAATATGAAATCCAAGACTATGCATGGCTAATCCTTTGTAGTTATTCTTGGGTGTAGGGTTTTTCTTATCTAATCTATGCTTTGGGAAGCAATTCTCGTAATCATTTGGTTGAAACAACACGAATCGTGTGATTTGGTACTGTTATGAACTTACATTGTGAAGAACTTTCCTGCATTTAATGACCTCGTAATTTGATAATTGCTATGATTCTTGATTTGTGTTAGGGTTTGGTTATTGTTCTTAACCTATATTGCATATGCTTGTCAAGATTCATACTGTTAAAGTTTTTCTTGTACCATCTGCATATGTTAGACAAGTATTAATGTTTTTTGTTGATAATTTGGATAAGCAAACCTAATTGACTAGTTGTGACTATTACCATCGCTAAAATAGATAATACCTATTTGATGTTAAAGTTGAAACTCATGTGTGATTTATTTAAAATCATTTTTATAATCCATAAATTTTTTTGTTGCCATTGCTTGTTGCGAATTGACAATCAAAACCATTCTTTTAAGTGTTTGAAAAACATAATCATCATCATGGAGTTTTATAGTTTTAATTGAACCAATCTATTGGTTCCCCCTTTTCAATCAACCATCTAAACAAAACTTTCGAATTTCATAATTGCCTTTGACTTCATAAGTGACTTTAATCAACCAAGTTTAATCACCGACCACAAACTCTTCGTGGTTCGACACACTTTTTACCACTAACTAATCACTTTAAGGTACTAAGGAACACATTTTAACTCTATCTTTGACCGGTCCTTCGACACCCGATCATATATCAATTTTAACAATTTCCAAATATCACATGTTCTTGCATATTCATCTATTTCACTTTTGCACTTAAAAACTTAGAAAGGAGGGATTGGAGTCACGAGGGTTAGGGGTAGGATGCCATAAGGGTGTCATGAGGGTGAGGTAGGCTGAGGTGGAAGGTGAGACATGGTGGTGCAGGGTGGTAAATCACGGTGTTGGTGTTGGGTATGAGAAGAAACAAAGAAGGGGAAATGAAAGCATGAGGGGGCTCGTGATAAACGTTGATGTGGCAAGCGGGACACCACCCATCCTCTCTGGGACCGCAATGGAAATTTATACCGCTTCATATGAGCCCATCAACCTAATTTATATAAGATAATATAGTGTTTTTTTTATAAAAAATCAATTTTATTAATACAATGATAAATTAAGTTTGCACTATATATTATTAGTCAAGGTAGACATATACAACCCCTCATATAGTTCTGTAAAACTAGCCCCTAATAGTCAATTATATATATACAAACATCAATTTATTCATAAACAAAATTTTAAGGACGTCACAAGCAATAAGAAAATAAATTTAAAACTGGAAACAAAATCAATGATTAAATCCATTCAAATTTTTATTTATAAACATGCAAACACAAAAAAAAAACGACTCTAAGGTTGGTGGGGTGTGAAGTGCACCCTCTCTCCAAATAGAATGTTTTCATTGGATGGCTGTAGGTCTAACAAATGAGATCTACTCCACACCCCGACTCTCACGCCCGCCCACACACTCACAAGCAAGCCTTTGAAGCCTTTTGACGCCCCTAACAATGTTTAAGGCACTACTGACAGATGTGAAAATGGAATGTTACTCTACACTCCAACCTAACAGATTACTAAAATATTTGCATGTGTCATACACAAAATCATCTAACTTCATTTACCATAAAACATTTACCATAAAACAATTGGTAACAATAAATCAAACTAACAACTAAATCAATACTAAAAATGAAGAATTGGTCAATTAAACTATGTTAGAAAATATAGAATATGAAATTAACAATAAAAATACTATTTAATTGAATATAAATAAACATATGGTAGAAAGAATCCAACATGAATCAATAAATTATATAACAAACTTTATAAACATCTCTCTTTTTTATAGTAAATTGAATTTTAATAATCTTATCTTTTCTCGATTGGTCAATAATAATCCTAACTCAAAATATTCAACAGTACTTTCTAACTATTTTTTTATTGGGCCTCCATTAAAAAACTTAGCCCAATTATATTTTCTGCTAACGTGGATAGTTTTCTTGCTGTTGTAGATAGTTTTTCACTGACATTGATGCTGACATAGACATATGAGGTGGAAAAATATTTTATTTTATTTTTTTCTGATGTAGATGATGACGTGTACATAAAAAATGTTTTTTTCACATCACAGCAAACAGCTAACCGAGGTAGATTTTTTTAATGTGAGTCAATTAAAAAGTAAAAAATAGTTAGAAAATAGGAACTAATGATAAAAATGATTTGTTATTAAAATCAAATTTATCTTTTTCTTATTAAATAAAATATTTTATTTTATTTTTTTCTGATGTAGATGATGACGTGGACATAAAAAAATGTTTTTTTCCACATCATCAACGCCAGCAAACAGCTAACCGAGGTAGATTTTTTTAATGAGAGTCAATTAAAAAGAAAAAAATAGTTAGAAAATAGGAACTAATGATAAAAATGATTTGTTATTAAAAATCAAATTTATCTTTTCTTTATTAAATAAATAATCCTGATATCACCTACCAACATTTATCGACCGCCATTGCAAGTCAAACTTGGACTCGAAACTCTAGATCCCGATCTCTACTCAATAATACTCGTCTTCATCTTCTCAAACATGGAGTTCGAATCAACCACCACCATTGCCGAACAACACAACAACGATCACGGATGGCAGAAGGTCACCTACGCCAAGAAAAAACGAAAAAATCCGCTGCCGTTGAACTCCGTTTCCAACGGATCCGTAATCTCCAACAATAATAACAATAATGATAATGTATTCAGTGTTATTGAGAAGAAATCGGAAGAACGACGGAAGGTTATTGAAGCTCAGAGATCATCAGCGGCTTATGATGATGATTTGCAGGTTAGATCGTCGAATACGAAGAAGAACTATTCGGATTATGAGGTTAGTGATGAGGAAGTAGTTGATAATAGATTAGATGTGAATGATGATGTGGAGAAGAAGAAGAAGGTGAAAAAGGTGAAGAAACCTAAGGTTACGATTGCGGAAGCGGTTGCGAAGATTGATGTGGATGAATTGGCGAGTTTTCTGCTGGATATTACGGTGAGTTTGGAGATTATGTCTTAAGTGTTTAATGATTTGATGTGATTAGCTATGATTTGTTTAAAGCATTTGCAGAATTTACATGTCTAGGTTTAGATTATTGTGGATATAGTTAGATGTGACGGTTAGTGAATTGCATAGATTATGTTTTTATGATTTGTTGAAGTTTTTGAAGAATTTATAGTTCTAGGATGAAGTTATTGTTGACATTGATAGATGTGACCGTGAGTGAATAGCTTAGACGTTGTTTTCACAATTCAGTTTAATGATATACTGTAACTTATTCTAGTGTTAGGTTCAAATTTGTTGAAATTTTCAGATTATATATAGCTCTAAGATGAAATTTTTGTTGATGTGGTTGTAGATTATTGTTTATATTGTCGGATGTTCATGTGACTGAGTGAATTGCTTTGACGTTGTTTCTACAATTCAGTTCATTGTATGCTACTTCATTGTTAGTTATGATTCGTTGAAAATTTTAAGAATTCATAGCTCTAGGATGAAATCATTGTTGATTTTGTTGTGGATTGTCGTTGATATTGTTGGATGTGACTGAGTGAATTGCTTAGATGTTGTTTTTTATAATTTAATGCTCTGATGTGATAGTTTTCGTTGTTAGTTAAAATTTGTTGAAGTATTTGCAGAACTTATAGCTGTAGGATGATATTATTGTTGATATTGTTGGATGTGAGTATGTGATTGTGAGTGAATTGCTTAGATGTTTCTACTATTCAATTCAATGATATGTTATTAGTTGAAATTTTATAGAATTTATAGCTCTAGGATGAAGTGTTTGTTGATATTGTTGGATGTGACGGTGAGTGAACTGCTTAGATGTTGTTTTCACAATCTAATTCAATGATATGCTATGATTTATTTTATTGTTAGGCTCAAATTTGTTGAATTTTTCCCAATTTATAGCTGTAGGATGAAATTGTTGTTGATATAGTTAGATGTGATGGTGAGTGAGTTGTGGAGATTATGTTTCTATGATTTAACGCTTTGATGTGATAGTTTTCGTTGTTAGTTAAAATTTGTTGAAAGATTTGCAGAACTTATAGTTCTAGGATGAAATTATTGTTGATATTGTTGGATGACTGTGAGTGAATTGCTTAGATGTTGTTTCTACAATTCAATTCAATTCGATTCAATGATATGCTATTAGTTGAAATTTTTAGAATTTATAGGTCTAGGATGAAGTTTTTGACTTTGTTGAATGTGACAGTGAGTGAACTGCTTAGATGTTTTCACAATTTAATTCAGTGACATGCTATGATTTATTTTATTGTTAGGTTCAATTTTGTTGAAATTTTTTCACAATTTATAGCTGTAGGATGAAATTAGTGTTGATTAGATGGTTGTGATGGTGAGTGAATTGCTTAGATGTTGTTTCTACAATTCAATTCAATGATCTGCTATGGTTTATTTCATCATCAGTTAAAATTTGTTAAAACGTTTTCAGAATTTACAGCTCTAGGATAGTTATAATATTGATATTGTTGCCTGTGTGGTGAGTGAATTGCTCAGATGTTTCTACAATTCACTTCAATGATATGCTGTGATTTATTTAGTTATTAGGTTTAAATCTGTTTAAATATTTGCCGAGTTTATAGCTCTAGGATGGAGTTATTGTTGTAGATTAGTGTTGATATTATTGGATGTGACGATGAGTGAATTGCTTAAATGTTGTTTCTACAATTCAGTTCAATGATATGCTATGATTTATTTCATTATTAGTTGAAATTTGTTTGGAGTTTATAGCTCTAGGATGAAATATAGTTGATGTGGTTGTAGATTATTGTTGATATTGTTGGATGTGAAAGTGAGTGAATTTCTTAGATGTTTTCACAATTCAATTCATTTTTCTGCTATGATTTATTTCATTTATAGTTATGATTTGTTGAAATTGGTTCGGAGTTTAGAGCTCTAGGATGAAATTATTGTTGATGTGGTTGTAGATTATTGTTGATATTGTTGGATGTGACAATGAGTGAATTGCTTAGATGTTGTTTCTACAATTCAATTCAATGCTCTGCTACGATTTGTTCAATATTAGTTATAATTTGTTGAAATTTTTTCAGAATTTATAGCTGTAGGATGAGATTATTTTTCATGTGGTTGTAGATTATTGTTGATATTGTTGGATGTGACAGTGAATTGCATAGATGTTGTTTTTATCATTCAATGATCTGATGTGATTTGTTTCAATATTAGTTATTATTTGTTGAAAAATTTTCAGAGTTTAAAGCTCTAGGATGAAATTATTGTTGATCTTGTTGTAGATTAAGGTTGATATTGTTGGATGTGACAGTGAGTGAATTGCGATGATTTATTTTGTTATTAATTGATATTTGTTGAAACTTTTTAAGTATTTATAGCTCTAGAACAAAATTATAGTTGATATTTCTAGATGTGACCGTGAGTGAATTGCTTTGATGTTGTTTTCACAATTCAGTTTAATGATATGGTATAATTAATTTTAGTGTTAGGTTCAAATGTTGAGTTTTTTTTTTCAGATTATATGGTTCTTAGATGAAATTATTATTAATGTGGTTGTAGATCATTGTTGATATTGTTGGATGTGACTGAGTGAATTGCTTAGATGTTGTTTTTATATTCAATGATCTGATGTGATTTGTTGATTTTTTTTTCAGAATTTTATAGCTCTAGAATGAAATTATTGTTGATGTGGTTGTAGATATAGTCATGTAGATTATTGTTGATATTGTTAGATGTGACAGTGAGTGAATTGCTTGGGTGTTTTTACAATCTAATTCAATGCTATGCTATGATTTATTTCGTTATTGATTGAAATTTGTTGAAACTTGTTAGATATTTATAGATCTAGAACAAAATCATAGTTTATATTGTTAGATGTGACCGCGAGTGAACAAATCAGTTCAATGCTGTGCTATGATTTATTTCATTATTCGGTTATATTTTGTTGAACATTATTCAAATTTATAGCTTTTGGGATATGATTATTATTGATATGGTTATAGATTATGCTTACAGCTTCATTCTCATCTTACAGATATGCAACTAAATCAGAAGAGAAGCTTATTAGTTTTAGTTTCGAGAACCTTTTAAGTTTGATTCAATTATTACTTGAAATACTAGAAATTATATTTATAACATATGTATACGTGTTTGCAGACTTCATTTGAGGACCAACAAGATATACAGTTGATGCGGTTTGCTGACTATTTTGGTCGTGCATTCGCTAGTGTGACTGCTTCACAATTTCCTTGGGTGAAGTTGTTCAGAGAATCTCCTGTTGCAAAGGTCGCTGATGTAAGTCCTCTTCTTGAATCTGTGCATATAAATTTAAAAAAGAATAATAGAATTTAAACTTATGCTGCTAAGTCATTGTGCATTTGTCCCTATGCTTGTGTTTTTTACTAATATATATAATGATACTGACATACCGTGATAAAAAGAGTTCGAAAACTAAACTATTCAAACCTTTTCTTGTAAGTGCAGAATCCTGTGTCACATATTCCTGAAGCTGTTTACAAGACATCAGTTGACTGGATCAACAAACGATCTATGGAAGCCCTTGGTTCTTTTTTCCTTTGGTCTTTAGACAACATTCTTGCTGACCTGGCAAGCCAATTAGGCGGTGCAAAGGGATCGAAGAAAGGTGCCCAAAAAACATCCTCAAAATCTCAAGTAAGATCAGGGAAATCTCTTGATGTTTCTTTTATCAACTTGACTAGATTTAACAACCCCCCCCCCCTCCTTCCGGCATTGCGGTGGGGGCGTACAACCATGACAAAGAGTACCAATGCCACACCACCGCCAGCTACCACTACACTGAAGTTCTGGTGTGTTAATGCAAAGAAACTAGACCGAAGTGTAAAACATAGAAAATAATCACTAAGTCGATTTAGGACCCCGTGCATTGTGATGAACCTGACAAACGGGGAAAAAATAGACAACGTAAAAATGTTTAACCACACACGCACGTTGCCATGTTAACTCGCAAAATTTAGAACGATTGTAAAACAAAACGTACGATCGTTGAAATTCGAGAAATATGAAAAGTAAAGGGGACCAAAGTTGAAAGTAAAAAAATTGCGAGGTTAAACTGGAAAAGATGAAAACTTTTGGGTTAAAAGTAAAAATCAAGTAGTTTTGGGTTAAAAATATGATAATCAATTTTTGTAACCCCCCTAAGCATGGGTACAACATCTCTATGCACCAAAATGTTGCTAATTTCTAGTATGTAGATGTTTACATCATGCAGTAAGATTTAACTTGGTTTCATTCCTGTAAATTCTTAACAGGTGGGTCTGTTTGTAGTATTAGCAATGGTGTTACGCAGAAAACCTGATGTGCTAGTTTCCGCATTACCTACTTTAAACGGAACGCTAAAGCATCAAGGACAAGACAAGCTTCCGGTGATTGTGTGGATGGTAACACAAGTGAGTTAACAACATTGATTGTTCATGAGCAACACAATTCTATTTCTGATTTCATAATGTAATAATATAAAGTTTAAATATGCAGGCATCACAAGGAGACCTTGCTGTCGGGTTATACTTGTGGTCACATTTGATATTGCCAATAGTTGGGACCAAATTGGGCTCCAATCCACCAACTCGGGATCTAATATTACAATTAGTGGAAAGGTTTTTACCTTTTACTTGACTTTATTTTTCTAACATCCACTATAGATGTGGTAATATAGACGTGTTGGGTAACAGACTAATGGGTTTGGGTCAAATAATCGTTATGTGCGAGTTGAAAGTCAAAATAAGCCGGGCCGGTATCCCGTGATTTTTTGGCATTTGAAGTGTAACAAGATATTTAAATTTGGAGTAAAATGTCATTTTCGTCCCTGAGGTTTGGCCAGTTTTGCGACTTTTGTCCAAATGTTTGTTTGTTCGCATCTGGATCCAAAAGGTTTGAAATCTTGCCATTTTCATCCGGCTTGTTTACTCCATCCACTTTTCTCTTTGTTAAGTTAGGGGTATTTCCGTCTTTTTACCTAATTTGTTTTGTTTTGAAAATTTGTACATATGCTAAATGGTTGTACATAAAGTGAAAAACACCTTCGACCGATATTTTCAAGTAGATAGGATTAATTTTCGAAATTTACAGGTTTTGGTCAAGAATCTGGCCGGAATCACTAGACTGCTACCGATTTTTGGCCAATTAAGACTGGATTTGACCAATGTTGACTGCCTACTGATTAATTGGCCGATTAGATAAAAATTACTCAGTGAACCTCCGACTAGCGATTAATCGACGACTAATCCGAGGCTAGTCAGGATTTTTACAACCATGTTTTCATGTAAATGTGTTGAAATTGGCACATCTAATCTGCTAGTTTCCCCTGAGACTTTGAAACATGTGACATATTGTTTTATATGTTGTGTTCGTAGGATTTTCTCTGCTCCAAAGGCTGAAACTATATTAGTAAATGGTGCTATTCGTAAGGGTGAGCGTTTATTGCCACCATCAGCACTTGACCTGCTATTGAGAGTCACCTTCCCTTCATCATCAGCTCGTGTCAAGGTGAGACTTCTGTAGGGTAAAATGGTCATTTACTATCATTCAGATTGTTCATTTAGTAGAAAATTCTGCTAAACGGGTAAAATGATAATTTACTATTGGCACTTGACGTGCTATTGTGTCATTGTGTGCCACCTTCCCTTTAGTAGTAGTTCCTGAAAAAGGGTAAAATGGTCATTTACTATTGTTCGGAACTGCTTATTTGGCTTATAAATCAAACATGTCAGATGAAATATTTGGCTAAACGATAAAAAAAACACAGAAAAACAAAAACCATAAAAGGGGCTCATTATAGCAAAGGAAGTGGTGCATTTCAACACCACCTCACTATTCACAAGCATGAACTTTTTATACATATAATGAAACAAGATACACACTCGGGTGACCTTATTGAAAAATATTCGGGTGGCCTCTACATGCATTGTCTCGTTATCTTGAAAAAAAAAATTTTCAAGATAACGAGACAATGCATGTAGAGGCCACCCGAATATTTTTCAATAAGGTCACCCGAGTGTGTATCTTGTTTCATTATATGTATAAAAAAGTTCATGCTTGTGAATAGTGAGGTGGTGTTGAAATGCACCACTTCCTTTGCTATAATGAGCCCCTTTTATGGTTTTTGTTTTTCTGTGTTTTTTTTATCGTTTAGCCACAAATGGAGTTGTTCTAAGAAATATAATTTTTTTTGTCTCATAAACGGGTGATGACACATGGCTCTTATATAGAAGGTCTCAGGTTCACATATCGGCCATGAAAATATTATTTAGCTTTTGATTGATATTGTATAGGCAACCGAAAGGTTTGAAGCGGTGTATCCTACACTGAAGAAGGTGGCTCTTGCTGGTTCCCCTGGAAGCAAAGCCATGAAACAAGTCTCTCAACATATTATGACGGTTACGTTAAAAGCTTCGGCAGAAGGTACATTATTAAAATATTTACATTTCTAATTTTGAAGGATATATATATATATTATAACTTAATTTATTGATTATTGTTCTTTGGAAATTTTAGGTGTCCCTGAGCTATCCCATGAAGCATCAAGCATTTTTATCTGGTGCTTAACTCAAAACCCTGATTGTTGCAAGCAATGGGTAAGTTTCAGTTCTTTTTTTCTAAATCAAAATTGGTATTTATGTTTGAGCAATTTTCGATCACTTGTGGGTTCATTTGAGATACATTGGGTCTAATCAGTTTATACGAGTCAAAATGGGCCACTCTTGTAAAAATTGATAACTTGAAACTAGGCATGTGCACGGTTCGGTTTAGTTTTAAGGCAACACCGAACCAAAATGTTCGGTTTTTGGTTTTTGAAACCATTTGGTTTCTCGGTTATTCGGTTTTTGCAATGGTTCGGTTTGGTTTTTTAGAACAAAGTTACACAAGATTCAAAAATAAAAGGCATAATCCAAGATTTAAGAATCTTTCTTGGGTGTTTACATTTATGTTAATATATTTAACCTTTTGAATTAATATTGTTCACATAAACCTAACCTTCTAATCTATATTTTATGTTCCTCCAAAGTTTTATTAAGACATTTTCTTTTATAATACTTTGAAAATCATTTATATTTTATGTTAAATTTTGTAATTTATGAAAATCATTTCAAAGACAAATAAAATATTAATGCTATTATTATATATACTTAACATTCAAGAATATAATTAATAATTCCTAAGTCAATCTATAACAAACATTAAAAATGATTTTTTGGGTTATTCGGTTCGGTTTTTTAAGGTTTTCATAAAATGCAAAACCGAAATCCAACAATAAACTTCGGTTCAGTTTTTTCGGTTTCTGTTCGGTTATTTCGGTTTTCTGCTCCCCAATAGTGTGTGTAACCACAACTTAGCTGGTGAACCTATTTTGATTACATTTTAAAAACGACCCGTTCAACCTGGGGCCGTTTTCGTTAGAACCTGTTTTGACCCAAACCAAATTAAACCTTTTTAAACTGCCCACTTGACTCGGCCCGACTCACATGTTTCACATTTTCATTAAAATGACTAATTTGGTTCGTGTTGTATTATAATTTATATGTATAACTAAATATCATTCATTCCTAAATATAAATATGTGCAGGATAATTTCTATTTAGATAATCTAAAAGCAAGCATCATTATTTTGAGAAGGCTCAACGAACAATGGAAAGAGTTTTCTCTAAACCCTCCTTCTCTCGAGGCCCTCACCACAACTCTCACGAGTTTAAAGCAAAAGGTATCATGTCGAAACGGGTCGACCTGGAAACACTTTTGTCCGACTTTTCCCCAACTTATATGTTTTTTATTTATTTTTTCTTTAGAACGAGAAGGCGATGACCGACGGAGATAACTCTGGCGATCAAGCACTCTACAAGGAAGCTGATAAACACTGTAAGATGTTATTGAAACGGTTATCACGCGGGTCGGGGTGCTTGAAAGCTATGGTGTTCCTTGCTGTGGCCCTTGGTGTGGGGGCCACATTTCTGCCTCTAACCACCTTGGAGCCATTGGATTGGAACAAATTGTTTGATGTTTTAAACACCAAGCAGTTCCATTAAAAAATTAAGATGATGATGAAGAACTATCATACACAGCGTCTGCTAAGCAGGAAAGGTCAAAATTGCTTTTTAATAAAAAAGAGAATTGAGAGCTAATAGTTTTACCATTATGCCCTTAGAAATGATGATGTTATATTGATTTAATTTTATTTTATTAAGGTAACGGGATTTTAAGTTTTATGATACTGGATTTTTTTGTCGTTTATAATATCTTTTAATTGTTTATTACAGTATGTGAGCCAAAGCTCGAGCTCGACCCATTTTACACTAAAGCTCGAGCTCGACCCATTTTACACTTTAACTTGGGCGTCATTGAGTTCCATGTGTAAAACTCGTAGTTTAAATTACAGATAGTTATAAATTATATTAAAACACTTATATTTACGGGATATTGGATTTAAATAATTACAACTTTCACCAATAGGCTGATTTGTACCACGTTACTTCCAACTTTGCTGATATCGGTACCACGTTACCGAACTATCGTCACATTAGTTGCCATGTCATAAAAAAGCGAAGTTGGTTGCCATGTCATCCAAAATATCCACGTTAGATGCCATGTCAACACACAAGTGCCACATCAGCAAAAAACTAACTAGAAAGGGTTTAGTTAGTTCAGGAATGCTATCGGCCAATAAGTTGAAAGCTGGGAGTCGTGTGGTACAAATCAAAAGTTGTGAATGCTATCGGCCTTGGTGAAAGTTGGAGTGCGCTTCTCGCTTCGATTAAGATCTTGTGGTAGCGGTGTTCTGCGTGGTCCTTAAGGTCCGTCTGTGTAATTCTCTTAATTTTGATAATCATGAATGCGTGAACACAAAACATGTACTGATCCATTCAATGTTTTAGAAAATAGACCGGTGATTCAACAAGTTCCAAAGGATCACTGGTCAAACCGTCTTGCCGTCCTCTCATTCTAGTTTTCTTGCTATATATATATAGAATCACTGACCTGGTTTTTAGCCGGTTAGACCTGTTTTTCCTGGTTTGCTTACATCAGCCGGTTCAATGAAATCCGGTCAACATACGTCCAGTCTGGTTTTAAAATCACTTGATTTGTTGGTGAAATGTGTGCTAAAACCAAAGCCAGGTCAAGACGGAGTATATGGCTCTGATTCCAGTTCAATACAGTATGGTTCCTGTTCAGTTTTATCAGATTCAAAATGAAAAACAGTAAATTTGGTGTTGGCAAAAGGTTCTCAAGGTCCGACTGAATGATTAACACAACAAAACTTTGTAAATCATCAAAGCATTCAACAAATTGATGCCTGTGAAAGTAACAAGCAAAACCCGCACCATTGGAAAGTTTATTGCTATGAAACACGAAAAATACATGCGGTACCGATCATGGCAGCAGTGTGTATATATATTTATGTGATCACAGTAGGTGCAGAACGACAGGTGAATTCTAGCATCTTTGACAGCTTCAGTGCAACATCAACCTGTAGTCAAACGTATTGGTCAACCCTCGGTCAACAAACTCATAGTAGAATATTGTATTGATTTTAGACATTTACATTAATTTTTTATTTTATAGGGATCATCAGATTGTCTAAAGGTTATGTGAGATAAGTAGTACCCGCTAGTGCCCGAACTTCATATACGAGCATATTATTTCCATAAACTTAATAACTTTTATTTTAATATGATTAATGTATTGCAAAATAAAATAATCATACAAGCAACTCTGATTAAAAAAAACGTAATACATAAAAACAATTATATATGTATATAAATAAAATCGCTAATAAAAAATAAACAAACCGAGCTCGAGCTTTGGATGTAGAGCCAGCCATGCTCAAGCTCAGCTAAGCTAACGAGCTGAAGCCCGAGCTCGTTTACAACCTTATTTCCTTGTATGTATAGATAAATTACAGAGATACCTTTATGCATATGCTCAAAACTTGGTATTATATCATATTTAACCAATAAAAAGTCATTATAACAAATATACTAATTTTCAAACTTAAGTTATAGCTTTCCCTTAAAAAACTTATATTAAGATATGAGAGTTTAGATTGTAAAAAAAGAAGGGTATAATAGTCATATTACGAAATTGTGTTTAATAAAAGAAGTAAATATAAAATTTTATATATTTTGAGGGGGTAAATATGATACTATGCACGCTTTCAAGGGTATATATACGAGATTGTCCCTAAAAAGAAAAGAAAAATAAAAACAGTTTACCAATGGAGCAAGTGCTTCTTGAGAATCTCTTCCGGTTTTGGACGAATCTTTTTCGTATTGCTCAATGTAAAGACGAATTGTGGCACCTTCTGATCCGGTCCCAGATAAACGGAAAACCTACAACACACATTTACACATTTAGAAAAATTCAAAAGTTTTTATAATTTTTATATTTTATTTTACAAAATAAAGTAAATAGAAAACTCAATCAACACTAACCAAACGTGATCCGTCTTCGAATAAGTAACGAATTCCTTGATTTTTAGAGACTGAACCGTCAACCGGATCTTTGTATTCAAATTCATCGGCAGCGACAACATCTGCCACATCTGATCGTATTCCCTTTATGGTACTGCATAGATACATAGCTCAAGTTAACAGTTAAAAAGTATACAAGCCAGCTCGGCTCGGCTCTGACTCCTCTACCGAGCTGAACTTTAAGCTCAAATTCAGCTTGTTTACAACTCGAGCCAGCTCATATCAGCTCGAGCTATTTGAACAGCCCTAACAATGAAAGATAAAAATGTAACAAAAAGAAAGTTCATCAACAAGCATCAAGTAATCAAGAAATTTACGTGTTAATATCACTGACGGAGGATTGCAGCTTGACTAAGTGAGCCATTACGTCCTTTGCAGCACCCGCATCAACGTTCTTTAGAGGAACAAATTAATTTTCATCAATATCAATCTCTATTGCGATTTTCTTTTATTTTAAGAGTAAAACTCCATCTTCGTCCCTGAGGTTTGGCCAGTTTTGCGACTTTTGTCCAAATGTTTGTTTTTCCGCATCTGGATCCAAAAGGTTTGAAATCTTGCCATTTTCATCCGGCTCGTTAACACCATCCATTATTCTCAGTTAAATTAGTGGTATTTCCGTCTTTTTTCTAACTTAAAGGGCAATTTGGTCTTTTTCAGTTCATTGAAAAAGACTGATACCCTTGAAAAAGACCGAATTGCCCCTACAGTTACAAAAAAGACAGAAATACCCCTGACGACTTAACGGAGAAAAATGGATGGAGTTAAGAAGCCGGATGGAAATGGCAAGTTTTTAAACCTTTTGGGTCCAGATGCGGAAAAATAAACCTCTGGACGAATTGCCCCTACAGTTACAAAAAAGACGGAAATACCCCTGACGACTTAACGGAGAAAAATGAATGGAGTTAAGACGCCGGATGAAAATGGCAAGTTTTTAAACCTTTTGGATCCAGATGCGGAAAAACAAACCTCTGGACGAATGTCGCAAAACCGGCCAAACCTCAGGGACAAAAATGGAGTTTTACTCTTATTTAATTATGTTTTTGTTTTATCATAACTTGAGAAGTAAAAATTACCTCGTAATCATAGCGAGTATAATAGTGACGGCCAAAAGTCGCCCAGTGTAGCTTCACAATATCTTCAACGGTCACAAGTTTCCCGCCATCGAGATTGTCCTTGTTTTTGTGAGCCAGAATGGATAACCAAGCCAATACAGCCCAGATTCCGTCTTTTTCACGAATATGGTCCGACCCTGTGTAATAAAAATGAAAACATATTATTATAACCAGTATATTGGACCTGCGCTTTGCGGCAGAACTGTTAAATCGAACGAAAAGCGTAAAAACGTTAAATCACGCACGCCTGTTGCGGTGTGTTAACACGCAAAAATTCGACCAAAACATAAAATATAGAAAAAAATAAACAAGTCAACTTAGGATCCGTGTGTTGCGATTGGGCCGTTACGGGCAAAAATAGACGCAAAAATGTTGAACCACACACGGGCATTGCAATGTGCTAACTCGCAAAATTTAGACCGAAATGTAAACAAAAAATTTGTAAGAGATGAAAAGTAGATGCCTAAGTTGAAAGCGGAAAAGTGTTGGGGTTAAGAATGAAATGCGCTTCGTGACAAATTTGTAAAAGATGAAAAGTATATGGGTTAAAAGTAAACAAATGAACAATAAAAGACGTTAAACCATGCGCGCGCGTTGCGGTGTATTAACTCGCAAAATTAGACCGAAACGTAAAATATAAAGAAGAATAACTAAGTTGACCTAGGACCTACGCGTTGTGACGGGGCCGTTAAACCATAAAAATATTTTGTGACCAAAGTTGAAAGTGGAAACGTGTTGGGAGTTAAAAATGAAAATGTTGGGTTAAAAATGGAAAAGCATTTTTGACAAACTTGTAAAGGTTGAAAAGCATAAGGTTAAAAAATAAAAAAAATATATAATGAAAAGTATAAGGGTTAAACATGGAAGGTTGAAAAGTAAAAGGGTTAAAAGAAAAAAAAGAAATAATGATTTTGTGAGGGGAGAAGATTTTGGTAAATAATATATAGTTAATATGCAACTGTAAGTTTCTTTGTATTCACAAAGGAAAAAAAAACTAGTTTACCTGTTCCAAAACTTTCTTCACCACAAATTGAACATAAACCAGCATCCATCAAGTTACCAAAGAATTTCCAGCCAGTTGGTACCTAAAAAGATTAAAATTTAGTTAGTTTACTTACAGAAAAAGAAAACGGTCTAAACCCGTAGTTATATCTATACTGTATGTATATGAATACCTCAAAAAACTTAAGCTTCAGACTATTAGCTACAACATCAAGAGCAGCAGATGTTGGCATGCTCCTACAGGCAGACAATTTACAGATAAAAATAAAAATTCGTTTCCATCGGACTTGGATGTACACAACTTAGTAATTGCATGATGGTATGACGATATAAAAAACTTCGTTTCCAACGGACTTGATGTACACAACTTAGTAATTGCATGATGGTATGACGATATAAAAAACTCCTATACAATTTTGAAAATTTGGAATGGTCGCCATAATATATGAGCTATAAATATGCTATTTTGTCACATCAACCAACTTTGGCCCCTCAACTTTGGCGTTAACCAACTTTGGCCCCTCAACTTTGGCGTTAACCAACTTTAGCCCCTCAACTTTAATATTGACATGTTTAGCCCCTCAACTTTAATATTGACATGTTTAGCCCCTTAACTAAAACAACTTTAGCCCCTCAACTTTAATAATAAACAACTTTAGCGCCTCAACTTTAATAATGACATGTTTAGCCCCTTAACTACATCGAACAACTTTATCCCCTCAACTTTAATAATAGACATGTTTAGCCCATCAACTTTCATAATAGACATGTTTAGCCCCTAAACTTTAACAATGACATGTTTAGCCCCTTAACTAAAACATCAAACAACTTAAACTCTCGCGATTTGCTTATTTTTATCTACGTTTCGAACCCGCTGCAGAGCGCGAGTGGTAACCCCCTAGTTTTATAAAAAGGAAGTGAACCACGCAACAATTCGATGAATTAAGCAAGTTATATATAAACGAAGTGTAACCTGGCAACACCCTTCAAACCAGATGAAAAGTAGGGAATGGCTTGAACAGCATTGGCAGCAATGATGGCAACAGAATCCGAAGGTGTAACAAAAAACCTAAAACCGTAAAAAAAGTTTATCAGCTAAGACTTCCAAGAGGTAAATCGGTAACCGTAGTAGTTCATATTTTGCATCAAGTAGGATTTTACCTTTGCCAAGGATCATGTTCCTATCAGCATCACCATCAGCAGCAGCACCAAACTCTGGTGGGTTACTATCCGCATTATTACCCAATCCCATTCTTGCTACCAACTCTTTTGCATAAGTTAGGTTAGGATCGGGATGTCCACCACCAAAGTCTTCCTGCTTGCATCAAAAGTTCAGTGGGAAAAAAAAGTAGAACACAAATTTAGATAGGGAGGGTGGAGCGAGTTGGGTAATGGGTCAGGTTGAAATGGGTCAATGGGTTCAGTTTTAGTGTTGGATGAAATGATCAGGGTCAGTCCAGGTTAGCAGCAAGCATCTTTTGTCTCATTTTCTAAAATCTTCCATAAACAATTAACAATTCAAGTGTATATATAAAGAGTAAGGTTATCGTACAAATGAGCTTAACATACTAAAAGTGAGGAGTGAAGGAGGGATTTTTTTCCCATCTTGTCAAACACGTATTTTAGTCCCAGAATCTAAAAAAATTGGTGTATTTACACTAGTAGAGTAATTATGTAATTGCATAATTACTCTACTAGTGTAAATACACGATTTTTTTTACATTTTGCAACTAAACATCATGCTTAAGTAGATGGAAAAAAAAACAAAAACAAAAAACAAAATCTTCCTTCACTTCTCATGTTTAGTATGTTAAGATCCATTTGTATTTGATTTTTATCCTATATATAAATATAATCCACATTCTTAAATAAAACCAGTACTCGTTCAACCCATTTAACCAGTTCCCCTTTTAGCTAATTTTTTTAAATATGACCTGTTAACACAATCAAAATCAACCCGTTTGTACGTAAACAGGCCCAAACTGTCAACTTTAGCTAAAATTTAAGAACAAAATGAGACGATTAGATAAGTAGAAATAGTCATCTTGTAGATTTTTTGTATGGTCAGAGTGGGCCAGGTTGGGTTCACTGCAAACACTTTTTTTGTCCATTTTTAAAAACATTTACTAAATATTTATTGTAAGCAATAAAAATAGACTTTGGGCAATTGTCAACCTGGTTGACTTGTTCAGGCTATTTAATCAGTTCCCTTTCTTAATGAAGTTTTTTTAATTTATTGACCCTTGTAACTAAAATCAAAGAACAAACAAGATTGGATTAGACGAGCAGAAATAACCTTAGGAACACAGTTCAATAACGAGCTCTCCTTTGCACCAAGCTCTTCAACAAACATACGTTTAGCATAAGCTCCACCAACTCCATGAAGTGCATCAAAACTATAAATCACAGCATAATTAGCATTAATAGAATATCGAATAAACACAAATAATAGAAAGATAACAGTGTGTGAGTACGCACCAGAAACTAAATTGTGGAGATGCAATTAACTTTTGGATGGACTGGAAGTCAAAGATTGACCTGAAAAAAATTCACTTAACCATTGGTGGAATGCAGCATTGATGTTTAAGTTTTAACTCGTTCTTTTTTATCAAGAATTATAGCATACTTCATCAATTTCACATAGTCACTTGCTGAGTCAAAGACATCAACATCAAATTGACCGTTAGGACCCGAAAAGTTTGAAATCCCAGTTACTGAGATATCCACCTGTATAAGCATCTCAAGAATGTTATCAATCTGGTGCTTATATTATAGAGTAAATTGCATTTACATCCTTTAAGTTTGAGCCAAATTACAGACGTTGTCCTTTAACTAATGAAATTACACTGGATGTCCTTTATGTTAATGTTTCTCATTAGGCGGTGTCCTTTTGCCCTAACCCAGTTAATTTTCTTCTGTTGACTCTTAATACATGTCACTCGTATGAGGTCATAATGGTCATTTTCACTTATTAACTACCACAAAATTAAACAAAATAAGTGAAAATGACCATTATGCCCTCATGTGGGTGGCATGTGTTAAGAGTTAATTGAAAAATTAATTGGGTTAGGGCAAAAGGACACCGCCTGATGAGAAGCAGTGGCATAAATGACATGTGTAATTTCGTTAGTTAAAGAACAACACCTGTAATTTGGCTCAAACTTAAAGTACGTAAGTAAAATGCAATTTACTCTAATATATATTTTTTTATTAATATACTTATAGCTTGACGACTTAGATTACATCAGGTAGGCCTTCTGCAATAAAATACTCCTTTATTGTTTTTGTGTTCTCAAAGATTTTATCAGTAATTCCTTCGGGTGCTGGCCCACCATTTCCCATATTGTATTTAATTCCAAAATCCTGAAAAAATGGGCATGAAAATATAAATTGATTTAATTCCACTGTTTATATCATGTTCATGGTTTTGCTGCTTACAAGCATATTTACAACATACCTCATTGGGCCCACCAGGGTTGTGACTAGCTGTCAATATGAATGCCCCATTTGCTTTGGAACCCTAAAACATTAGAAGTGTTAATGTTAAGCTACTCATTACCATTTGGTAGAGAGGAATTTAAAACGGATAAGCTTACATCAGCCCCAATTCGTTCCCGTACAACTGCTGATACAGCAGGTGTGGATAAAAGTCCATTTTGGCCAACCCAAACGCGTCTTACACCATTTGCAGCTGCCATTTTAATTATAATCTGCAGTATTTTAGATTATATAAGTTCACTAGGAAAAAGAAAACAAGTAAACAACTATATGGTTCCAGCATTATTATTGTTAGTAATATTACAACTACGTTACATGAACAATAATTTGACTGTCTTTTTTGTGTTTTTGTATTATTGTATACTTTTACCACTCAACTTTCAGCATTGACACTTACAACCCCTTAACTTTCTAAAGACTTTGTAATCGAGTTTTACTTTATGTAGGCGTTGGTATAAATTCAAGTTGATTTACGTTTCAACGTAAATTTTTCCCGGAAATGAGTTGGGTCAAATATAATGTTCTTATGCTTATTATTATGTACGTTTCCGGTTGGTCTACGTTTTGAGTTTTGACGTAAATTTTATTTTTTTCCGGAAATGAGTCGGTTTAGATATAATACGTTTTGTACTTATTTTTATGTACATTTTCAATTGGTTTACGTTATGACGTAAATTTTGTTCAGAAATGAGTCGGGTCATATATAATACGTTTTCATTAGACGGTATAAATTCGAGTCACTTTACGTTTCGACACCATCGCAACGCGCCGTACCATTCTTTAACTTACAAAAAAACGATTTTCTTACATGCGTATTTTTATGCACGTGTCAGTATAAATTCAAGTTGGTTTGCATTTCAACGCAAATTTTCTTCGGAAATATGTCAGGTCAAATATAATATGATTTCATGCTTGTTGGTCTACATTTTGACATAATTTTTCTTCGGAAACCAGTCGGGTCAAATATAATATGTTTTCATTAGACGGAATAAACTCGAGGTACTTTACGTTTAAACGCCGCGGCAACGTTTGGGGCAATTTACTAGTTGTTAAACAATACTGTTCTTTCCTCGTTTTAAAGAGATAATTTCCAGAAGTAATTCCAAGATTAAATGTTAGAAAGTTAATTCAAAAGGTTTTACATAATCACCTGGATTGCATCCTTTGAGTAGTACCGTCCATCACCCGAAACAACAAGTGTAGAACCTTTAATGTTCTCTGCAGAAAGGGCGTTGAATGTCGATTGAACGAAATTATGCAAGTAATGTGGTTGGGTGAATACTTTAACCTGAAAATTTAAAGCAATAAAAATTTATTATTACAGTCGTGCTGGCTGCTAAAAAACTAATGACACCTATAATACCCGATGTGGGCTACTGTATGGGGCATGGGGCAGTGGACCCGTTTAACTAGTTTTTAGTACTACATAAAAATGGATATAAAAAATACCACATCTCCATTCAAATTTGTCACTAATTTAAGCGATCTACATCTAGACTCGTTATTGATGTAACTATGGTCGTATCCTACATTCCTACATATTTCATATCCAGAGTTTTAGCTAGTATGTATTAATTCGTAACTCGAATACATAGTAAAGAAGGATGCATATTTAATATGCGTCAAGGTGTGTTTATGTTATGGTAAAAGAACAACACTAATGCACGTTTCCTATTACATAACACATTCTTTAGACAACTATTACTAGCGTATTATTTGTCTAATCATCAATACAAATCAACGTAAAGGAAAAAAGAATACCCACATTTGTCTATCTTAGCATCTATCAAAAAAGTTTTACATTTATTTATAAACCCTACACTAGACAATTCAGATGGAAGTTTAGAGATACATGACGACTTGTACAAGCTACAGCACCTTCTACAAAGGTATTTGATCAACTCATATAACAAAATATTTGACTCTCAAATATTTTACACCTGTGTCTGGTTTAATTTTGAATTGGGACTATCGGCTCTACTTCAATGTGAAACCTTTAACATCAAAATATTTTCCTATGGAAGAAGCATAACTCAGCTTTTTTAGTTTTTACTGGACTCTAGATACATCTCTAATCCTAATTTTATACTAATCTATAGCCTTAAGGAAGCTTATTCTAATTAAAATTGCTTAATATCTAAGAACCTACGTGGGGTGATTGTGTTACACAGTTACCTAGACATACTCCATTCATCCTTAGTTGTAACAAACACTTATGTGGCATGCAACTTTAGGGGCTTCTTTGTCCATCTGATGATAGTCTTGTTTTCTACAAACTGTTTTTTATAGAACTGTTGATCCAGGAAAAAAAAGTACGCATATGTAAAAGAAAACTGACATAACGTTCATCAAAATGGGACATATATAAATTACAACTAAAAAATGTTTTAAAGAAGAACATTATAGGAAATTTGAAGCCAACATGCCTACATAGGTTTGTCACTGGAATCCTATCCCTATAATGCTGACTGCTGAAATGCACTGCCTTATTGTCTTAAACCATCAACGAATATTCAGTATCAAGTTATTGAATAAATATCTTAAAATTACAAGTAATGGAACTTTTTGTAAGCTACTTTTACCTCATAATCAAAGTCAGCTTTATTAATTTGGAAATTTAATCATAACATTTTCTGAATTTAAAATTTGGCATAAAACAGTTTACTACAAACAACCATAAACAAAACAAAGTGGATTCTTTTATTGGAAGGAAGCACTATGAACTTTCCAGTCCATTAAAACTGTCATCTTCACATCCAGTATAATGTAATGTCTGGACCAATGAGATCCAAACACACCGCTTACATCACTTCATTTTCAAATCAAACCAACTTTACTGTAATTCAAATCCAACACATATCATCATCATACAGATCTGTGCAAAATAACACATATGAATACAGATCCATCATATCACACACCACAATCTAAATGTACAATCTGGAGCAAACATAAACACAATCTGATCTCACTTTAAACACGCATCAACACACTAAAAAATTACAACACTAACACATTCAACATCATAACACCACAATCTAAATGTACGATCTGGAACAAACATAAACACAACCCGATCTCACGTTAAACACGCATCAACAACAGTAACAAATATAGCACTAACACAATCAACATCAGAACGCCACAATCTAAATGTACGATCTGGAACAAACATAAACACAACCTAATCTCATTTTAAACCGGATCAACACACTAAAAAAATACAACACTAACACAATCAACATCATAACACCACAATCTAAATGTACGATCTGGAACAAACATAAACACAATCCGATCTCACGTTAAACACGCATCAACAACAGTAACAATTATAGCACTAATACAATCAACATCAAAACGCCACAATCTAAATGTACGATCTGGAACAAACATAAACACAATCCGATCTCACTTTAAAACACTCATCAACACACTAAAAACCTAACAAAATTAACATCAAAACACCAAGATCTAAATGTACGATTTGGAACAAACATAAACACAATCCGATCTCACGTTAAACACGCATCAACAACAGTAACAATTATAGCACTAATACAATCAACATCAAAACGCCACAATCTAAATGTACGATCTGGAACAAACATAAACACAATCCGATCTCACTTTAAAACACTCATCAACACACTAAAAACCTAACAAAATTAACATCAAAACACCAAGATCTAAATGTACGATTTGGAACAAACATAAACACAATCCGATCTCACGTTAAACATGCTTCAACAGCACTAGAAACTATAACATTAACACATTCAACATCAAAACACCACAATCTAAATGTACGACCTGGAACAGACATAAACACAATCCGATCTCGTTTCAAACACGCATCAACAGCTCTAAAACTTTTAAGTTTTAACACAATCAACATTACAAAATTCAAAAAAAGCGACGGATCTACGTAAAAAACGAAATCTAATCATATGAAACACAATTTAGGGCAAAGAGCAAACTAACCTTCTTCCTGAGTCCAGATGTACCAGGCTTCTGGCCTTCAATTGGAGATGTTTCGACGCGATTGACGGTGAAATTAGCCATTGCTTTTGAGATTTTTTTCCTGTGATGTTAACGAATTATAAGACGATCAAGCTATACGTATAGTAGATGTGCGTGCGTGTGTGTTTGTGTGTGAGAGAGAGAGAGAGAGAGGCTTACAGAGAGAGTAAGGAAGGTTAGCGAGAAGATGAAGAGAGTGAGTGATGCTTATGGAGAGAGTGAGATATACGGAAACACGTGGCGGGGGATATTCTATTATTTGCAACCGCATGTAGAATTCAGAAATCAGAGCGCTTCACACGGTGATTGTGCACTGGATAGAGACTATTTAAACTAGGACGAGCATGGTATCCGTTCGGTACTGAAAGTACGGATACTGAAAGATGGAAAAAGTGAGTACCACTACCTATACTTACCAGTGTTTTACCCGTAATACCGGTACCAAAAAACGAGGAAAGTGAGTAACGGTACCGAATATACCCGGTACGGTTCAGTACCAGTACGGTACGGTTTGGTACCAGTACCGGGTACCAAATGCTCGTCCCTAGTTTAAACCGAATAGGTTTGTGGGTTTGGATGGTTTGAGATTTAAACGGGTTTGGTTTGTAGTTCAGGTTTTGTGATTTAATGGTTTTGGCGGTTTGGTTCGATTTAAAACTTAGGCTATACGGTGTGGACAGACGCCCCCTTCCACATCAGGGCTTTAATGCTTGGCACACCGCTTCGAGGAGCCAAAATGGGCCGCCATAGTTGGTTCGTTATAACCTTAATGGGTGTTTATAGGCAGACATATAAGAGAGATGAGGGTGAGATGGAGAGAGAGTTTGTTTGTTTACATTATTTTAAACCAATCACGTGCTGTCATCTTAACATCTTTTTCAGTAAACATACACCGTGTTTGCTAAATGGTGGGCTAGTTAAAGCTTCACTACGTACATGACAATGAGGTAATAGTTTAACTAGCCTCTTCTAATTAAACCACAATCATATAGTCTTATAACCGATTGTTTGGCCTTTGTTATTTTGTAAGCTTTTGGAACATGTGATTATGTATATATAATATGATCGTAAATAAATTTACTGTTATCATATTTTTTGAAAACAAGCTAATGGTTAAGAAAAAAACAAATATGAGTAAATCGTAAAAACGCGTTGTTAAACCGCCAAACTAATAAAACTGTGGCTGGCGCATCCAAAGCGGTTTTGTTTCTTAAAATCGTAGTTAGTGGTTCATCCGCAAACTTGTGGCTAAACTGTCCAAATCAGACTGTAAACACCCTAAAGTTAATTAACTTTGCTAAGTTGGACTAATATGTTAATTGTGTTGGAAAACGTTGGTTTTTCAAATACAACAAAAATAAAAATGCTCTCTTGTTGTTCAATGCCACTTAAAAAAATATGAATATGATACATGTATTTAAAGGAAGGAAAAACTCTAAACCAATATCTTTAGCTGCTAAGACTAAACAAACAAAAACTTATGTCATGTGTTTAACATGATTCCTTTAAAATAATTTGCATCTACTCAAGAATTATTTCTCACGTACAATTATGTAAAGAACCATGGAACAAACTCAAGAACTACCAAACCTTGATACTATTTACCCAAAAAATTAAACGAAAATGCACCAACAATCTTCACATCACACGATGTAAAGCAATACAAGAATTGAGAATACAGATACAGTCGATACAAAATAAGAACGCCAAAAACACTAACAGACTCGATATGGAAGACAAACAGAAGTAGCGACCGGTGGACACTGAAGACGTGTGAATGCAATAAGTCTGAACTCGTTCTGATCATCACAAGTTTTTTTTTCTTTTTTGTGTGTTAATGACCATTACCCAATACGTTGATCTATCACAAACCAACAACATTATCTTTAAAGGGCTCCATAGCGGTAACTACATAACTTTAACCATCGTTTGTCACTTTTGTTCACACCTTATGATGATAACCTAGTACTCTAGTCGTTCTTAACTCCGAATTGTCATATATGTTCGGCATTAGAAACATCTTTCTCTTTTGTCACATGTGTTTCAAATTTGTTTATATTTTATGTTCGTGACTTTTACAAGAAAACGGGCAATAGTAGTGACAGATGTGAACACTTTAAATTTGTCTTCTATCATATAGGCATACATATAGAACCTTTTTTTTTTCTAAAGTTTAGCAATCACTTTTTAACACCTTACACCTATAAAACTTTGAAGTTTTATTTGTTCATATGAGCAAAGATATAGAAGCTTTTTTGTTTTTCGTAAACCTGAATGTTTACACAAGAATGCATATAAAAACTATAATATTTTCTTTAGGGGCGGAGCTAGTGTATTAGAAGAGTAGCACGGGTTACCCCTTAACCATGTCTCCGTACTGTTTTCGTAGTGTAAAAAAATAATTAAAAAATCAGTTTTATACAAAGGATACCTCTTAATCTAAAAAAAAATTGAATGCCCCTAAATTTTTAGGTTAGCCCTGCTATATATTTTCTCATGTGAGCATCTTTGAAATCTATAAACTTTCTTTTCGTTTTGTGATTGTTCACATATAGTTTTCTTCTACTTGTAATTATTGTTCATGTGTGAGCGTCTATTAAATTTTCAATTTACTTCTCCATGTGATTGTTTACAAATTATCAACTCTAAGCCTTTTACTATCACTTCGTCAGGGGAGGACCTACCTTATTGGTAGGGGTAGCCTCCGTTATCCTTTAACGCTCCGGCGGTAGTGTAAATTTTGAATAAATATGACGTTTTTTCGATTTCGTTACCCCTTTCTTTAAAACGTCACCCCTATGAAAGTTTTGTAGATCCGTCACTGCTCTTCGTATAAACGCCTCATAAAAAAAACATAGAGTTGAAGTCTTGGCAAATTTAATGATTCTGAAATTTAATTATTTTGAAAAAAAACAGATATATTGGACGCAATGTTATGCAACTAAATAAAACTAGAAAATAATAGAAAATAAAAAAAATCAATGTAATAAATAATGCTTAAAAGCAACTATATAAATAATCAACTCAATATTTTAATCTCAAGATTCTCCTCGTTTGTTGGGTTATCACAAAATAAAAAATATAAATAAATAAATAAATTATCTATGAACGTATGGCTCTAACATACACTTTTTGAATACCGCCACATTCGTCGTTGTTCTATACGATTGATTAGTAAGTTGGGAGATGCTTCATGCTTGTTTGGCCCCTCCTGTTTGAATATATTTCATGTTTGCATTGATTTGTATACGTTGTCCCTCTTTTAAGTAATAAATCTACCACTTTAATTATACTTGTGGTCAGGGGCGGACCTAGCATGTTACTAGAGGTAGCATCCGTTACCCGTTGACTCTCCGACAGTAGTGTAAATTTGAGAAAAATTATCTTTTTTCGATTTCGCTACCCTTTTTATATGAAACATTGCCTCTATAAAAATTCTCTAGATCCGCCACTTCTTATGGTCAGATTTGTCAATTTTTTTACATTTCAATACGATGATGTTTATTTCTAACATAACCTTATTTCAGCATATAGATATATTCCAAATTTTGTCAAAAACAAACACACATATGTGCATATATATATATATATATATATATATAATGTAACATATATGTATAGATAATCATATACAAACAATTTGCTCATGTGAATTACTAGAATAGTTATTTATGTTTGAACTAAAGAGTAGTTATTAGACCACTTGGTGTGCTATACCGCCTTATGTCAGATCAATCATAATGGCACCCTATAGCACATCTTCTTCATTTTCTAGGCGTCAAAGAGGGGGCTATGAAGGGGGTCCATCACAGTAAGATCATATGATGTGGTATACTGCGCTTGACCACATTAGACTCGTTAGCACCCTATAGTGCCCCCTAACCATTTCCCAGGCGTCAAAGGGGGGCGCCATAGGTCATTTCACCAAGCCCATAACGAGCGTTTTGCACGATTGTTGATGTTGGTGGTTAACATGCGTTCCCCAACAACCCGATTTAATAAAAAAGCTATAATACACACCAATCACAAACTAAGCATTGTATTTTTAAGTGACATTGTATTTTTTATTTAAATTATGAGTTTTTTATTTTATTCATGTTATTTAAATTTAAATTAATATATCAAAATTAAATATGTTTAAATTTAAATAAAAATAGTTATTAGGTACTGATGATATAGGCTCTAAAACCATTGCAAGGATATTAAAGGAAGGGGCTTTAAAGCTCCCCCCCCCCCCCCCCCCCCCACACACACACACACAAATATGAGGTGGTGCTGACTTAGCATAATAAAACTCTTAGGGGCTTTAAACAACACCCACCAGCCTAACGAGCGTCAATGGAATGTGTAGGTGGGGCTCAATGATTCCAGCCAATCAGATATTTTCCACTTTTTTGTATTTTATTTAATGGGGGGGCTTTAAACCACACCCACCAGCCTAACGAGCATCAATGGAATGTGCAGGTGGCGATCAATGATTCCAGCCAAACATATTTTTTCCTCTTTGATTTTTTTTTTATTTTGTTTAATATGGGGCTTTAAAGGGGCATTATCATACAACGTGCAAATTAATGATAAAGCATCTCGCTTATGTGGTGCATACGTGGCTTTGATATGACACTATAAAGCCCATATGTAACACCTCAAAAATGGGTTTGTTAATCAAACCACGTAAATATTGAAGAGCAGGTAAAAGACCGCTAGTGGTAAAAGTGAACCCGTAAACAAAATAACTAGGAACAAGTTAACCTAGTTAGTAATATGGAAATAGCAATAAACAATGAGTTGTAGCTCTTAATAAATAAGACCTCAAACATGAGGGACCAAAAGGGGAAAGGTTGTAGAATATATAAAAATAAAATTTAAATAAAAACTACACACACAAAAGGTGTGTGTGTGTAGCGACCAGGAGCAAAACAAAGGGGGTGAACCCTTGTTTTGCTTAAATCATCAAATTGAAGGATGAATTGAGCTTAGAATTGATGCATGAACGCATATCAATGATCACCTAATCGAAAGGATCATAAGGTATGTCTTAAAACCTAGATTGGTGAAAGTTGTGAATTGAGACAAGTAGATTACTTGCAATTAAATTGTTGGATGATGATCTAAAGATGAAATGAAGTGTATGTGTATGCTTGATTTCGTTAGACATAAAGAAATTATGCACTAGTTGATATAAGATCACTTGTAAGAGATTAACAAGTAGATATTGAAGTGGGTTTTGATAATATAATGAAGTTGATGATATACCTATGTTTAGGATCATCATGCATAGTAATAATATGAAAGGTACTTGAACAATTGATGAGTTTGAGTACATATTCATACTTGCTATGAAATGGTTTTGTACAAAATGATGAAATAGATGTAGAGATAATGTTAGCAAGTATTTGAGATCAAGCTGTATGCTAGTTGTATATAAAACTTGATTATATTAAATATTCGGATGAATATCTAAGTAATATGGTGGAATGAGTTTTTACATAAAGATGAAAACTCTTAGTCCTAGTACAATGAATGGATAAATTAGTACTGATAATCGAAAGCTAAGTTAACATTATGTTAACAATTGCACGAACTTGTTTAAGTGAAAGAAATAATATAACTTAGTTGAGAAAAGTAGTTAAAATGGTAGCTTACAAATAATGACTACCGGGAATTTGATAAGTTGTTTAAATGAGTTGTTAAACTTAATTGCATATTCGTGTATGTTAATAAGTAGTTGACTTTCAAAAGTCAAACCGACCTATAATAAAATCAAATGGTGATTTTGATATAAAGTCTGTAAGATGGAATGGTCTTGATAAATAATGACAATCTAACCATCTTGCAAAATGATAAAAGGTAGTTTGACACTTGACAAGCTAGGAGGAAGCTTGGAGAGAAGCGGGTCAAACGGATCGAGTATGCGGATAAAAGGCATAATCAGACGTCAACGTAAGTAAAGCTTACATCTTTAAAATAATATAATTTCTTATGTAGTTGCATAAAACGTTTTGGGTATTCTGAACAGATTCCGAAATATAAAAGTTCCAATACGGACAGATACGGGTTGGAATAAGTGAATATGATATTGAATCATGATTTGTGGTAAAAGGGTAAAACGGTAAATTAGTCATGTGATGACGACTAAATAAGGAGTTTTGAAAAGGATACCATATGGCGTAAGCCATAGTGGGTCAAGCGAATTAAGAGATAATTTTTAAGTAATATGATCATATAGTGTAAAACGAAATGGGTTAAACAGGTGAGATGGCAAATAAGTGTCATCTCATAATGACAGATGGTTATTTAGACCGAACGGGTCAAATGGTGATAGTATCACCATTTGACAATGATGACTAATATCGCTTGTTGAATTTTTGTGTTCTTAGAAAAAACAGAGCATGATATTTGGACAAATCAAATGTATGAGCCAAGCTAGGTACGTGTAATGGGTCAAAACTTTCAACAAGGACTTAAAGGTCCTATGAGAGTTAAATGAGTCATAAATGAATAATGGATTACCTAAGCTAAGGTAAATCCAATAATCTAATCCGTAAACATTATGTTCTCAAGAACATAATGATTTTACATAGATTATGGTTAAATGTTCATTTTGGTCAAAACATGTTGTGGTAAGTCCTTCGTCATAAAAGAAGAGACTAAGTTGACCAAAATGCCCTCAAGTGATGAAAATAAGTAAACGACTCTAATATTAGTTTAAGATTGAGTTTTATAATATAATAGACCATTTCGGTAACGTAAAAGAGAAAAGCATAAGCCTTTTGGTTTATTGCCTTTTAAACGGTCTTTTTCGTAAACTGTCGAACTAAAGGGTGGATATTGGATGAAATAAATTTTTGATAATAAATCCACCACAAATAATGTTGTGGTGGAAATTAGATAGATATCCTAGCGTATGAATGATAAGATAGAAGGTTTGGTTGAAATAAGCGTTGGATTACGCTAAAACAACCAAACAGGTCAAAATAAATAATATATAAAGGTTTAGTTGATAAAGCGATGTATTTTGCTAAGGCAACTATACGGATAACAATGGAGCGTTAATGCATACCGAAATGGATGCGTAAATGTATAGTCTAGTTTAAATGGGGTTAAAGGGCAAAATCGGAAATGTTGAGCATAAATCAGAATAAATACATAATTCATAATAATAAGTACTCGGGTCAAGAATTTCAGGTTAAATATGTAAGAAAACATTTTATGGTTATTTAGAAACAAGTTTCATGAGAAACGGATATAGATTTAACAAGTTACGAAAGTTTCGTAACAAAAACGACAAACTAGAAAAGTTCTTACGACGGCCATATTAAGCTACGATGGCCAGCCGTAGCCCACGGTTGGTAACCGTTGAATAAAGCAGGAAATAATGTTTTACTGACGTGTCATCATAGGTTCCGAGTTGTGTTTTAAATGTTCAGGACTTGAAACGGGTCGAACGGAAGATTAACCAAATCTGCAGCAAAACTGTTGCAGAAGGTACCGTCGCCGACGGTACACTCGGCCATCGCCGACGCAATGTCTTTGTTCCGACGTGTAAACCTACTGCATACCACAATAAAGTTCCAACGCTAGTTTACAAGAGGCGTCGCCAACGCGGCAAGGTGCCGTCGCCGATGCCACCTTAAAATTTAAAATTTCTGTGTGATTTATTTGACTAGCTCGTTAAGTTGTATTTTTTGGTAATTTGCTATAATACTAACATTTAGCAAATTTCCAATTCAGGGTAATCGTAAGCACTTATGGATGACGATCAAGGCCGATGAAGAACAGAATACAATCAAAGATTAAGCTTCCGCATTTGTTTTCAATATTTCAAAACAAAATAGTAAGAATACGTCAAAATGTTTAACGTAAATAAAGTTTAATAAACGCCAAGATTTGAAGTGACGTGTAATCGCATTTACTCGTTTAAATGCGAAATTTTATAGAAATTTCAATAGTATAAGATAGGGTCTTACACCATAGAAACTTTATACCACACCACCTAACCTTATTACGCTACTTTAAACTTGTAGCGTAACAATAATTATTATAGTGGATAGGTTGTAATCGGATTTGTCTATTTTTTTGTATTTCAATACAATGTTTATTTCTAATGTAACCTTGTTTCAGGATATAAATATATTCCAAATTTTGTCAAAAAAAAACACATGTCTGTGTATATATAACATATATATAGAGAATCAAATACAAACAATTTCCTCGGGGTAAAGTACTAGAAAAATTATGTTTGAATTAGAGTAGTTATTATTACGCTACTTTAAACCTATAGCATAACAATAACTACTCTACTTCAACAAAAATTATTATAGCGTTTGACACATTTCACATGCTAAAATCTACTATACCATATCCCACCCTTATCTTATACATGTATGTAAGGAAAAAAGTAAATATGATGATGTTTCGAAAACAACCTAAATTTTTATCTGAAATTTTCAAAATCACCCCGTTTTACTTAATTTATATCAAACATACCCTACTTTAATTAAAGAACTAGAAACTACTTTAAAGTTAAAAGCTTATTTGGTTCACAACGTTTCATGGATTAAGAATTTATATTCATGTCACACAAGCAAGGGATGTGTTATGAGAAACATTGTCATTTGTCAATGAATAATTTTTTATGTCAATTGTAAAATTAGGAAAAAAAAATAACTTTGTAGATATTTAAGTAAAATCATGTAGTAATATTTGTATTAGAAATTTTTAAATATAATTAAGAGGGAGAAGGAATATGCATGATAAATGGATATTCTTTTTTGAGAAAATAAAATCAAGATTTGTTTAATAAACAATGGATAAGAAACTTAAACCCGTGACGAGAACCAACCCCTCATTTAAAAAAAAAAAGAAGACAAGTTGTCCATAACCCTACGACAAATTGTTCGCATGAGCACACTCCAAATCAATCCCCAAAAACCTTCTCCCAAAAACATTATTTTGTGCCTTCCTTGATTTATCTATCCCTATCACTTTCATTCACAAGACTACTCAACATTTTTTTATTATTTTTATATAAATATAAATATGTAACCATACACTAATACATATTATTATTAATATACTATTAATTTGCATTAGGTTTTAGTATTAATGTATTGTACTATATGTTAAAATAGTGTTTTATGTATTGCTTTGTTGCAAATTGTGTTGTTTTATTTGTAAGTTATTATTATTTATAATAGTCTAACTAATTTAGCCAAAATCTTAATTTTCTTTTATAACTTGTAAAATATAATGTTTTATAAAATTATGAGCATGTAGTTGAAACCTGATAATTTTTCTCTACATTTCAACCTGAGTTTTAATAAAAACAGAGCATGGCCAAATATATAATATATTATTATTTAAACAATGTCGTATAATAGTACATGCTCGTTATCATTATTTTGAATTTGGGTTTCATCTTTATATATATTATTTTTCATTTTATTTTTTAGATTGTTTTTTTATTAGTAATAGGTTAAGTCGTGTGCTTATTGGTAACAGGTCAAATTAGATGTATATCAAAAAATTTCTACAATTTTGCGCAGGCTATTTGATCTAAAAAACATGTATCGATACATTTTTGGATATATCACGACTTTACTTTTTGGGTTTTATCTTTTGTTTCTTATACTGAGATTAACCCGCACCATAATGAACCAAACTGATGACAATCATACTCCCGCGCAATACGCGGTCAAATTTTACTAGTTAATATGATTAATTGTGTTAAGATAAATATTAAAATTGACATGTAATGTAATTGTGTATGATGCAAATTATTATTATTATTATTATAAATTTGAATATTACATTGTTTTGTGTAATGGTATAACTGAAACCAAGAAACTATTTACCCACACGACACTTATAACTTAAACCAAAATGCGTTAAACTTTACACATGTTGTAATTGTGTGTATATATAACTAATTGATTCAAATGCAGCAAATTACGAAAAATATAATTATGATTTCGTTAATATTAATAATAGTTATTTATATTAATAATAGTTATTTTTACAAGTTAAAAAAAAGCAGCAAAAGATGTAAAAAAGTAGATGATAGGTAATCAGTGGCGGACCTATCCACAGTTGTGGGTGGGTGGTCGCACCCCTTGAAAAAAATTAGTGTATATTTTAGGCAAAACAACCATATTGCACCTCTTAAAAATATGGTTGAACGCCTCATTCGCACCCTTAGCAAACAATTTATGGGTTCGCCACTGTAAGTTATGTGAAAGTCATCCATAACACCAAATAATACAATTTGCAAGCTTTATTGATTAAAAAAAACAAAAAATCACATAAAACATCTTTTACATTTGTCAATAACGGTGGCATACATTCTTTACGTGTTACATTCAATACATGTTAAGGGGTATTTGTTTTTTTCAGAAAAAGCTCTTTTTGTCCTCTTATTCTGCCTCGCGTCGTTTGGGTCTTTAGATTGTTTGTTTTCTTGAAGACATTTCGTTTAAAAAGCTCTTCACGTCATCTTTTTTATACAGATATAGGATGATCTTTTCTTAGGATAATCTTTTCTAACCTCTTCTTGATCTGAAATCCAAGCATAACAAGAAACCCTAGCCTCCTGCCTCCGCCTCCCCTCCCCACTATCGACCCCCCACCTCCGCCAACCCTCCTACCTCTGCCACCCCTTCACAGCCGCCAACCTTCCTACCTCTGCCACCCCTTCACAGCCGCCAACCCTCCTACCGCCGCAACCCCTTCACCTCTGCCAACCCCCTACTGCCGCCACCCCTTCCACCGTCTTCCTCCCACCACCGCCACCCCTTCACAGCCAGCCTCCTTTCTTCATAGTCGGCCTTCATAGGTTTGATTTCTATATGTTCCTTGTTATGAAATGCTTATTAGTCTAGATGTTCATTGTTATTTAGCAACTTGCAGAAGTTAAAAAACAAACAATCTTCTTTTTGCAGATGGCAGAGGTTTGGTACACCTCTTCTGCTACAGATGTCTACAGACTTCAGACGTTTTACCTTTGAGCACCTAAATGACATATTAAGAGACCCTCACAGACAATAAGGTGGATGAGTGATGGCTGAGATGATAATGGACGATCCGTATAGAATATGACGTTTTATGAGAAAGAGGCCCGCAGGATTCATCTGGTCCATAAGCTTTTTCCAAGCTAACTTCCAATAGCTTTATGTTTGCCATGTAAATATAACATGAGACGCAAAATAGCTTTGTCTTATGTTTTGTTAATCTTGTTTTTTATTTATAGTCTTAAAGTTCGTTAAAATATTATCTTATTTTGCCATAATATACATACACACATGCATATAGCAAAAGATATAGTCAGTTTTTTATACAATCAGTGACAATTTAAATTATTTAATATATTAGCGCTATATTAGCTTTGTTAGTTTTAGAAAGTAAAATACTAAAATACATACACACATGTAGATAGCAAAAGATGATGTCAGTTTTTTTTTACAATCAATGACAATTTTAAATTATTTAATATATTAGTGCTATATTAGCTTTGTTAGTTTCAGAAAGTAAAAAATAGTCATGAGTGCATGTGCACCCCCTTTATAACATTACCATTTTTATTTATGTTTATTATAAGGTCAAAAGTACTAATTGAAATTGCCCCCATCAAAGTTAAAAAAACAAATCTCACAAAAGCAAAAGTAAAAACTTAAAAAAGCTTAACAAATTAAAAGTACATATACATATATATATATATATATATATATATATATAGAGGATAGACTACACGGCCCACAAGGTTCGCAAATCATTCTAAAAGATCACCAAAATAATTGAGCTATAAAAAAGTAATAAATTTGTGTACGTTATCTATAATTAAAGCTAATCCATGTCATTAACATAATTTTAATTAATCTGAGGCACACTTCAAGTGGCGAACATCTTATATTATGCCGTAAGTATAGTCTAATATATAACATTACATGATTTGACAACATTTATGTCATGCTATGCTAGAGCTATGGTATTTTTAATCATGTTCGATTTTTTTTTTGGAGACAGCATAAAACATTGATATGATACTTTAGGACCATCCATCCTAAGCTTTTTTCTATTTTTTCTAATCGATAAATAAGTTATCCATACATAGCTATAGGTTATTAGAGCATCGCCAATGAGCGTTTTTAGCCCATATCGGGTTCTTGAACGTTTTTAGGTGCCCACCCATTGATTCCATTATAAGGATGACGGGGCATTTTAGCTATGTTTTTTAGCAGTAAAAGGGACAAACCGAACATATGATGAGATGTCTTGCACTTTTTTAAGGAATGCGTTCATATAACACAAGAATCTTCATCATCATACTCAGTAAATTCCACCAATAGCAAAACAAATGTATGATCTAAGAAGGGTAAAATGTAGACAACTTTACGTTTACCCTGTAGAAAAGAGCGCATGCTTCCAGTAAAACACTCGGCTCAATGATATAACACAAGAATACAAGAGCTATTTTATTTAACACATAATAAAATATACAAACCACACCATATAAAATATAAACCATAAACTACAATACACAAATCAGTTTTCATTTTTCAATTTTGGAAACCAATAATAATGTTTAAACAATCCCTTGTAAATCTCTAATGCTTAATTTAATTACAATTTTGACTGATACAATAAAACACAAACCAGTTTTCACTCACTTTGGACACAGGTAGCAAAACTTTAATTACCCGTCGTCACTAATCCACACTCACGGGGTTTGAATCGAACTCGCAAAACTATTAATTAACGCCAACGCGTTACTAGTCACCTCTTTCACCTTCACCGCGCGTTCACAAACATCTGTCTTCACATCATCTGCCACATCATCAAACCCATCCGTACACGTCTCAACATTCGTCAACGCCGCACTCATCCACGTCTGCACGTTGCTGAGCTGGAACCTCATCCCCTCCTGGGACCCACCCAGCTTTCTCATTTCGCTTAACGACCCCTGGATTTCATCCACCGCGTCACGGAACACGGAGTAGCAATCGTGTACCGCGGCTGCGGCTCTTGGGCTGCAGCTGTAGTCGGCGTGGCGCGATATGTTGGCTACGTATTTAGCCATGTGGGTGGCTTGGAAGAGTGTCACGCGGATTGCGGCTCGAGCCAGCCGACCCGGGTCTTGCTGTACGGAGTAACCGGATAGAGAGGTGAAACATGTTTGTGGGTACAAGGTTGTTTTGCAACTTGTACGGATGAAATCTTTGTCATTTGGTTGTGGTGATGGTGGTAAGGGGTTGCTAGTGGTGGTTGTTATGGTTGTTAAGGTGGTTGATAGGAGGAATATGATGATTGGGATTTGGGTTATCATTTTTTTTGTTGAGAGTTTGAAAATGTGTTTTAGAGGGTTTGATAGAGTGAAGGGTTTAAGTAGTGTTTTTGGGTTGGTGTGAGATTACTATAATGTCCCTTGGTGATATGATTGTGTCTTGTTATAGATTGGCATAATAGAGGTTGGTCCAAGGTCAAACTAAATTTGTTTTTGACTTTTTTTTTACAATAGAATATGGAAGGTGTAAATGAGAAGGTTTACTATGCTAAAAGGTTAAAAATAAATGATATCGAGTATTAAATTAGCCAGTCGGGGAGTAGGCCTTGTAATTTGATTAGATTTAGGTCGAGTTAGTTGATTCAGATAATTTTTGAGTCGTCGTGAGCTTACTCGTTCACTAATTTAAGTAAAAAACCCAGATAGAACTTGGCTAGAATGTCATTAGTCTATTACATCCGATTGAAAGAAACCTAGATAAAGAACCAAATCACCCGGACCAACTCTTTATTAACTTCGTCCTAAATCCATAATTGCTCAATGAACATCCTGATAGTAAGGTGTCTTTCTTGTATTTTAGAGATGGAGGGTTCAAATCATATAAGATGCATGTATATAAGATTATGAGAAGTAACGGAGAAGGATAGAAATTTCAACTACTTTTGGGTCCGGCAGTGCGAATCTAGAAAATATTCGTAGGGGTAACGTTTTATAAAAAAATGGTAACGTTTTATAAAAAAAGTCAATTTTTCCAAAATTTACACTACCGTCGGAATGCCAAGGGGTAGCGGGTAGGTCCGCCCCTGGGGTCCGGTGTCCCCAAGTTTTGATCCCGGCACTTTGTTGTCCTCGTTTCTTGTTCTTGATAATTGGAACATAACGGAGAAGGATAGAAACTTCAACTACTTTTGAGTCCAATGTCTCAAAGTAAATGTTGTGTTTCATGTCAATATTAAGATAGAAACTTTAACTGCTATCGTGATTCGATCTATTGCCAAGCTAAATATGTATTGAATATTTGGACTGAATAGAAGCTCGATTTCTAGTCTTGTTGGAAATACATATCTAGTTTGGTTTGGTTCGTATCATTAGTGACTCGAGCCCAAGCTAATGCAACCTTGGCTCAAACTCAACTAAAGAACAACACACCTAATTTGATCTAAAGCCAGCCATATATTAGTATAACTTATAAGTTTTATTTTGGCCTTTTAAACTAATATGCCGGTATATAAATTAATGTTTTACTATTTATATCAATACAAATTGCATATAGATATTAACAAATGTCATCTGAATATCAAAGAAAGTTAAAAAGTATCATAACAAACTTGCATTATGTTCACAAGGTAACGTAAGGTGACACGATGATTTGCTTATTACCACATGATTTTTTTGTTCTTTTTATTTTTAATGATATGAATATAAAAAAGTAAAAATAAAAATTGGTAGGCTTTCGACACTTTCATGCAACCACAAGTACACCACCGTCGCCGAAACCCTTATTTGAAGTCGACAACCATGCTGCCACTTGTTTTTTGAACGGCAGAGTTACATTACTTCTATTTCTAAACTACACCAATAAATACTAAATTACATCCCATGCTGGGATTTGAACCCTGGCCTTTTCTCTAAGAGTCAAGAGCCTCTATCACCCAGCTATAGCTGGAATGGCCACTGTTGCCACTTCTGGTGACCCCTCTGAACTGTTAGATATTTTAGTATAATCGGGATCAACTTGGGGTGACCAAAGGGAATTATAATATACATCAAACAAGTTAGTAGGTGCGGGAGTGCACGCTTGTTCGAGTTGTTATAACTCCAAATGTTTGCGCGGAGCCCCGAATGAGGGTTCCAAGGGGACAACGGCCCCTTGGCGAGGGTCCGAGGGCAACGCCCCCAGGTGCAGGGTCCAAGAGGCAAAACACTTGACTAAAAAAATATTCTATTAAATTGCTTCAATAAAAATGGCTTAATTTTTTTTACATAAATTAAGGCATAATTTCGAAATGGAAAATAAGCCATTTTTAGAGGCATTTTAATTTTAAAATGATAACTACCAAATTTAAAATCTATCTTTTATCTATTCTCTTTTGGTTCATTATGAATTCACACAAACACACATATCGTTGTTTGATTTATAGTTGTATTTGATTGAATTATTCAGATAAACCATAAAAAAAAATTTATCTGAAAATAATCACAGGTCTCTCTAATTATCCGTTAACCACCTCATCACTACACCCTCCATAGCAACCAAAATTAAAGAACTTAGATACAATAAGGTCAATGTATTGTTATCGGATAAAAAAGAATGTTTATTATTATGAATTAGAATAAACTAAGTACAACAAAAAAGATTAACTAGTTGTATTATGATAGAATTAGACGTTAAACAGTAATATTGATATATCAATAATAATTAACCTAATGGCACATGACATAAATCCTTGTGTTAAATTATAGTCTACTTCCTCCAAATTATGGATTTATGCTGTAAAATATTTTATTTTTAAAATATCAAACGACTGAAAATAGATCGATGGTTACAACTTTATACTTTTAAATAAGTTTTACGATAAAATTTTCATGAGTTAGCACATGACACGTGTGGGTAGCTAAGTGGATTTTCAATCGGGTTGTCTTTTATAACAGTCACTATATAGGTTTATATGTATAAGAGTTTTACAATATATGTGTGTGTATCCATGTGTATCTATCCACGTGGATATACTTTTGTTGGTACATATTATTCGTTTTGTCATAACTCAAGGGACATTAAAATATTTCAATAACGTTATTCAAAAACAGGTAGCAACATAATTTATTGTCTGTTTACCATCTATCTCGATGTAAATTCATAACTATAGATATTAACATATATATCATATTTTCAATTGTGTAGTTAAAATAATAAAATAATATTCTAAAACATGTATGTTTTACAGTTACCTTTTATCAAATAATTTATTGGTTTTTTAAAAGGTAAACAGGCTTAACGGATTCCTATAACAACCTTACCCAAGTGCATATGTGACCCATTTTCATGATAATGTTTGTACACCCTCATTAATCTACGGCCCATATAAATGGGCCCACATCATCATGACTCATTATCAAGTGCATCTTCTCGTGCAAAAACACAGTAACTTTGTACCAAAATAGTATCCGATACTCTTATAAATGGTAAAATATTGAAAGCCACAAAGTTATGTATTTATTGTTTTATCTAAAAATACATACCATTTTATGTAAGAATTAGCAAAACGATATTTTTTTTATGTATTTATATGTATGTGTCAATTTGAAATATCTTTTTTTTTCCTATGTAGCAATTAAATTGTGTGAAATCATTTTTCATGCATCTATTTTATGTACCAATAATAATTTGAAACTTACAAAAGTATCATGGTTCTGTTTTTTTTTTACATAATTATACTCGTATATCTACTTTTCGCGTATTAGTTATCTATCTTCTTTATTTTCTTAAAAAGTTTGGCCAATTTGCGAGTTTAAAACTTTTGATACACTTTCTATATCTTCTAATGTTGATACATTTATGTTATTTATCTAGTGTATCTCGTGGTTATACAATTATAGTTTGATTTGACAAGCTTTTACTAACATAAAAGTATATGAAAGAATGTTAAAAAAAAATGAAAAAGTTATAAAAACAATTAAAGCTGACCATGAAATTTTGAAAATAGACATTGACTATGCTAAGTCGGCGGTTTCACCAAAATCGTGGGTTTAGCTGGGACCTTTCATCAAAAAGTGTAGGCTAAATCCTAGCTGTCTCAGCTGGTAGAGCCGATTTGGCGGTTTCCGATTGAAGGAAATGATAGGTGATTGCTTTGGTGAACACTAATTTCCATGTCTATTTCTAAAAGTTGTCGGTTAACTTTGACTATTTTAGTAATTATCCATACAAAATAACAGAGTGCAGAGGGTCGTGCACAACAATTTTTCGACGCCAAGGAAACAAAGTTTTATTTTCAGTAGAATCGGATTTGCTATTCAAAAGGGGGTTGCGGCACAGCTTGTTGCCCGGTTACCTGTCATGCTTATGTAATTTTTCTATCGTAAAAAAAACTTTGACGTTGTTCAAAAAAACCTTAAACTAGAAATGACAAATTATTTCCAGGCCAAGATTGTAGGATTGAAGACATCATCAAAGAAGTCGAGCACATTTTTTATTCAAGAACAGGTCTAAGTTCAGGTTTATAACTTCTATCGTGAAAGGAAACTTTGACGTTGTTAAAAAGAAAATTCTTAAACTAGAAATGACAAATTGTTTTCGGGCCAAGAATGTAGGATTGAAGACATCATCGAAGAAGTCTAGGTTTAAGTTCAGGTATATAAGAATAGAATGGGAGAGATGTTGTAAATTTTAGATAATGTAGTGTTTGTTTTTAGGGTTGTTCATGAGCTAAGCTGAACCGAGCGGACCTTTGTTTGTGCTTGGCTCGTTTACAAACTGAACCAAGCGAAGCGGCTCGTTTAAAACCGAGACTCAAATTAAGCGAGAATTTTCCAAGCAGTAAATATTCCGAGGAGCATCGAGCGAAGTTCGAGCGATTTGGACAACCGTGTCACCCGATTTAAATTTGCTAAGAGAGATAGTGACAATGTTGGGTCTCAAATTTTTATGTCTTTAAAAACAGGCACATTTTATAGCATATTATTTTTCTTATGGATAACAATGTTGTGGCTGACGAGGCGATGATCATATTACACGAACATTGACGTTGAGAGTAGAAGATGATTGACTAAGGGTAACGGCATTAAACATTTAGGCAACGAGTAGACTTTCATTTATCGGTTTATGTTTAACTTATAGATTTGATATTAGTTTTTTATTGGCGTGATTCAACTAGTACGTTTAAATATAATTATAAATTTTTGTATTGTCAACTAAAATCTAATAGAGTGGTATATATAAAACTATAAATTTAATTTATATTTAAGCATATATGTATGTGTGTATATATATAGGTGTGTGTATACATGTATAATTTATATTTGTATATATAAATGTTAATATATCTATGTGTATAAGTATAATTGTGTATATATATATACTAATTAAAAATAATAATTCAAGCCGAACCGAGTCGAGCGGACTTTTGCTCATGCTTGGCTCGTTTACAAACCGAACCAAACAGAGCGGCTCATTTACAGCCGAGCATCAAATCAAATGAGCAATTTTCGAGCAATCTTTAAACGAGTGGCGAGCAGTTTAAACGGCCGTATTTGTTTTTCCTTTGCTGCTGGCCTTTTCGGCTTTTTGTTGGGCTGGCGATTGTAGTTGTTGGCTTTTGGTGGTAATATAAAATATAATTCATAGTTCAAATCCAAATTGAAACAAGGCATAGATTGTAACTTTGTTTTATGGTACTTTGTATTTAATTAAATTGAAATTTCAATTCTCTCTTTTATTTGCTTCATTTGCAAATAATAATAATAATAATAATAATAATAATAATAATAATAATAATAATAATAATAATAATAATAATAATAATAAAATACAATAACCATAAATAAAGTAATAAAGAACATGTTTCGTTCGAAAGAACTGAGCGGTGTCCGCCATAGTGCTCGACAAGTCTCATTTCGATTTATCCTCGAGGACAAGGATGTTTCACCGCTAATTCTTTACATCGCCACAATGCCAAGTTACTTGCATTTCTCTATATTTTCTTTGTTTATTAGTTACTTCTATGTAACAGATAGTTGTTTGAATAGTAGGTTTAGTTATTTTAGTAATAGCTATAAGTATGATTTGTATGCTTTTGTTTAGATTATGAATGATAAATTATGAATTGAGTCTAGTTTTCTTGTGGTCTCCTTCAATCCCATTCTACTTATCAAGAAATCCAATTGGTACATATGACATTGTTGCATTGCACCACTCTCCTAAAATTTTGTTATTAAAAAGTTTAAACCAAAAAAGATAACTGCTCTCCTTTAGTTCCTCCATAATTTTTGTATTTGACCATAGGGCTGCCATTATGACACTTAGCACTAGCAGCCTTCTTCCTCTTTTTGTTCACTTGTGTTCTCTTGTTGACTTGGTTCGTTTTTCGATTAATAAGCTTCTTTGCATTCCCCTAGTATATCTTGTCACTTGTCAATTAACATGCAAATGTTCTTCTGAAAGTTGGATTGGATGTCATTGGTCCCTAGACGTGTTCAAAAAAACCGTTTACGCAACCGAAACCGGAAAAAAAACCGAAACCGGTTTTTTTTAACCGGTTCGGGTCGTAACCGGTTATATCGGTTACCGACCGGTTCGTATTTTTACAACAAAAACCGGTTTAGAAACCGGTTAATTTTAAAACCGGTTAACCGGTAACGTTATAAAAAAATCGGTTTTTAAAACCGGTTTTAACCGGTTAAAAACGGTAATATTATCCAAACGGTCATATAACCGTTTGGGAGGCTCCTAGCCGTTTTTTTGGACTTATTTTGACCTAAAAATCATCCCCAACTAGTATATAAGGGTTCTGGGTGTTTGGGTTCAAGCACACCACTCTCTAAACCTCCAAAAACTCTAAAAAACACTCAAAATCTTGTTCGATATTTCTTGAAAAAGCATGGCAAGCTCTAGTGCTCATGATTCGGTCCACATTGGCGAGTCTACAACGGACACCGTGGTTCGTGTTATTCCAACTAAGCGCAACCCCGAAGTTTGGGCACATTTCGATTTGTGCGAGATGGCCAACGGGAGAAAAAAAGCACGTTGTCACCATTGTAATGGTTTCTACGTCGAATCCGCAAACACCACGTTGAGACAACACATTGAAAAACCGTTTTGCAGGGCGTTGAAACAAAAACCGCTAGTGGTCAAAGCTCCATGGCAAGTGAAGGCGCTTCTTTATTCGCCTACAATTACGAAATGACTAGGAAGGAAATGGTGAAGTTTGTAATCCAAGAAAGTTTGCCGTTCAACACTTTCGACAAACAACGCTACACAAAGATGGTTCAAAGAACTCTCCAACTACGATACACCCATGTAAGTCGTGCTACTCTTAGGAGAGATTGTTTGAAATTGTGGAAAAATGCTAAACAAGAATTAATTTCTTATTTTGAAAAATTAGAAATCGGTGTTAACTTGACTAGCGATGTTTGGTCCGTACCGCACGGTTCACCCGACTCATATATTTGTGTCACCGCCCATTGGATTGAACCGTCGACGTGGCAAATGATGAAACGCACAATTTTTTTTTAATTATTTGATTACCATCACATCGGTGAAGCTATTTATAAAGCAATCGACAAATGTATTGCAACATACAAATTGGAAAATGAGATTTTTTCAATATCTTTTGACAACGCCTCAAACAATACGGTTTCGGTAATGGATTTAAAATTAAAATACAAACCGATTGAGAAGGTATTTTTTTCCATAGTCGATGTATTGCACACATAATTAATTTGGCCGTTCAAGACGGTTTAAAGGTTATTGAACCACAAAAGGAAGCTTTCAAAAAAATGTTACGTCATATATATAGTAACACACGTAGACATTCAAAATATAAAAAAATGTGTAAGGAAGCGGGTCGAATATGCTTAGGACCCAATTGGGACGTTGCTCATAGATGGAACTCGACTTGCACCATGTTTGAAAAGTCTATTTTGTAAAAAGAAAGTTTAATAGAATTTCATAACTCTTTGTCTAGTCATAGGAAGGTTTCGCCTTACCACCCATCGGGTTGGGCTACTATTGAAACGGTTACACAATTGCTTCAAGTTTTCAAAACATCAACAAAAACTTTATCGGGTGTCTATTATCCTACAAGTTCTTTGATGCTTCACAATTTGTTTAAAATGTGTTTAAAATTAAACGAGATGGCGGTTAGAGGTATGCCATATTGTGATATGGCGGAAACAATGAAGGAAAAACTAAGAAAATATTTTAGCGAACTACCGGCGGTTTTCACTTGTGCCACCGCTTTAAACCCTTGCTTTAACGTTTTTGGTACGGGGTCTTTGATTGAAAAACTGCAAACGAGTTGAGTTTAAACACCGATCGAGACCCTAACTTTGGTGAAGCCGCAAAAATTCGTTTCAACGATCAACTTTCAAGAATGTATGACGTTTATGTAACAAAATATGGTGCAACCACGTCACACATTCACGACTCGATGAGAAATGCCGCTTTCGGCGAGGTTCTTCTAGTATGGAAGACCAAGATTTGTATGTTTATAACCAATTGTTTGACGAGTCGAGTCAAATGTACCGTGGTAACACCACTAGTAGCGAACTTGGTTGGTATGGTGGGTCGAACTTTCTACAAACAATGACTTCACACGAGTTTAAAAATTTTGATTTGTTGGCTTGGTGGAAAAGTAAGGAAGATTAATTTCCGATCTTAGCCACAATGGCCCGAGATTTACTAACGGTCCAAGCTTCCACGGTAGCTTCGGAAAGTGTTTTTTCTATTAGTGGCAGGGTGATCTCGATAAGGAGGACTCGACTAACAAAAAAGGCGGTTGAGATGTCGATTTGCTTTAAAGATTACTTGGATGCGACGGAGAGATGTCAACACATACACACACTCGAGGATGAATTGGAATACGAAGGCGAAGTGTACGAGGATGAGCTCCAAACCGAATTGACAACCTTAATGACCGACGAAGAAGCCGCATTGGATGAATTCCTTCGCAATAGTTCAACTTCGGGTTCAAGCGAAGAAGAATAAACGAAGCTCAAGATATATTATTTCTTTTGTAGTCCCACTAAATATATATATATATATATATATATATATATAAGTGTGGACGTTCTTGCTGATTAATATTTTAATTTTACGCCCTTAATTTTTTTTCGTTTATCGTTCGTACTTCCACGGTTCAACGTTATGTAACAATCGTTTGTTTCAAAGGTTAATCATATTATAATTTAAATTTTTAGATTTTCGTAGTTAACTTTTATATTACAATACTTCATTTTCGGCCATAAAAAAAATAAACCAAGAAAATAAAAATAAAAATTTCAGCCCACCGGTTTTTTAACGGTTTTTAAACTGGTTTTTTATCAAATTAACCGGTTTTATAAAAAACCGGTTTTTGTATAACCGGTTTCAAAACCGGTTATTACCGGTTAGTATTTAAAAAACGGTTATTAACCGAAACCGGTTATTCAATAACCAGTTTTTTTTAAACAAAAAAACCAAAACCGGTTTTTAACCGGAACCGGTTTTAAAAAAACCGATTTGTACATGTCTATTGGTCCCGCTTGTTTGATTGTAAGATAATGGGTTATTGGATTTTAGTAATCCTAAGTTTTACCTGTTAGCTGATAATAATCATAACTTTAAAAAATTCCTTCCAACGATCCCAACTTATAAGAATTTGGCCCCCAGTAATCCTTTTCTAACGTAGGTGCACTTAAATCAATTAAGTAGTCTACATGTGCACTTGAATCTTTTGATGAGGTAAAATTCTTATATGTTAGAAAAGGATAAATGGGGTCCAATCTTTTACAAGTTGGGATCGTTTGAGTGAATTTTTAAAATTTCGATTATTATCGGCCAACGGGTGTGAAGAGACACCAACTGGTCTAGTGATTAGTTTGTGGTTTGTGCCTCGAAAAATAAAGGTTAATCTTCTTTCGTCTCGTCCAATTAGCTACGATGATCCTACAAAACCAACAACACACCATGAGCTAGTAACAATGAGGAGAATAGGGGGTTCTCCTTGTAACCACCCTTCAGCGTGAGAATAAGCATTGGCTTTGAGGATAATAGCGTGTATGTATGAAGTGAAAGAACAAGATAGCGATCCTTTAAACCTGGAGGTGAAGGCCTCTATTTTTAGCCAGGGTGATTTGTGAAGAAGATGGGCTGATGGGCCTTGGGCCTGAGGTCGACAATAAGGAATATCCATTTTACCTCTTCTGCCACGACTGTTAGTGATTCCATGCAAGAGGGTAGTTGGCGCAAGGTGAATGGATCCACGTGTCCTGACAGTTGTCCTTGTTGTCTAGTCTGTCATCAGCAGTTGAGTGGAGATCATGTGGCAGTGGTAGGCGCAAGCTGATTGGTGCCACATATGTGTCCTTGCGTACTACTTGTCCCCTGATTCATCATCGTGCAACATGATCCAATACATCCTGTTGAGCGTCTATTGGCCCACAGCTCTGCCACTTGTACCTCTTGTACTTGTTTGGTTTTACCTTGCGCTTCTTCCTTTCGCGCAACTTAAGGAACATATGTGTAGTCGGCACAAGGTCAAAGGAAACAAGTTTCTTTTCTAAAAGACTTAGTGTAAGAATTGTCCTTGTTTTAGCCCTGACCTCATGCGCGACTCAAGAAACATCTATGTAGTCGGCGCAAGGTCTGAGAAGTCATCATTATGGTGTATCTTGGGTATGGTCTCGCGCGCGACCTAAGGCTAACCCGTGTAGTCAGCGCAGAATTCAGGACCATACCCCTTCAAGGTGAAACTAAGGATTATTAAAATCCAATAATCCTAAGATAATAACCCGGTTTCCGTTACAACCTTTTTGAAGGCCCAAAGAGAAATGAAATTTTAGAGCCCTTTTTCTTCTTTGATTGTTATAAATGATACTTTTTTATCCGTGTTTGAAATCAACAAAAAAATCCAACATAGCTATAACAGAAATTGGTTTGCTTGTATAAGAAATCTAACAAATATGAAACAATAAGTTTTCACTAATATTAATAGTTAGCAGTTCTCTTTTAAGTGGAAGTCCTATTTTTTGGGAGGCCTTATCCCCAAGCATGGATTTACTTGTACTATAAGTCCAGCCCTGCCCGGTATTGGACGATCTATAATAATGGATAACCTCAACTTTTACCAATTGGCTGATATCACTCCCAACGTTTGATTTGTACCACACCACTCCCAACTTTCAACTTATTGGTCGATAACACTCAAAAACTAACCCAACGCTAACCCACTTTGTTGATATCAGCTGCGATGTCACCAAACTAGTCCCATACCAGTTGTCACGTCATCAAAAATGACACGTCAACTGCCATCTTAGCTGCAACGTCATCAAAAAAAGCCAAGTCAGATGCCACCTCAGATGCCACCTCAGATGCCACATCATTAAAAAAATCCACATCAAATGTCATGTCAACATACACGTGCCAAATCAACAAAAACCTAATTGGGCTAGGGTTCAGTTAGTTTGGAAGTGCTATTGGCTAATAAGTTAAAAGTTAGGAGTGATGTGCTACCAATCAAAAGTTTGGAGTGTTATCGGTTAATTGGTGAAAGTTTGGTTATTTAAATCCAATATCCCTATTATAAATAACATATTAATATATTCCAAATTAGCAACATATAAGTGCATATAGGTGTTGTACCCCATGCTTTGGGGGATTTTCAAAAAAAAAAAATTGTGATTACACTTTTAACCTAAAATTTCTTAATTTTTTGTACTTTCAACCTAAAGGTTTTCATCTTTTTCATTTTAACCTCACAACTTTTTTACTTTCAGCTTTGGTACCCTATACTCTATATATTTCTAAAAAATTTTCATTTTACGTTTCATTCTAAATTTTACGAGTTAACACGGCGCAACGTAAGTGTATAGTTCGACGTTTTTAACTTTAGTTCTACGTTATGCTCCAAATTTTGCAAGGTAACATGACGCAACGGAACGTGTGTGATTCAACGTTTTTAATTTGTCTATTTTTTTTCCTGTTTGTCAGGTTTGTCGCAACGTGCGTGTCCTAATTCTTCGCATTAAACGTTACAACTTCAGTGTTGGTAGTCGCTAGCGGTAGTGAGGTATTAATGCTATTTGTCACTGTTTTACGCCCCGCCGCAACGCGGAGGACTTAATACTAGTTACACTTTTATTTTTCAAATGTTCCCATATAAATTAGAAATGATTGCTAATATTTAATTTAACCCAAGATCTAGTAGGATTTATCAATTAAAATAAGTTGAATCACGCCTCGTCAGTAGTTAACCGAATTAACATAAACCATATTCCAATAATCAAAGTAACTAAAACTGTCTGATTATGAAAATCCAAAACCCAAAACCAACCCAAGCAATGATAAAAATATGGAAATTATTGCTTTAAGATTAAAATAAAAAAATAAAAATAGAGTAAAACAATTATGATGTGGGATTGGCCGTGATTGGCTACATCTACCATGTCAACCCTGGACCGGATTTTGTGGCCTATCTGCCTCTTACCGGGATATATGGCTAATTTTGCAATCAACCTTTTTTTAATAGGCACTAGGTTATTACATGTGTTACATGGATTGAGAAAAAAATATCAATAAAAATACATATGAATCAAATTTCACAAATGTGAAAGTATACTATGAATATAACTTATAATACTTATGCAAAAAAACACACACACACAAAAATTAACATATCTATGATCTCTTTAAAATGCACTTGAATGTGGACTTGATAATAGGTGGCGAGATAATGGTATGGTAATTTAGAACACACTTGTATTATACATGTACCTCTTAATTTATAATCTATAAATAAATAGTAAATGAATGCTAATTATAAATAATGGTAGTATGATTATTATACAAATGATTTAATGTATTATGTGGTAAATTTAAAGAAGAAAATATTTTATAATTTTAGAAACAATAAATAAATGTCAATAATTATTTTTTTTATTAAAAACCTCAGTGACAAAAAATAACCGACATGCTTATAACCTCAAAGTGATTTCTCTAGTTCTCAAAAAGAATTATAATTGATTCAAATTTAACTGAATTACAAATGAAGATATAAAGTTATAACAGATATAAAGTTATAATAGGATAACACGACCAATGAAATTTAACATGATAATTGTATATCATTATAATTAGTTTAATAATAAGAGGCGGGTGATGCAGGATGGATAAAGTGACAAACCAATATATCATATTTGTTATATCATATTATCAATTGAAAATTTTTAAAAGATTTACAAATCACGTGATATGTGATTTATATATTTTATACGATTTTAGAAAGGATATGTTGTTGACACGATATATTATTTTAAACTTGTGAATAATATTAAAATTATTTAAAATCTTGGAGAAGGAGGTGTAACGTATTCTTTGAAGTCTTTTATTATAAGTTAGATAAATGCATTAATTTTTAGTTTGGGTTAATTCGTAGATTTTTAAATTATATAATGATAATGATTTTTTTAAACCAAACCTTATCTAAACATTATTTGAAATTATTTATTAGATTAAAGATAAGGATTAATGGTATATAATAAAATATAATTAAAACTTTTGAAGTTGAAATAGAAAATGACATATGGCATTAATTATACTCTTTTATTATAATTTAGATGTAAATAATTTTAACTTTTTTTAAACGGCAATTTGGATAACTGACGCATTACTGGAGTATTATCATGTCACTAGCGGAACCACCGGATCATATCTATCTCCACTAGGCGATAATGAGTATGTTTGGCATGGAGCTTTTAGCTTTAAGTTTTTAAGAAAAAACTCTTACTCAATAAAAAAGTCTTTTTTGGTTGAAGGAGTTTGAAGCTTTTAGGTTAGGAGCTTTAAGCTTTTGGTTGAACGCTCCTACTAGGGGTATGTTTGGCAAAAGTAGCTGGTGGCTAGTGGCTGGAAGCTGGTAGTTGTAGCTGGTATCTGGTACATGATACCTGGTAGTTGTAGTTTTTTAGATATATTTAGATGTTTCACAGAGTAGCTGGAGCTTTTAATAAAACGTATAAAATGATCAAAATAGACATTAAAAAGTTCATTATTTTTAGAGGTTAAAATAGTCTTTTTTCCCTAAAAGCTTGTAACTCCTTCTAAACGCTACTAGTAGGAGCATTTAACCAAAAGTTTCAAACTCCTAACCTAAAAGCTTCAAGCTCCATCAACTAAACAAAATTTTTTATTGAGTATGAGATTTTTCTTAAGAGCTTAAAGCTAGAAGTTCTTAAAAGCTCCTCAAAGCTCCATGCTAAACATACCCTAGTAGTGTTTAAAAAGAGCTACAAGCTTTTAGGAAAAAAATGACTATTTGAATCTCTAAATATAATAAATTTTTTAGTTATGTACATTTCGGTCATTTATATATACATTTTATTAAAAGCTATAGCAACTCTGACAAACAGCTAAATATACCTAAAAAGCTACAGCCACCAGCTACCAGCTTCCAGCCATTAGTTACTTTTGCCAAACATACCCAATGCCTATACACAAATTCAGGAGGAAACCCAATAAATCTGATAAAAAACCCATCTTTTATTTTCATCCTACCTATTCGCAATAATTGATTTAGTTAACTACTTGTCCGTTATAAGTTGCTTATGGTATTGTTGCTAATGTAATTTGAGTCGGATTCAAAACCAAATTTGAAAAACCAAATCAAACTCAAATTTCATCTTGGTTCTAATTTCGGTTAATTTTAGTTTGAACTAACTGAACTAGGAGAGAAGATGTATAGACTCGTAATTTCGTAGCGAATTTCGATTAACTTAAGCTAACTGAATTAGGTGACAGAAAAATGAATTCTTAGTCAGATTCAGATTAATTAAAAACATTATATTTTTTTATATATATAGTATGAATTTTTGGACCTCTTCGATTCGGATGCCACAAATTATCAACTCAGTTTAAAAACCGAAATCCAAATTAGTCTCTAAGTATATCTCTCTATGTCCTCAGAGTGACAATGTATGCTAGTATAATATAGATAAGAACAAACCATAATACAAACCCTAGTGGACTTAACCCTAATGTACAATATCTAATACACTCGTGTAGTTTGAACGGAAGGAAGACATGCATCCAAATTGGCGTGGAACTCATTAAATAAAGATGAGTAAATGATGACGACCCCTTGGTAAAGATGTCAGCATGTTGAGAAGCGGACGAAACATGAAGAACGCAAAGCTGACCCATCACCACTTTTTCTTAAAAATGAATTTCAATCACAATACATTCGTAGCATTGATGCTTCACCCGCTTAGTGGACATGTAGACGACATTAACGTTATCACCGTAGACAATGGATGCACGGAGTAAATGAAAATGAAACTCAAGACGTAGATTACGCATCCAACATGTCTCGACAGCAACATTAGCAACTTCACAATATTCCAGTTTAACACTAGAACAATATATAATGGCCTAGCGGATAGAAGACCATGATAGTAAGTTATCTTATAAGGAAACACAATACTCCCAATGATATGCTATGAGATGAGAAGTGTCTGATACATATAGTTGTAGCCCATGATTTAAAATGTCTTCATAACGCAAAACACACTTGATAGCATTAAAGTGTGTTCTCACGGATCATGCATGTATATAAGATGTACCATGTTCATGTTGACATAAACAATGAAGAATCACAACATCTATTCTCAAAGAAAACAGATGCGAGTACGAGAGGGGCTAGAGAGAATGTGGGAGAGAGAGTGGTTTGCCTGAAGAATTAGGGGGAAAATAAGATAGTAGAGATGTATCAAGTGAATGTAGCTCTAATACCATTAAGATGGTTGTATATTTGTGTGTGTCCTTACGGAGACAATGTAGATCTGTATAAATAGAGACGTGACTGAAATTTCTAACACAAAACCCTAATGGCTTAACCATAATGTACAATGTATAATAGTCTCTAACACTACTAGGTGGCAAAAAACTATTTCAAATTCGATTCATTCAAATTTTTATGTTTTTAGTTTAATTCGAATATCAAACACCCAAGGGTGTTGTGCGTTGAAAAGAAAAAAAAATATATAAATAGAATAAGACGACCAATTATTATCTTGATTATAACTTGACCATGATGATGTCCAACTTTATAAGGGTCGTGATGAATAAAACAAATCACTGAATCGATCAACATATAAAGGTCGAGTGGTCAACCCATGGAATTTGGTATCTTAAGATATAAATTGGATATTAACTTGAAACAAAAATATAAAACTTTTTTTTGTAACATTTGTTGTAAAATGGGTTCTAAAACCTGCTCCGTATAAATAATTTAAATATAAGATATGAGGTTTTGTTACGTATTTATGCTAATCGTTAAAATTATGTAATTAATAAATAAATTAAAAGAGTTAAATTAATAAATAAATAAATAACTAATAATAATATTAATAAATAAAATTGAAAATAAATAAATATAAAGGGGTGACCGGGTTTCGAACCCGAGTCTGCATGAACTAACACACACACAACACACCACTGAGCTACACGCACATATTTGTTATAATCCTAAAACAATTAAATTATATACTAAAACAACCGCTGAACTTGAAGTTCAAATCGCAGAGCTGTAACAGCCGGGGATTTAATCCAGCAATCAAGGACTCGTTTTTCTGTTACAATTAACAATTGAAACCGTTTTAATCATAAGATTTAAATCTAATTCGTGAATCAATTCAAGAACAGTTACACCATCATCAATAATTGAAACCGAAAACATTAAAAATCATAACTGCCGCCCCACCTATAAATAGCGACCTTACACCTCAGTTGTACTCGCTCACACACTCCACACCCCTCAAAATTCCTTAGAAGAACTCTCTGTTACAGTCAAATCACTTCGCCGGAATCAGTTTCATCGTCGGAAAACATCACCAGGATAGTTCGGTTCGCGTCTGATTGGTATAATTCTCTTCCTATATCATTTGATTCCTTTGCAATGTTGAATCATAATAATGTTCTGTTTGATCAGTCGGGTTATGTTTTTGAGTTTTCAAATGAAGAAGATAAGGTTCTGATAGTGTATAAATATAATTAAATTTATTGATTTTATCGGGTTAGACACACAGTCCAGCGATGGACTGTGTGCAAACACAAGCACATGTTCCGGGTTCGAATCACACACACAGCCGATTTTAGAAAATAAACCAATTTTTTGAAAACCTATACAAATCACCTCTGAGTAAGTATATATAACTAATATAACTCGGAGTTATTACGGGTTAGACACACGTCACATCTGGTTGGGTTGTGTGCACACGGAACCGCATGACACGGGTTCAATACCGACACGATGCAACGATTCGATGATATTAAAATCTCTTTTAATTAAATGAATTTATAAAATAACTTAATTAGTGTATATATATATATATATATAATTAAAATCAAGTTTATTTCGGGTTAGACACGTAGCTCAGTTGGTAGAGTTGCGTGCACGTATACGGGAGGTCACGAGTTCGATTCTCACACAATGCCAATAATTCCAAAGTCAAACCGGTCCGACCGGTCAGACCCTGACAGGGGTAAACATTTTTTTATTATTATTTTTTTTCTTTTATTAATCTTTTTATTTAAAATACCTAAAAATAAGACTTTTCAAGTTTTAAATTGCAATAAATACAATAAATATAAACTTAAAAATCTAATAAAAGGCATTAATTAGAAATGTTAAATTCAAATAAGAGTTATATATTTACCAAATTATTACGTGATTATTTAGGCTAGTTTCTTTCGTCGGTTGAAATCTTAAATCGTGCGCATTCGTCGTCAATCCAAGAAACACACCCACTGTGAGTGAATTCTTACAAACTTCCCCTTTTTATTCATGTTTTGGGATATATCATGTGCCGTTTCATTTAAACATTTTTTTCAAACATTTGTGCTATTACCATTATGTGAACTGACGTGATATGTGATATTTTGTTTATTGCTATTTGTGGTTATACTTTCTTAATGCAGTCAAGCTGTCACATTAGGTCCATCAGTTCCTTGTAGGATACGAGTTGAGCATCGCGTGCCTCATTAGATCGGCTCCGTTTGATTGAGCCTTGATCTCACAATATATCATTTATCATACTCATGTGTACATTGCTAGATGCTTATGTGGTTTGTGAATTGTTTACCTATACGTTTGCTCATATTTGGTTTATACACATTTTTATATTTAAATTAACCAGCATATCTTTTCTTTCAAATATTTAAACGGAATTCACTCGTCAACTTTTGTTGACCCAAAACTTTATTTTTACACATGATACAGGAGAACACATTGAAGTAGGGAACACATAGGATTGGGCTTTAGAAGAAAAATAAAGAGTTATTTAAATGTCATGATTAGAACATTTTGTGCTTGTATGATTTATGTGTTTGTTGGAATTCTCTCTTTTAATTTGGAATAATAAATATGAAATTTTATAATAGTAAATGTCATGAGCTTTGATGAAAACCCAATCATGCCCCGACTACCATTTTCGCTGCGGGTCAGGGTGTGACAGACTTGTATCAGAGCTTTTGACTATAGGGATATAGGATAAGTTATTAGCCCTTAGAGCCTATACTATAGTCGATTAGATTTTAATTTGCTTACGTGTTATTTGGTTACATGCAAACTCATGATATTTACTTGTTTACATTTATCTCACACACAAATGCATGCAAGCACTCTAACTATTGTATGATTTTGTGTGATATTCAATGTGATATACATATTGTTAACATAACATGCTTACATACATATACATCATGCACGTTTCATAGTTAAACATTTTCATGCTTTTCTTCTCCAGATTTTGTGGTGTTTTCATTTTTCAATCTCATCAAAGTGAGTTCTACGACCGGCATGTAGTAACTGGAATGGTAAAGTACCGGTAGTCGAAACGTCCTGTCTAGGTTTGGCATTCGAATAAATCCAATATATCGGACCAGATTGCCTACCTGGGGACTAACGATGAGAGTACGAAGGACCTACTAGGCCAAAGTATGCCACACCAAACGTCGTGTGAACTAACCTCACTTTGAGTTGTCATTGTGTCTACACCTGGACACCCTCCGATTTTATACCTTGCAATCATGTTTTACGATTTTCATTCGGGTAGTGCGAGTGTTAACAGGCCAACCCCAATGTGAACCCTACAAGAGCCCAGTAGTCATGGGGGCCCACATGACTACCTAGGCCAAGTATGGGGGAACATATGGGGGCCCAAACATGAGCAAGGCCCAAGACATCCTATGGATGTTGTGCATTTATTTTCTTATTTGTTTTGTGGATGTTAATTTCTAAATACGACACATGACACCTAAACACCAAACTCATAATCTCGATACGTATTCCCTGTAGTTGTCTTCTAGACACTCTCGTTGAGGTAGGAGATCAGGAAAATCCGGTGAGCACATGGCTGCTCAAATAGCCCAACAAATGGTCGTCGTGATTCTCAATATCGTAATTTAAACAAGCTCTCGCCGCTAACTCTGTCAATCCAACTCAAAACGAATCCTCTTCTCAATTCATCACTAAGAGAAAGCGAGACGGGAAAAATTTTGTTATCACTCAAACCAGTCAACCAACTCCACAAACCGAACCCCCTTTAAGCCATTCCAATCACCAAAGTGGCACCCAACCTAGCGTACCTAAACAAGAAACCTTACACTGGTCCTCGCCCTCAATGCAACACCTGCCATTATCACCATCAACCCACCATACCCTGCCGACTGTGTGCTAATTGTGGGCGTTATGGTCATTTGAGTAACACTTGTCGCATTTCTCAAACTCCACCCCTGTCCAAAATATGATTCGACCCTATCAACAACCTCAATATCCCAAAATATGTTCGAGCCTGCTTTAATTGTGGTGACCCTACCCACTCCAGAAACACATGCCCTAGGTTGGTTAATATCATTAACGCTCAAGCCCAAGCAAACCCTTTTAACCAAGTGAAGCAGGCAAACCCAACACCCCCACCCTAGAAAGCTACAATTATTAGCCATCGTCATCACAATTCATCCATAGATATTCTACCAAGTCCGAGCGTAAATTATTATGCGTTTCCGAACGGCGTATTTTTTGATAATAGCTCGTTTGTCCTTGGAGTTTAGTAGTACAATTTTGGTTTGGTGTCACATTCGTAGTCTTGATAAATCGCATTCCGCGAGTCCTCCAAGATCATATTTTGTAAAATTAAACAAGCGTATATAACGTCTCTTTATTTATATTTTGTCCACATATATGCCAGTTGGGCATTGGTACCCCATAATTTCTTCAAAACTCCGAATGCATGTCTAATATATATTTCCTTGCCGATTTTTGTCTTTTCTTGAAATATATTCTTTTTCCTTGTATGGGCATGAAAATGCTTTCACAAACATGACCCACTCCGGATAAATACCATAGGTAAGTTAATTCTCGTACATGTACTCCACGCCATTAGCATAAAATGAAGACCCCGATGCAACTTCGTGTATGACATCGTCGAAGATAGGTGATTGCTCTACAATATTAATATCTTTGTTTGCGCCAGCTACACCAAATAACGCATGTCAAATACACAGATTAAATGATACGATGCCTCAAGTATTAAGCTTGAGCCTTCATAATCACCCCGACGATGTTTAACTTGCCAACCTATTCGACAGGTGGTCCACGGCCAATGTGTGCAATCGAGGCTACCAAGCATCTCGGGAAAAATGTGTACTTGTTCATAGACCTCATATATTCTTAAAATATTGCTAAATGATGGTTTCCTCAAATATCTCCTTCCATAGAGATCATCACACATTAAATTAAAATTATAATAATAATAATAACGACAGTAATAATAATATCGTCATTGTTAATAACATGTATACCTTCACAAGAATAGTGAAGACTATGTCGGTAGTTTTTTCCAACATCTTCAAATACTTGTGCATTAATCATTTGAAGTGTCGTATGCAAGTTGACGAATTGTGGTCATACACTTCTGTAAACATGTGAATCCTAGTTTACGTCTAGCATCTTCTCTTTGTTAAAAATACGAAAACTCACTCTCTAAATCACCAATAATTCGTAAGTATAGTTGGCGACCCATGCGAAAACGGCGCTGAAAGGTATTAAGATCATACACCGGATTTTTCAGAAAAAATAATTATTTACCAAACTGTTATGAGTTGCCGCACAATCGCGTTCAAGTGGAACTCGTCGTGCAAGTGGTCGTGAGATTTCAGCGTAGTCGACTAAAGCATGGGCACCCGCTCTAACTATAGCTACCATCAACTCATCTTCCAGGTCTGAATCCGATGAATGGTTGGGTGGCAAATCCATTTTTAGGAAAAACTGGATAGAATTATAGATGTTTTGAAGAAATGAAAGAGTTACGGTTAAAATTTGAAAAGTTTGTGTGTGTGTGTATATATATATGTTTTAAATTCTAAATAAATAACTTTTTTTAAACCCTTAATGACTAGTTTGACCTTGAAGAACGCATCGCAACGTCTCTCTCAATGAGCAAGGCAGCACCCCTTTGGTTGGCGTCGGGCGGTAACGCCCATGACACGGTGTTAAGGGGCCGCTAAGTGAGGTGGAAATGAGGTAGCCCATTAGACATAGTCTAATGGTTACAAAGATACATACTTAGCCTCTGAACTCTGAAAGGCCCAAGACTTCTAATATCTATGTTTCTTGTAAAATAAAATAAAATGAAAACCCAACCCAATTTAACACATTACCAGTTGAAATTTGGACCTCAAAGCACAACAGTTTCTGGAGGCCCATTAGTCATTGAACATATAAACTGTTTTGGCCCATCAAGTCTATGCGATTATATTACACCAATAAGCATGTTCATAAGTTCGGTCTATTCGTTTGAAGATTTTTCCGATTTGAACCCCAAAAACCAAATTGAATCAGAAACCGAATTTCGATTTGCGTTTGTTTTTCGGTTTCAACTGAATACGCCTGTTTTACTTTCTTTTACCAACGTTTGTTATTGGATTAGGCTAGACTAAACATGGTTGAGCTGAAATTGTAAGACTATCCGCTATCGTCCAGTTGCAAGGTGGACAATGGGACAAAAAAACAAGCAAGTTTTTTAATTAAAAAAATCACCATGCTCCACGAGCAGGTTGTGTACACAACCAAAGTTTGCAACCACTTATATTAATACTTATTTGTTTTTTTTTTTGTCTTTTTTCTTATGAACAATAACTATAAATCATTTTCATTTAATAAAATATTAGTTTAGGTTGAGTTGGGTTGTGAATGTGGGTGAAAAATTGAACTGGGTTGGGTTGTGTAGGTGGAAGAGAGAGAAATTAGTATTTTAACGAAATATTGAGTTAAGTTGGGTTGAGTTGTGATAGTGGATAGTCTAATTGGATTGAGGGAAGTGACAAAACTTAAATAATCATTACTTTTATTTGGTTATGAAACTGAATAACTAATTCGTTTTCAGTTTAAAACCAAGGCGAAAACCGAATATGTAAGTCGGTTCCGTTCGGTTTTCTATTTAAAGGGTTTGAATCCAATTAATGAACACTTCCTCTAACACCAAAATAATATTTGGTTTTACTGATAGCGGATTTAACATTATCGATTGTTTTTTGTTTGATCCATCGTATGATATCTATATCATTGATGAAGTGATGATGATTATTATTATTATGATTATTATTATTATTATTATTATTATTATTATTATTATATTATTATTATTATTATTATTATTATTATTATTATTATTATTATTATTATTATTATTATTATTATTATTATTATTATTATTATTATTATTATTATTATTATTATATTATTACAAAATGGATAAGACACGAGAAACGAAATGAGGATTATTTAATGGAAATCCTGACAGTCAAGAGATGGCTCCCATTCACGCTAGTACACTTGCTATGTTCATTTTGCTTTTATTATGTTTTGATGTTATTAAATTAGTATATATACTTGTATTTTTGTTTTAATATATAACGAATTTGTAAAAGAGCCCTCATTTGGGCATCCCTAAAAGTTTAGCCTTAGGCACCCATATGTTGACTAGTTATTCACCTTTCTGTCTCGTGATTTACTTGAGACAATGAGATTCAAACCTAGCTATGCGAGTTTTGATAGCAGAAGTAGTAATATCATTTCTTTCAGCATGTCTATATATATATATATATATAAATAATTTTAAAAGTTTTAATAAGTACGACTTTTGAAACATCAAGGACAATCCTTTAAAACATACTTGTCACGATTTTTAAACAATCGCTTTTTCCATAATATATATAAAAAGAATTACACCATAAAAAAGAAGATTTTATTCTCTTTAACTTGGTTAATTTTAAAAAATAAGCATGTTACGTGATTATCGGCATGGTTGTAAAACAAGGTCTCTAAGGCCGAGTAGTCGCTACAAGGTAGGCTGCCGATGTGACTTTCTTCAACTCCGCCTAATTACTCGTATTCGATCAAACGCAGTCAACCTCGGCGAGAATCGGATCTAGTAGGTCAACTCGGGCCGAGTTTGACTTAAAAAAATAAAACATATTATCTATCTCTATCGTATTAAAGAATAAATATCATTTTCACGTATTTTGTTATAAATATTAAATTTATGTTATTTGACATATATTTAATTTCCGAAAACTAATTTCTTTATAATTTAACATGTTCGGGTTCTCCCCGAGTACTCTCCGCCTAGACCGAGTACTCTCAACTTCACGGTCGATCGACTAGGGAGCGTCTAGCGACTTTTGCAACCATGATTGACGGTGTCTATGTTCCTTCCAGCATTGCGCGAGTACCTCTTTAAACTATAGTTCATTTATATGTACTATACTATAATTGTTAATATTAAAAAGAAATGTAGTATATATATAAATAATAATTACAATAATTGAGTCGAACTCAGGTTCGTAACATTATTTATGCAGCAGATTCAGATGTTCTAAATAGAGCTAGGAATGAGTCAAATTCAAGCTTAAGCTCTTTTATGTTAAACAAACCAGGAACCAAATTCGATTTTAGTGGGCTCAAGCCGAAGACTAATTTATACTCCTAAGGACATACTTGATTCGAAAGCACGTGTAGTCGTGGAATTTAAAAACAAGGCTTATGGATTACTATAAGAAAAGTTAGGCAACTTGAACAAACCAATTTGTTGACAAAAAGATATGTCATGATTGTCGCAGGCATGTTGTTCTTTTAGAGCAAATGTATGTTGAAAAGCCACACCTCCATAGGTTGGGCATTTGGTATGAAAATAGACATGAGATTAAGTTTAAAAAAAAAACAGTTATATTTGGTAAAGACGGGTATCGTATTAGATAATACATTACTCGATTGTTCAAAATATACATACTTGTTTAACCAAACAATACTCATAAACATTATTTTTTATCTTTCTTTGTCCTTAGATAAATAGAATTTTTAGTTTTTATCTTTCGAATTTCCTTTGGTAATAATATTATGTAACAACTAGAATTGTAAGGAAGTAGAGCGAAATCCTAACATGTAATTTTTAACAAAGTAGTATACTCAATTACACCTCAAAGAAATGGATACTAAAACTTTGGGACCTATACCTTTTTTTTGTAAGCAATAAGGAATGCGTGTTAACAAGTACTTTAATGCATCTATAGTGGTAAAGGATGGTGATGTGACGCTTACGTGACGTCCAAAAGGGGACATCGTCATTGGAGGGACACATTTAACATGGGGATGGCAATGAGACGGTTTTGGGTAATCCTAACCCCATACACGATTACAAAATATGTCCCAAACCCGGTCTAAAACTCGTCGACTTTCTATTTGGTAATTACCGGTCGTGTATTTCATATACCTACGGGTTTCGGGTACATCCATTGGATATACTAGACCCAAAACTCATCGAATATCTATAGCATAGTTGCTAATAAATTACATCTAACATTAATCACTGTAAAAATGTCCCAAACAACTACAATGTATATAAAAAAGAAAATGCACATATCTATCATGTATACATATTTAAACAATAAAAAATAAAAAAGGAATTGTTCGGGTACACAATCGGGTATAGGTAAAGTTGTCTATTCCTATGGGGTAGAAGTAAGATTGTCTACATCTTATCTTCCTCAGACACTAACTTAGCTTTGCTATTGGTGGGATTACTGAGTATGATGATGATGAATCGAGTATAAGGATGAACTCAACACAAATACCGGTACCGGAAATATTGATCCTAAAATTCGCCAAATGTGGGTACAAGTATCGTACCGAAAATGCTCGGTACGGCACCAGTATGGTATTTGAAGGTAAAAGTCGGTAAAACACCGGTATCGTACCTAACAGAAAGTACCGATCCTGATAATGCCAAATAATTTGTACTAAAATTTAACCAGTATGGTACCAGTATTTTTCCTATCCCTAAATGGGTAGATCACCAAATCTCATACCCATCTAAACATGCGAAACAAAATTCTGATAACTAAAATACCCTATTAACCCCATACATGTCTCGGAGTTTAGGTTTACTCATCAATTTCAGGTTCAACTGCTATTTCTAAACTTGATCTGGAAATATCCAAATGGGAAGGGGATGAGAATGGTGCCCCCTCCCCCATATATATATATATATTAATGGTATTTGAAAGAGCATGTAGCATCAGGGAAACAACGCATATGTTTAAAGGATGAATAAAACTCGAATGTCATAATTGACATAGTTTGTTTGTAAGCGTTTCAAAGGGATACATTAGAGATGCCTTTAGGACCAGTGTATCCCTTAAATATTCCTATTGACTCTTGATGCCCTTAAGACAATTCATAATGGTTAATGGAATAAGAGGTATTTTCTGTCACATCAGTATCATAACGTCCTTTTAAAAATATATAATGGTTAATGTCTTTTAAATCATTTGTATTCTTTTAATCCTCATTTGGAATTATACTAGAAACTCTCCTCCTTCATACCCTTATAACGCTCAAGGGGACGGTGTTGAGGGCGTTATTAAGCGATTTCACGCCTCTATAACGTTCATTACGCATGATCTCATAGTTTTAAACTAAAATCAAGCATGCGTTTAAAATACTATTTCCCAATATATCAAACCTTTTTTTGTATGTATTATCATGTTTTATGTAAATAAATGATACACGTTCATAGAAAGAAATAAAAAAAACAATATTATTTGGAAACAACTTTTATTAAAAGCTGATGCATAGTGAAATATTTAAAAGATGATGTAATTCTTAACTGTGATATATAAAATAATCAACTTGTATATAAACCCGAAGTGAAATAACAAAAATATATAAAGAAAGATATGCATGTCGACGTTTTTAGAATGTTGTTTAGTGAGGAATCTTGAAATGTGACTTTTATTATATTTCTCTAATTGAGGAATCTTGAAATGTGACTTTTATTATATTTCTCTAATTCTCTGTGACTGTAATTCTTACACCTCATGAAAGAAAAGACACAGGTATATACGAGTGAATTTCAAATTTTGTCTTTTATCTTTATATGTGATGTTATTTGTCTTTAAAATTGATGGGTTTTGTACTTTATGTTTCAAATTGTTGTACGACTTGTCCTTTAACACTAATCCAATTTATTTTCAGTTAAATTAGATCACATAAGGGTACATTAATCTTTTTACCCATTTATATAAAAATCTTTTAACAAAAAAAAACAAAAATAAATTAAAAAATTAATATTATATGTGTATATATATATATATACATACATATATATATAATCTACTCATCTTTCTCTCTCTCTATACCCTCTCTTTACATCTCTCTCCCTCTCTCTCTTCATCACCAACAACCGCCACCATCAACATCTGCTATCATCCACCACCATCACCACCAATCTCCTTCATCTACCTTTAACCCCCAAGTTGAAACTGATCAAAATCATATCCATCTTAAAACCATTCCTGCACCGTCATCTCCTCCAAACACCCATCTCAAAACCACTTCCAAGCTCATCGCAAACCCGTCTCAAAACCACCTCCTGCACCATCTTCCCACCACCATTGCAATCGCAGATCTGAAATAGTGATTTGGGGGTTGGGTGGTGGATCTGAGATCTGAAATTGCGATTTGGGGGTTAGGCGGAGTGACAATCTGGCGGTGAGATCATGATTTGGGGTTGGGCGAAGTAACAACCGTGAATGTTATTAGTTGCAGAGGTGAAGACAGGTAAAGGTGAGGAGAATGTTTTGATGGTGAAGGTGGCAGTTGCTTACCATGGTGGTGATGGTGATTATGGTGGGGTTGTGAAGGATGAGGTACCTGAGCTGAGAAGGTGTCGGAGTGCTCGTTGCCCCAGCCACAACTAGAACCACTCCAATATTAAGTTGAACGTGCTAAGACCATACCATTGATGGAGTCCTAATTACCATTTTGTTAGGTGCAGTAGTATGGGGAGCCATTGTTGAACATTTTGAACTTTTCAAGCTCAAGTGTAAATTCTTCATTATATGACAAAAAAATTGAGTGTGACACAATCTTTAATTATAAGAATTTATGACAGTGGAATATATTTTGAAGGAAAGACAATGGCTTCTGAATAGTGGTGGTGGATGGTGATGTAACATTTGTCGAAAAACGGGTTCTAAAACCCGCACCAATTTTTTATCAAGTTTATATTATGGTCCTTTCGTTACAAATGTACGTTAATCATTTCAGAGATTCGTTATACTAATTATATAAATAAAGATAATATAATAATAATAATATATATATATATAACAGTTATACAAAATAAATAAAAAAATATATATATATATATATAAAAAGGGGTAGACCGCGGGAATCGAACCCGGGTCTCACCCCTAACCAAACACACTTCACACCACTCCGCCACACACACTTATCTGTTTAAATTCTAAACTAAACAATATTAATACAAATCTCGAAACTGAATTCCTGAACACCCGCCCAGTAACGACCGCGCTTGAATCTAGCAGTCAACAAATTGTTGTTTTGAAGCAATTGATGGAAGAAAACTGTTCCAATCATAAACCTGGTCTTGTAACCGAATCAATCTCATTCAATTAAGCTATCAATCATTTCCATTGTAACCGATTTCCACCAAAATTGAAACTCGATTCAAGCTTCCACTGTCAACTATAAATAATCGAATTCAGGACTCAATTAGAATTCACACTCTCGCAAGTCTCTCTTCAAACTATCTGTTCTCCTCAAAACACTTCCTCTGTTCACCGGAATTGTCTGGTAGTCGCCAGGAAATATCATCGGAAAAACCGAAATCGTGGTGGATCACATTGTCACACCCCGACCCGCAGCGGAAAAAGGTGATCGGGGCATGATTGGGTTTTCATCAAAGCTCATGACATTTATTAAAATGTTTCATATTTATTGTTACAATTTAAAGGAGATCATACAATCAAATCATACAAGTACAACATGTTCTATACATCTTTCTAGACTTCATTATTTTTCTTCTAAGGCAATTTCCTATGTGTTCCTTGCTTCATCATATCCACCTGTATCATGTGTAAAAATGGTTTTTGGGTCAACAAAAAGTTGGCGAGTGAATCCTATAAAAACATTTAAACGTGTTTATTATATTGATTATAAAATAAAGTGCATAACCACATATGAGTAAATGTAGATGTAAATTTATTCACAAAACACATAATATTAAATATTGCACACACATACAACAAATGATTGTTTTGAGGCACGCGTTGTTCAACGAACTGATGGGTCTAATGAATGTTTTTGAGGCACGCGTTGTTCAACTCGTCTCCCACGAGGAACTGATAGGCCTAATGAATAATTTGCATACAACTTGACAATATGTAATACATCACAAAAAACAATATTTACATTCTAAGTTTAGATCATATAATGGTATAGCACGAGTTTGAATAAGCGAATTAATTGATACACCCGAAAACATGAATAAAAAGGGGAATTTGTAAGAATTCACTCACAGTGGTTGCGTTTCTTAGATTGATGATGAATGCGCACGAATTTGGATTTAACCACGAGAGAAACTAACCTAAATAATAACATAATGGTTCGGTAATAAGTGGATTTTATTAACAATTTTAATAGGATTTTTAGATTTATTTTGTAAGTTTAAGGTCATTTTCTAACTTTAAAAATATTATTTTTAAGTATTTTTAAATTTTTTAAATAAACTAAATAAATAAAAGAAAATAAAATTTTGACTTTTTGACCGTTGACCGAGCGTTGACCGGTCGGACCGTGTTTATTATATGCGCTGAGTGAGGTTCGAACTCGTGACCTCCCGTACGCGTGCACGCAGCTCTACCAACTGAGCTACGTGTCTAACCCGAAATAATCTCGTTTTTAATTATATATATATACAAATTAGATTAATTCATTTCTGTCTTTATTTAAAAACTTGATAATTGCCAGAACCGGTTACAGAAGCAGGATTCGAACTCGGGACCTGTGGTTTAACTTTGCACACAGTCCACCACTGGACTATGTGTCTAACCTGGTTAGAATACTGGTTTTTATTAAACTTAAATACTAACTGGAGGGTGTTCTGGGGCCTTTCAAAAAAATTGAGATTTATCACAGGAGACCGTTTAAGTGTACGAATCGAACTCGGTATCAATAGCATGAAATGCACACAGTCCACCGCTGGACTGTGTGTCTAACTCGTTTAAAACACCGATTTTAATTATATTCATAGACTGATCAGACTTCATCTTCTTCATTTGAAGTTCACTGTTTCAGGATCGATCATTTGAATCTTGTTAATTCGATTCGATCCTGATACAACATTAAACACAAGGATAGAGAAGGTGATTATATACCGAATGGTGGCTGCAGATTCTCCGGTGACACCTCTGATGATTACACCCGAATTCCGGCGTCTTGCGGCGAACTCCGGCGAGTTGCAGATGGACTTTCCGACGAGCAGAAGGTTGAGCAGATAAAATAGAGGTAATTTGTGAAGGAAGTGAGCGGGTTCCTATGAGTGAAGGGTCGATATTTATAGTGCCCAATATCACACATGATTTCGATTTAAAAATCTCGGTCAAGATGAAATTGACTAACTGATTGCATAACCGATTGGGGATTGTTGACTCCTTGATTGAGTCTATCGGTTACATTCAAGGATTGACGAGAAACATCCGGTTTTCTTGATGATAGCCGGTGATTTAGCGCGACTGTTTCTGGTTTGAATCCGGATCTCATCTTAAGTTTTATTTGTTTCGTAAAATTCACAAAGGAAGCAAGTGGCGGAGCGGTGAAGTGTTTGTTTGGTGAACTAGCTGACCCGTGTTCGAAACCCGACAGCTTGTTATTATTTTTTTTGCACAAATTTTTAATAATTATAGTTTTTAAATTCTAAAATGTTTATTAATTATGTATTATTTAAAATTAGTTTGAGCTCTAAACGTGCAACGAAAATTTTAACTGGATGTTCGGTTAATAAACGAAGCAGGTTTTGGAAACCCGTTTTTTGACGGATGTTACACACATCACCTATGAATACTTGCTAACCTCGTTTCCAAACTCGTTCAAACCCTTTTCGGAATCCTCTGCTTATTCTCCCCAGCTCCGCTAACCTCAAAGCGTCATCTGCAAGTCGCCGGAGTTTTCTGCACAATACCGGAATCCAACCGGAACTTCCATAACATTCTCCGATTGGTATGAATTCTTAATCTATCTGTCAGTTCTATTCGATTCATTTGTCTAAACTAAAACAGTAGATCAGTGAATTCAAATGTTTAATAAATCTGTTTTCAGTCCTAAGTTAGTGAAGAAGATGAACATCGAGTCGTTTATAAATATAATTAAAATCGGATAAAATACCGGGTTAGACACACAGTCCAGTGGTGGACTGTGTGCACTTGAAACATATGGTCCCGGGTTCGAGTTCTGTTTGTGTTCCGATCCACTGAAATAACATACCCTTTTTATAAAAGCCAAATCCTGAAGCATGTGATAAGTGTTAAATATAATAAAAACCGGAATAATAACCAGGTTAGACACACAGTCCAGTGGTGGACTGTGTGCAAGAACAATATGCACGTCGCGGGTTCGAGTCCAGACTCTCACACCGGTTCGATTGGTTAAAAAACCTTTTTAATTAAATAAAATTCTGAATAATCTAAATAGTATATAAATATAATTAAAATCAGAAATATTTCGGGTTAGACACGTAGCTCAGTTGGTAGAGCTGCGTGCACGTATACGAGAGGTCCCGAGTTCGAACCTCACTCAGCGCATAATTAAACACAGTCCGACCGGTCAACGGTCAACGTCAAAAAGTCAACTTTTTATTTTTCTTTTATTTATTTATTTAGTTGAAAAAATTAATTAAAAACACCTCAAAATAAGGTTTTAAAGCCTAAAAACTTGCATTAAATTCACAAAAAATAAAACTAAAAAAATCTTATTAAGAGCACTAATTAAAAATATTAATTTCAAATGAACTTTATTTATTTATCGAATTATTACATTATTATTTAGGTTAGTTTTCTTCGTCGGTCGAATCACAAATTTGTGCGCATTCATCATTATCAAGGAACGCACCCACTGTGAGTGAATCCTTACACATTTCCCTTTTTATTCATGTTTTGGGGTGTATCATGTGTCGCTTTAATTATTTCGTTTATTCAAACTTGTGCCATTACCATTATATGACCTAAACTTATGATGTAAATATTGTTTGTTGTGATACGTGTTTACATTTTGTCAAGTTGCGTGCAAATCATTCATTAGGCCCATCAGTTCCTCGTGGGAGACGAGTTGAGCATCAGGTGCCTCATTTGATCGGCTCCGTTTGATTGAGCCTTGATCTCATTGTTCATCATTTGGTGTGTGTGCTTGTGCATTAATTGATATTATGTGTTTTGTGATTAAATTTACATTTACGTTTATTCATATTTGGTTATGTACAATTTTATTCAAATAACCAACATAACTAATCCTTTCAAATATTTAAATAAGATTCACTCGCCAACTTATGTTGACCCAAAAACCCTATTTTACACATGATACAGGTGAACCAGTTGAGAAAAGAAACACGTAGAATGACCTAGAAGAATAAACAAGTTAATGCTTTGGAATGGACATTTAGTTTTGTTTCCCTTTTTAATTGTACTCCACTTTGTAATTTGAATGAAAATGTATTTGAACATGTTGTGTTTGTATGTTTATTGTAACTTCTTCTTTAAAGAGAAATAATAAATATGAAACTTTATAGTAAATGTCATGAGCTTTGATGAAAACTCAATCATGCCCCGGCTACCATTTCCGCTGCGGGTCAGGGTGTGACAGGTGATGGTAAGTGGAAGAGATATAGTGGGTTTATTTTCTAAAAATGGCTGGTACTTGAGTTATTTACACATTTAGTTCATGAAAAGGTAAATGGCAAAAATACCCTAATGTGCAAGGCAAATGACAAAATTTAACTGAAAAAAATAAACTAGGTTAGTACTAAAGGACAAACCGTGCAACAATCTGAAACATAAACTACAAAAGTCATCAATTTTAAAGATAAAAGACACTGAAACCGAATATAAAAATAAAGGATAAAATTTAAAATTCACTCTTGTAATAATTTGATTTTAGCTCGGTTAATATAACTATTCATTAAACTACTCAACTCAAACATGTCTCATTTAGTACATGTGCCACTCAAAACACAATCTCCATAATAAACATGTCTCATTTAAGTACATGGGGTTACTCAAACACAATCTCTTTAATAAATAGTTTACATATTAATTTGTTGAAATGTAAAGGTTATTAAATATTCTTATTTAACTTTTATAGGTGATTATTAAAAAGGGTTATCTTTTACAATTTCACACTTCTAAGATTTATCTAAAATAGAGGTCACATACATTCATGAATTGGTTTTAAATTGATTGGTTTTCATCGAGTTCTTACGAAGATTATGAGTCCCCACTTGAACCTTCCTGTATCTTATATATAACATTAAGGAGCTGTTTGTTTACCTTTTAATGAGTCTTTTAATGGTTCAGATCTCTTATTGGTTCAATACTTAATGGTTTAAACTGTTTGTTTTGCGAGCAGATGTTTGAATGGTTCAGACATTTGCCTCTTAATGGTTAAGCATTATAATGAGTCTGAATGGTTAAGACCTGTAATCTAAATTGGTCAGAAATTTGTCTCTGAACAATTAAGTATTATATTGACTATTAATAGTTCAGACCTCTTACTGATTCAACACTTAATGATTTAGACCTCTTATTAGTTCAACACTTAACCATTCAGAAGTTGTTAAACATCCATAACTGTATTAAAATGCATATAACATCAATTGCTTATAGTTGATAGGTGCAACTTGTTAAAATCATTATCTTTAAATACGTATTAAAATCACTATCATTATCAATAAATATATGAAATACTTTACATGATTGCTTCATAAGTATTGTGCTTCAAACAAACTTCAACATGGTATGCTAATGCTTTGCTTGAGGAGGAACTTACTTCTTTGCAAAATTACATGTACTACTTTACTTGTTTTTGTAACCAAAGGCATGGGTAAGACTTAAGAGGCTTAAAACTTGCATATTACTTTCATATCCTTATAATGCATATTCTACAAAGAGGCTTAAAACCTACATATTATTTTCATTATCTATAATGCATATTCTTCAAATAAACCTCAATTTTATGTATTCGGGTCTTAATATATTATTTTCCATATATAGTATTAGAGTATTTTACAACTACCATTTAAGGTATTATTATATAAACTAATATGTCTATTTTTTTTTAATCTCATATACTAAATATTATTTTGGAACAAAAGCTGATAGCATGGCCACTTGGTGTGTGATGATAAGTTATCTTCTCAGATTAATCTTTAGATTCTTTGTATCCGAACAATGTAATTTTCAAGCCACCATTATTAGATCGCATCTTGTACTCCATCCCCCACCTCACACACATATGTGTATTATTTTATAATAATTTTATGTTACTTGAAGCATTTCAAACATTGTACGGGTAGCTAGTTTAAATTATCTTATATTATCATTTTCAGTCAATCAGAATATTTGACCTAATCGAACTAGATTATTATGTGTTTGGTGTATCGGGAGACGGTTAAACTAGTATTTTAGACCCGAGTATTGCGAAAAGACCATTAAACCAAAAAACATAGACGTAAAAGAAAGAACCACGTACACGCATTAACTCACAAAAATAAGAGCAACATGTAAAAATAGAATATCACAGCTGCAAAACAATATAAATCCATGTAAAACAAGAAATAAACAATAAAAACAAACGAAAAAATGTTTGTCGTCAATGAATATATGACTTCTACGATATCATGCGCAATTTTAAAGAGCAAAATGTAAAAATAGAATATCACAACTACAAAACGATATAAATCCATGTAAAACAAGAAATAAACAATAAAAAACAAACGAAAAAATGTTTGTCGTCAATGAATATATGACTTCTACGATATCATGCGCAATTTTACTATTATTCAAGTGGGTTATTGGCCTAGCAAATGAAATAGTAACTTTTGTGAGTACAACCACATCTGATAATTAATAGTGTGTGAATGACATAGTAGAATTTTTAGTGTTAAATACGGTTTGATACTCGTAATTTTTTCATATGTAACATAGGATTTGTGGGTCCGGTTCATCACATATAATCAAAAAAGTGACTGAGTGAAGTGAAAATAAAGGGTATGTGAACTTAAAAAACAAAATTAATATATTATTTGTATTAAGATGAAAGATTTAAGAAGACTAATTAAACATGAGTTTATTCGAACATATTACGAGTTTCGATTATTCTTTTCGCAAATTATAACTATTTATAATCACTTTCATAAATCGAATCATGTTAGCGAGATTTAATATATGGAATGATTAAAAAGACAACTATATGAGCAAACTTGGTGTGAAAAAACAAGACATTTAACTAGTTAAGATATCTGAAATCAGTGGCGGATCTAGAAAACTGTCATAGGGTAACATTTTAAAAGAAAAGGGTAACGAAATCGAAAAAACGTCAAATTTTTCCAAAATTTACACTACTGTCGAAGCGCCAAGGGGTAGCCATCCGCCCCTGTCTAAAATGATATTACATAAAAAGTAAAGTAGAATATAATAGTATTCACCATCTAGGTGAAACAAGTGATGTTGAACTAAATTTTGCCAGAAAAATGTTATAGTTGTTTTGGGATCTTTTGGGAAACCCAATTATATTGTGTGTGCCCATATATGTAAAATATAAAAATATATATGCATATACATAACCATATGAAATGAACTCTTAAACAAGTGACATAAGTTTCTGAAACAATTTTTTACTTCTTACATTTGTATCAAAAGGTTAAAAGCACATAGATATACCACCATGTGTATCCGTAGATATCGATTTTAAATCATGAGTGATTATACACTTTAGGATACATTAAAGCAATTACATATGACGATCTCACTTTAGACTTAAGTAAAAGAATCCCATAATTGTCAGCGTTACCACACCACCCGCTATTGATTTACAAAGATTTGTGACTGGAGTTTCTAGACAAAGTCTATTAAGTTGATTTTATTTTGTATAATCATCCTCTTGAGTTAGTTCCATATTGGCTTTGAGTATGTTGATAAACCTTGGTTTATTTTCTTCATGCGTGGCGCAATCGCTTCACATTTCGATTGTGGGTGAAAGTGCTATCTTGCTGATAAGGTCGATGTTTTGGAGTTGACCTATGGCTTGGCAGTAGATTCACGTTACGACTGTTATCTTGCGTTGTGTTGTTGACCCCTTTTTAATCTTATGTTTTGGTCGTTGTGAAAATAAAAGACGTATTATACGAACACATGGGTATCTTAATGTAACAATTGACTTGTACGTTTAACAAAATACATATGAGCATGTTTGATCCAACATTTTCTTAGAAACAAAGTGATTTATGCAAGACAATGTTTGATCCAACATTTTCTTAGAAACAAAATACATATGATCATGTTTGTATCTTATTTTTACGTGAACACCATCAAAAGACATCTCCTTTAGCGTCTTGATCCATCCAAACATCTACTCCAATCGATTGACACAATATTTAAGATACCTTAGACCATGTGTTATGGGATTTGAATGGAGCGTCATTTAAGCCACATCAGCAGAGAAAAAGGACACAAACACCGTTAAATGGGGGCGCCAACCAAGGCATGGGGTGGGTGCTTGCGGCAACTCACAGCTATGGGAGGGGGATGCGATCTTTTTCAGTATTAAATAATATACCCACCTAATCATATTTAAACACCTCAACCCATTATCACATCACATAAAACCCCAACAAAGCCTCAAAACACCCTTGGTGGTTTGAAGGGTGAAAAAAAATTACTCCGTAACGCCACGTGACCAGGGTGGACCCAGGTGGAAGCTTTGGGTGGGTGGGCTTCCCTCTTACATTTTATTGTGTATTTAATCCCGATCCTGCCCTTTAAAATTTTAGTTAAACTCCTCACTTGCACCCCTATAATCTAATTTATAAAATAATTTCTAGATTCGTCAATATAGTATATACGTGAAATCACATTTTCATCAATAAAACCTTAACGAAGCATCTGCATAACACAGTCTTATAGGTGATTCATTTGTTCTCCTTTAACATAGTCTTAATAGTTAATACACATGTCACAAAATAATAAAAGATTTGACCGCATATACAATGTGAATTGTGAAAAAAGGTTCGATTCTTTAAAAAAGTTACAACTAAATATATAAAAATACAACAATATAAACTTGTGTCAGACATTAGTATTTTTTATAAAGGAATAATTGGATAATTTCTGTTTTTGAGAATAAGCCAAAAAATAAATAAAAAGTGCACAAAGTTTCAAGTGAATATCATAAAAAGGCGGTGAAACCGTGACGGGTAGAGGGCGCAAGGCAAAAGGCAAATTAAGTAAAAATGTCTTAAATGCCCCACCCTCATTTACGCCATTCACCATTCCACCTCTTCCTCTTCATTTACCATGAAAATGATTGGCCTAAATCTTTCGACGGTAGTTAAGCCTTTAAGTCTGCGGGTGTGGTGGGGTTTGGGTTAACATGCTTCATCATACCATCCCAAAAAGATGAGGTGTGAGAGCAACGTGAGCTAGCCGACGTAAGTGGTCATGTGAATATATATATATATATATATATATAGGTAGAGTTTCATGTGAGAAAATTAAAAAGTGTAAGAAGGATAAGAAAGATTATGGAGGTGACATGTGTCCTTTTTATTTTGGTAGTTTAAGGGTATTAGTGTAATTTAACTAATAAAATCTAATTATGGAATGAATATATGCAACCGATTTTTGGCAGTTATTGTAGGGATTTTCGAATATGAAATAACACCCTAACTCATAAAACACCACAGCATTATATTAAATACATACATCTTATAAAGAACATAAATATAACTCATAAAAACACCATATCATGTATATTGAAGGCATACATCTTATAAAGAACAGAAATATAACAAAATAAACACCATAACTTATAAAAACACCACAACAGTTATATTGAAGGCACGCATCTTATAAAAAAACACCCTAACATTGAATATAATGGAAATAACAAGAACACCCTAACATTGAACATAACAGAAATAGCACCCTAATATAACACCAGTCATCACTTTAATCAGAATCAAAACAGAAATAACACCCTAAATATATAAAAACAGAAATAACTCTACATAAGTATATCAATATGGTACTAATATTAAAGATAAAAAAACACTCGTTATTATGGTGTAATTTTTTTTTTAAAAAGAGTTACGTATAAAAAGTTATTGATGTTTAAAAAAAGGGGAAACTTTGCTTATGTGTATTAGTGTTAGTTTTTTAATTTAAAAATATTAAATTTACCTTTATACCCTTAATCTAGAAAATTAGTTAGTTTAATAGTCAGCATTATTTACAGAATTGCCACTATGATCTCAACCATTAGATTAAATATCTAATAGTTTAGATTCTTTCTTATCTTTCTCACACTTTTGAATTTTCTCACAATAACCTTACCATATATATATATATATATATATATATATATATATTGACTTTTATAAATAAAACACACCACTATATTACTAAAAAAAGTTTTATAAAATTCTAATAAATTTAAAAAACAACTTGATAATAAATCCTAAAAATCAGAAAACTTCATAAATCCTAAAAAAAATTAAAAATTACAAAGTATGATAAATATCAAAATGTGGAACCTAACGAAATTCCGGATTGTCATCGTGGTTATACTCGATTTTGGCGATCTCCACTTGATCGTCGTGGCTAAGGTCGCACGCAGGGACACGGTTGAAGCATGCTTTAAACTGATCCAGCTTCGGTTTTAGCTCACGCCACTTATGTTGACTCACGTTCAAGTTGTGACGAGAGTTTCCAACATATTGTTGGTATTGACGAAACGCTTGTGTCCAATACACGGTTTGACCACGACTTGGCGCACGTTGTGCGTCAAAGATTGACGTCACTAGCGCTATCTCCTCCTCTTCGGTCCAAGTAACCATTTTCTTTTTTTTGGTTGGTTTTGGATGTGGATTTGTGTTTGAAGAAAGTAGATGTGGAAAAAATGATGTTTGGGATGGGTATTTAGAGGTAAAAAATAGTAACTTTTAAAAAAAATTGAGTTGGTTATATAAAACCATCATCCACAACGGCTAGCATAAACGGTCTGGTTCAATGACCCAATCCTAGCCAGCCACGTCGTTTCCCCAACCCGCCCCACGCCAGGCACCATAGCCACACCAGCGGGGCAACGCCGCTACCCACGCTGGCTCGGTGTAGCTAAAGCGGCATTGCTTGGCTACCCACGCCCCCAACCCAAGCCCACACCCTGCGGTCTAACGACAATATTTTGTGTGGGGGCTAACTTAGCATATTAACAACGGGTACTTATAATAATATATCACGGGTGTGAATATATAACACGGAACTAAAATACGAAGATTTTGTTTTGTTTTACACAAGTTCGGATTAGTTTTGGATGAAACATAGTGGATCAGTGCTAATGGTAAGTTACAATATATTACGGATGTGAATATAGCACACGATGATACAAACCTAAAATAATATACGATGATTTTGCTTTATTCTATACGAGTTTGGGTTAGCTTCGGAAGAAACATAGTGGTAACGAATATTTGTAATATATATTACGTGTGTGAATATATAACGTAAACCTAAAATAAAATAAGAAGATTTTGCTTTATTCTACATTAGTTGAGGTTAGTTTTGGATGGAACTCTCAAAAGCTGTAAGGTACAATGTAGTAATGGTTACTTATATATATAATAACTACGGGTGTGGATTTTCGACTACTATATGAACCTGACCCAAAATTTACAGGGTTCAGTTTAGTCTAGATAATACCGGACTTGTTTCGAGGAAAACCAATAACGATTGGCTAAAGGGGTTGTGTTCGGACAAAAAAGTTGTTTGTTAGTTGACTTACTTTATTAAAACGTGATAACTTAAACCAATGAAATATTTATGCTCAAGAATTAAAAAAAATAAACATCTAGTTTTATTGTTTAAGCGTAATAATCGTATATAAAATTATAACGTCAATATTTTACTTTAATCTCTTAAAATACAAATAAAGCAAAACATAATTTCAGATTAAACGAGTTATGTTATTGTCAAGTCATAAACACCTATGTCATATTCTGGCTCGTAAGTTTGACACAAGATCTGAGTTTACATCAAATGTTAATATTTATGTTAGATCCGAATTTCAACATATCAACTCACGAACACGATTCATTTAACCTCATTTATCGAACTTAGAATTAACCATTGGCATGAATACCGACCCGAACGGTCAATCCACAACTGCACAAGTCAAACCAAAACCCCTGTGCTCAACTGCTCATCGGTATCTTAACCCACACACCCCCATCCTTTCGGACCCTGTCACGTGTTTCACCCTCATTGGCCCATACTCAAAGCATCCAATGAATTACTTTTTCTCTCTATAAAACCAAACGACGCCGCTTCACTTTTCTCTCATCCATCATCATCCCTCACTCCCGCAATTCGAAATGGCGCCAAAACCTGCAACTTCTACGGCGGTTTTGGCCATTTTCACTCTCCTCCTCCTCTTCTCCGCCGCCGTCACCGCACATGACTACTCCGATGCTCTCCGGAAATGCATTTTGTTCTTCGAAGGTCAGCGTTCCGGCAGACTTCCGCCGGATCAACGCGTCACGTGGCGGAGTCATTCCGCCATGCACGACGGAGCTTCCGCAGGAGTAAGTAACTGTTTACGTTTTCTATCGTAATATTACGTGTTTCTAAACCGTATTTACAAAATGTAGGTTTAGTTTTGACGTTTTACTCGTTTGTTTACTGATAATCTTCGTTTAGGTCAAAATCGTGCGTTTATTCATGATTTGAATGAGTTTTTTCTGTGAGTTTTGGTGTTACAGCGGTGCAATTGTGCGTTTGATTTTGTTTTTGTTCAGTAGTTTTGTAAAATGTATCTAATCGTTTAGCGAAATGTAGGTTTACTTTTGATGTTTACACGTTTGTTAACTGATAATCTTCGTTTTCTGTGAAATTCTGTAGTGCAGTCGTCTAGTTGTGCTTTTCGTTCTGTTTTTCTGCAACATTTTACCATCTGAAAAGCTTCGTTTATGTCAAAATCACGAGTTCATAGTTTAATTCTGTTTCTCTGTAAGTTCTGCATTACAGAGGTGCATTTGTGCTTTGTTTCAGTTCAATATTTTATCATCTGATAAGCTTCGTTTATGTTAAAATCGTCCGTTCATGATTTTAAGTTGTTTCTCCTGTAGTTTTTTGTATTACATAGGTGCATTTGTGCATTTAATTCTGTTTCTGTACAATTTTCATCATTTGATTAGCTTTGTTAGGTTAAAATCTTGAGTTCATAATTTAAACGTGTGTTTTCCTTCTGGAATTACATAAGTGCATTTGTGAATTTGATCTTGTTTCTGTTCAAGTTTTTATCATCCGAAAAGCTTCATTTAGGTTATTTCACGAGTTCATAATCTAAATCTGTTTTCCTGTTAATTTCGGTTTCACAGAGGTGCATTTGTGCTTTTTCATTCTGCTTTTGTTTGATATTTTCATTCACAACCTCACAAACATAAACCTTACAGGTCGATCTAAGAGGAGGATACTACGACGCGGGAGACAACATAAAGTTCAACTTCCCAATGGCGTTCACAACAACAATGCTGGCATGGAGCGTAATCGATTTCGGCCGATTAATGGGCGCAGAGCTCGGAAACGCAATTAGGGCAGTAAAATGGGGAACGGATTACTTACTAAAATCAACTGCAACAGACGGCGTCGTTTATGTTCAAGTAGGGGATCCTATTTCGGACCATAACTGTTGGGAGAGGCCGGAGGATATGGATACGTTACGGACGGTGTATAAGGTTGATCGGAACCACCCTGGATCTGACGTGGCAGGGGAGACTGCTGCTGCTTTGGCCGCTGCTTCGATTGTTTTCAGGTCACGTGATCCTGTGTACTCCAGGATTCTTCTTAACCGTGCTGTTAAGGTGCGTTTTTTTTTGGCAGTTTGTTATAGGGGTAAAGTAACGGTTCATATGATTTTCATACGTGTCATTTGCTACTTGGTTTGTTTGTTACGATATTAAATGTGGTCTAATTATTTGTCGAAAGTAAAGGTAAAAGTAATTATATAAAGGCAAAAGCCTTTAAAAACGTTAGTGTACAAGTTTTTGAGTTCAAGTTCCACATATGACAAGAGTAAAAAAATTTAACTTTAGAAAAAAGTAATTATATTAACTTAGTTAACTGAAATTAGGATGTACGCAATGAGTTCGGTCCATATATTAAAAAAAGTCTCAAATTGTTAACTATGTTTTTGAGGAATGTCAAACCAGATTGGCCGGGTTGGGGACATAAAAAGCCAATCAGTTTGATCGTTTAGTTTTGGTGGTTTGAACTATGTATATATATATTTCAAAATCATTGATTTTTATCAAAAAGTTTATTATGTTAAAAAGTGATTCTTGATAAGAACATATTATGAAAATGATAATATAAATAACAAAGGCTAAAATGCTAGTTCAGATTCATTGTCGGTTTGAAGTTTTAAACCAGACCGAATTGTGAAACTGCCAAACCTACATAGTGAATTGTGAATTGAGACGTTTGGATATCAAACCGAACTAACTGGCGGATTTGTGTTGGTTTGAACTAATCGGTCATCAATGATAATGAACTCACCTGTTCAGAAATATCTAATAAACGTTAGATTACATTTAATTTGTATAAGAAGATTTTCTTAGAATTGAAAAAGTTCTTTAGGATCTTTTTTGGGTTGAGAAGCAATATATTTTATTTTAAATAGTACAAAAATAATTACTGTGAAACTTATGTTTGTATTTACACTATTTAATTCATTGAGACAAAGTATTATGAGGACAATAGTGAAAGTTACTTTTAAAAAGACAAATCTTATGTCTAATGTGACATGCTTTATTCACATGGGATGCCATTTATTGAAATTCTGTTAAACTAACTTCCTTTCAAAGCTAAAAGCATTACATTCTTGTTACACAATTAATTGCCTAGTGTTTTCCATGTGTTTTCACTGTTTTAAGGCTAATGCAGCCTTTACACCTTGGTCAGTGATGCAAATTAAAATTTTACAATGTTATATTGTGAATAATACAAACATATTGATATGTGTGCTCGTGCGCACGTGCGACCATATACTATACATATATATACATATATATGCTACTCTATACAATGTCAAACTGTTAAACATTGTATTATAGTTGCGGGTTCAAGAATTTCTATCTCTATTTTTTCTAAAGTAATTACAATATTTGTAAACGAGTTGGATTATGGGTAATCAAATATATTATTTAATTATCAATGTAGTGAATTAAAATAAGGGATATAGTTAATCCGACTTGTAATAAAACATGATGAACCCAAATGGGATTATGTGAAAACGATAAAAAACTATTTTTTGAACGGCTTACATGCTTTGGTTATTTCATGACGAGGTAATCTATTTCGAGGCTTAATCGTAGTTCAATTTCTAAGTTTTTTTTTATTTTTTTATCTGAGATTGAGACCAACAAAGTGCCTTATCAGTCAATGTGTTATTTTGTTCACCTTTGAATTGCTAATTATCCGAGATTGAGACCAACAAAGTGCTTTATCAGTCAATGTGTGACTGTCTTCATCTTTGAATTGCTAAAATATTTCTATCAAAAGTAAATAATCTAATATGATTTTTGACTTTCATTTATAGCAATTGGGCCCCAAAGTGATATGGCCGAAGTTGGACATATTCCTGTTATCTTTAACGCTTTGCAAAGCAATTTACATACCCTTCATTTACTTTGATCTTTGATAGGTCTTCCGGTTTGCTGACACTTACAGAGGTGCATATAGCGATTACTTGAGCTCTGCTGTTTGCCCTTTTTATTGTGACAACAATGGCTACCAGGTATTATTTTTTAGAAATAAGTAGTAATTTATATTTATATCAATTTAATATTAAAATAGTCTTTTATGCCATTACATTTATAAACGGTAATTGATGTCAAGTAAATAAAATCACGAAAGTAGTCATTTGACCAAACTTGATTACTGTTCTTGAGTTTTAAAATTTTTCTTTCAACTTGAGCTTTACAAATGATTATATTTATATTCAACCAAAATACGTCACTCGTCCGAAAATTATCAAATTTTGTGCCATGGTGCAAAAAGTGGACGTATGACTGTTTTTGTTTTTTTATGTTTTTGTTTCTGGTCTAACGGTTGCAAAACATTTTTCTAAACAAATTGGTGTAAATCTTGCCAAGATTTGCGCCAAGTGCCCCATGTTCAGTTGTGATTGTGTTTGTCATTCCATAGAAATGTGTAACGGTCAAAAAGATATCTTAAAAATAAAGTTGATTGATGTTTTAGTAAACAAGTTTGGTCAATCCGATATTTTCAAAGGAAAAATATCGATCGATATTTTGATAATATATTTAGTCACAATGGCTATTTAAGTGGTTTTCTCGCAGGTTTTTGATGGTCTTTTACTTTCTGTGATCGCGTGGTTAGTTTGTAATTAGCTTGAAATAATTTGAAAAACGAATACTGTTTAATTCGAGTGATTACGAATTATAAAAACACGAACTTGAATGCATGTCATCTTTTTATTGGTTTTTTAAGTGACCATGTGACATCGACATGGCCCACCCATGGGTGGGGGAGCCGCACTCCTGGCCGGGGCCCGTTTCCTCGGGCACTATATATATATATATATATATTCATATAATTTAATTTAGAAAAAATAAAACCAAAAAACTTATACAATTCGTTAGGTACGAAGGGTCTTTTTATCTGGCTCGTATAGAACGTTTGAATGCTCAAGACCAGATCTCTACCTCGATACATGACTTAGTATGAATTTGACACATCAAGAGACTATTTTAATAATTAATAATTAAATATTGTATTTATTTATTTATTTTAGTATGCAACGTTTTTTTAACGGGTGGATTTTATCAGGATGAATTGTTATGGGCAGCAGCTTGGTTACACAAAGCATCAAGAAGACGGCAATATAGGGAGTACATAGTACGAAATGAGGTCATCTTGAGGGCAGGAGACACCATTAATGAATTTGGGTGGGATAACAAACATGCTGGCATCAATGTTCTTATTGCAAAGGTATGCACAATAGTACATGTTTTTACCTTACATTCATAAACATACAAATCTAAAATAGTTTCTTATATTATTTTTATCCATTACTTTTCTCATGTATACAAATACAAATCTAAAATATTTTCTTATGTTATTTTTAACCATTGTTTAAAAAAATAGGTAGGTTTGTAAATTTCAAAGCGTATCTACTACATATCCAAATATATAATAAAATACAACATATGTCCATTATATTAATACACCACTAATGTAATTATTGGGAGAAAACCCGGGAAACTCCCATGTACAATATTTAAAAAAAATTATTAACACATGTAATATACGTGTATGTAAGGGTTTTGAAAAAAAAATCATCAAAAAGTCGCCAAGCCAGTGTTTATAAAAAAAAGTTTCTGTGTAACATATGTAACAGTCGCGTTACGCACTTATTACACAATTTTTTAAAAAAAGCAAGTTTCCGTGTTACGCGACTATTACATATGTTACACAAACTTTTTTTTAAAACATTGGCTCGACACTTTTTTTTATTTTTTTGCTCAAAACTCTTTAAAATATGTGTTATTTTTTTTCAAAAAAATTGTTATGTAGGAGTTTTCAGGGTTTTCTCTCAAACTATGAGTTTTCTACATATCTTCCCGTATACCACAAAACGATTATTCTCATAATTTTCAAGTATGATTATTCAATTTATTTACTAGAATTAGTGAGAATACAACCTTGAAGTTGGAAACAAGCTGGACTTCGTTTTTCTTTTTATCTAATTTTTGATTTGATCTTATCAAATTCCTTGTCTTATGTATGTGTCTCGATATTCCTCTTCTTTGTCTATTCTAATATTTGATATACTCCATAACACCTTTGTGTCAGCAAGTCACATGGTTGTTTAGTTTCTATGGTGTAAATCATGTTTATTTCTAAAGTTGAAAACACAAGCGGGCCTCATTCCCTAGTGGGTTCTTGCCCATTTTCACACAACAATCGGTCATGTTGTCAAAAAGTAGATTTTGCTTGCCTGTCATTTGTTACATCTAAGTTAAATCCAATATCGTCAGGTTCATTGAATAGATGTTAGACTCATAAACCATCAACATATTTTGGGTGCATGGGTGTAGATGATGTGGAAATTCCAGAGTTAGTGCTAGTGCTGTTCAAATAGCTTGAAAATAACTCGCTCAAACTTAACTGGTAAATAATTGAGCCGATGTGAGCTTGCTCGTTTCACTAGTTCAAGTTACTAGGCTATTTAAGAACCCTAACTTTTATATCTATCTATTTAGGAATAATTACAATTTTTCCTGAAATTTCAAAGATAAGCGAGCTGGCTCGTCAAGCTACCTTGAGATTTATCCTAGCCAAGCTTAAGCTCAAATATCAGCTCGTCAAGAGTTTTCAAGCTGAGCTGAGCTGGCTTGTTTAGCTTCAAGCCCGAGCTAAATGTCACGGGGTTATCTTTTGATCCCATATGGCGTCCTCAATTCCCTAGAGATAAGTCAATCCATCCCGCTTTTTGTGTGGGTCACTGATTTCGTCCTGACTTGGACTCATCAATAGAGCGGCGCCAGCTCTCATCCAGTGGTGCATTCATCGCATACACACGACTAGGCATGTACACTTTCTTAATCCGCTGAGGCCGTCTCTGATACAGTCCCGGACTAGTCATTATACCAAACGTTCAAGTACATCCCATGGCAAAACGACCTTTGAACATTTGGCCCGTGACATAAAGCTACCTCAACTTGCTTGTTAAGCAACCATATCCACCGTTAAGCATTCCTGGGTGAAGTTTTCACTCGAGTACCTAAATACAAATTCTAGAGCATCTTATGCATTGGTTGTGGTCTTGTGGATGAAAGAACTCTACCGATAAACATGCTTAAGTGGACGCAATCATAATGTGTTATCTACAACTATGTCTAAACCAATTATCGATGATTCAGAAACATAATAACTAACAAGTTGATTACCCTCAAAACCTATGACAAATACAACTTTCTTCTCAAATCACCAAATGTCATAATATGCATTTTGACAAATTATGAAATGTGGGTCTATTGGTCTAGTTTCTTTATACAATAAGACCATGTCCTTGATCAAGAAACAGTGGTCCTCTATATGCAACAAATGCAGGGACTACATCTATTAGGTCTTTACTCTCAAATAGAATGGACTCATGCAACAGGTCATGTACCCCCTTCAATGTTTAATGTGGTGGGACCCATCATCTATGGCCAGTAGTTTTCTGCAACAATGCATGTGCATAAAGGCAATGAAGGGGCAACAGGATTGTAGTGACACTTCACACATTCTAGTTTCCATACTTTATGGATAGATGTAATTAGTATTCCTTCATAAGCGTAGGCTGATAGTGACCTTACTTCAATTTGATATAGGAAATCCTTCATTTTTGTTTTATTTTATTTAACCAAAAGCCATCATCAAAAGTTTAGTTTTATAAGTTTGATATATCAATATGAAATTTTTACTGTATTTCTATGTGCATTTTGCTATATGATATTGCTTTACACACACACACACACAAATATCGTATAGGGGTATGCATTTATGACGCGTCCCCAAACATGTAGGGGTGTGAATTTATAGAGTAATACGTCATTTTTGTCCCTGAGGTTTGGTCAGTTTTGCGACTTTCATCCAAAAGTTTGTTTTTCCGCATTTGGATCCAAAAGGTTTGAAACCTTGCCATTTTCATCCGGCTCGTTAACTCCATCCATTTTTCTCTGTTAAATCAGGGTATTTCTGTCTTTTTTGTTAACTCAAAGGGCAATTTGGTCCTTTTCAGAGGTATTCGTTTTTTTACATAAAGTGATAAAAAACCGAATTGCCCTTTAAATTAGTAAAAAAGACAAAAGTACCCTAACTTAATGGAGAAAAATGGATAGAGCTAATGAGCCAGATGAAAATGACATTTTACTTATAACACAATTCAAAACACAACACAAATCTAACACGAAGTTCCTATGTTTATGTTAGTTTAAACATGTTCATGTCAGTTCGGGTCGAACCTATGAACACGACCCATTTAACACTAATGTTATGTGAATTATTAATAATTTTGGTATATAAACATTTGTACAGGAAGTATTGATGGGAAAATCGCCCAATTTAAAATCATTCCAGAACAACGCCGATGCTTTCATATGCTCGATATTGCCTGGAACTGCACATCTTCAAGTTCAATACTCACCAGGTTTATTTTTATCTTTTGAACCAAATCCGGTTTTGAAATAATTAATTTTTAAAATTTTGATTTTGGTGATAATTAGGTGGATTAATATTTAAGGCTGGAGGAAGTAATATGCAACATGTGACTTCACTATCTTTCCTACTATTGGCCTATTCCAACTACCTAAGTCACGCCAATCTCGCTGTGCCATGTGGCGATAAATCAGCTTCCCCTGCTCTTCTCAAAAGTTTGGCCAGACGTCAGGTTAGTTTTAACTTAAAACTTTAATTTTTATGTAAACATTTTTATAAATCTAAAACATAGTTTTTGAACATTTTTTAGAATCTAAAAAGTAGTTTTTCAAGAAAATGAAAAATAAATGGAATTTTATGATGGAATTATGGATTTGATTGAGGCGTTATGGGCGCTTTGAAATTATCCATTAGTATCGGGCCCATTCACATGACCTGGGTTGTTGCCAGATGGATGGCTGCAATGAATTCCGGGCCCATTTTGAATTTAGACTATGACAGTTATAATATTTTCTAACGTTTTACACAAACATTCCCTTGAGTCATGGCCCATGGGCCTCCTTTGGACCTCCCGTCATTATGAATGACTATTTCCATCAAATCAAACTCATCTGTTTACTGTTCTGTTCGACCGGGTTGACAAAAAATCTGGACCAAACCGTTAGCTACGGTTTCAAGAAACAACAAACCATAGCGGTTGTGTGAGCCGCTGGCCAGACCAGTCAATTTTATTGGTTTGATGGTCTGGACATTTTTAATTAAAGGATTTAAATTGATAAAGATAGTTCATAATTATAATTCATATATATAATACATGTATATAACCACGCTTCCCAGAAATGAAAAAAAAAAAAAATGCATGAATAGTAAATTTTAGATGGCTGGATCATTTACAACGAAGGTTCCAACTTTCAAACCGGACTGAACCTTTACACCGTCAAACATTAAAAACTGAACCGTTTGAATCTCAAACCGGCTAAATTGGCTGAGTTCCTCCGGCTTGGGTGGTTAGACTAGTTCAACCGTTTAACATCTGGTGGCGACCCGGGAATTATTTTCTCATTTTCTGGGGGTGCGGAAGAGGGATTTAACCATATTTTCAAGGGGTGCGATTGGGTTTTTTTGCCTGAAAAATACACTACTTTTTTTAAGGGGTGCGCCCGCCCGCCCACCTTGTTAACACCCCTAGTATATCGTACATGAAAACTTGTACATTCCGTTCTAAATCACTATACTTTTCTTGTTTGATTCACAGGTGAACTATATTCTTGGAGACAATCCGATGAGAATGTCGTACATGGTAGGATACGGTCCACGATACCCACAAAGGATTCACCACCGGGGGAGCTCGTTACCTTCTGTTAGAGTCCATCCAGCCCACATAGGCTGCCAGGCCGGGTCCCGTTACTTCTTTAGCCCCGACCCAAACCCAAACGTACTGGTTGGAGCCGTGGTCGGTGGGCCCAACACCACCGACGCATTTCCCGACTCTAGACCCTTCTTTCAAGAAACTGAGCCAACAACGTATATAAATGCACCATTGGTGGGACTATTGGGCTACTTTGCAGCCCATCCTTGATTTAAAAAGTGGTTCAATTGGTAGTGATGCGCCAATTGGTCACCCTGCCTTACCCTTATTATTCGCCGTTATTAGTGTTGATTTTCAAATGGAAAAGTTGCAATTGTATCTAATTATTATTATTATTCAATCTATGATATCCGACACGGCATGTTGTGTTCTTGTTTTTAAAGTAAAGTTCCCGTAAATTAAGGGAACATTATATGACTAAAATCTTTGTTGTAACTTGTAATATACGTGTCAATCACTAAAAGATGCAATTTGTCTAATTTGGTTTTAACTTTACACAGGAAGTAATTATGTTCAACATGGTGATTGAAAGCAAAAGGTTGTTTGGAAGGATGACGATAGATAAAAGAGATTATTTGTATTAATTTTATTTGAGTAAAGTTATCTACAAAGGCTATTAAAAAAATAAGTGTATAAAGACATAATATATCGTAAAATTTAACACAATACCTAAAAAAAAAAGATACAATGAGTCATAAAAAACACAATAACGCAATTATTGAAAAAACACAATGATAAATAAAAGACACAATAACGTAAACAAAAATTTTAAAATCTACAAGCTAAACATCTAAAAGGAAAAACTTAAATCTCATATTGTAGAGTTTGATTAGACGGTTTTAATGCGTTGAATGAGGTCAATTGAAGTCTGTTTGATACCTTTCTTACGACTTCTTATTTTTAGAAGAATTTGTATTTGATCCTAACCCATTTAATTCATATATATTATTAAAATCATACTAAAATAGTAAAATACAATAATGACCAGTTTTCGTACAGTTTTTTTAAGTACATGTGAAACTGTCTTCAAACATTGAAGTTTTTTTTTCAAGTAACCACTTTATTTTGTTAGAAACTAAGTTAAATTTATAAGTTTTCTAATGAGACGACATAAAGTTTTGGGTGGATCCACCTTAGGAAAAGCCCATACACACATGGAAGTACGGGCTATGGGGTACCTCAACTTGGCCCATTAGTAGTTCCAATAATTTTTTAAGTTAACTCTACTAAACTCTTGTCATAATTGACAAGTCAAAAATATATCAAATGTTCAATAAATTCAAGCTCAACATAATGTATTTCTATATGAATGTAATAAATATTATGTGCGTGCATATGCACAATGTTTTTAAATTCGGACGGTTCAACCGGTACAACCAACTGGTTTAAACCGGTTTTTAACACATTACGTATACATGCCTACATGTCTAATAATGCGAGAACAAAAAGGAACCATTCATAATTTATAATCTATTGTGTGGGATAATGTGAACAAACAAAGATTAAGGGGATGCGTGATTGTTGAACTTAATCGTTTTTTAACATATCAAAATCGTATGAGGTATAAATGTTATAAGTTGAGTTTATTTATCTAGGAGTTTTTATTTACTGAGTCATATTTTAGAGTTTTGAGTCAAGATTGAGTCTTTATCTAGTTTCTTATTTGAGTGGTTAAAATATCTTGTTTTTCAAGATGTTTAGTTAGCACAAATAAATGTTTAGGATTATTGTAATTCGTATGCATTGGTTAATTGGTTTATGAAAAGAAATGTCAAGCGAGTTCGTACAATCTCGTGTTTTGATGTTATGTTATGTTATGTTATGTTCTACTCGATTTGGTCCTTAATAAATAAAGAATCAAGTTTGACTAAGCTCAAACTCGTTTAATTTAAAAGATTCCGATATCCTTCGTTTAAGTTTAAGATTTCACTCTATTCAACTTTTTAGAGAGCAACTCAAATAGCTAACAACTCAAGTAGTTAGTACCTAGTACACTTTCATCTCTAGTGATTAAATGTCCAACATCTATCTACCAAAGTACCAATTACAAAATACCAATTTTACTATTTTATGCCTCTTTAAAGTTTGGACTATCCCTCCAGGGCCTAGTCCCATCAGATTAATGTTATATTAATATCAAATCATTTGTAACAACATATAAATCCATGTGAAAAAACAAACAACAATATTGTATTACATGATTGTGTGATATCAAAGTATCACTAAACATCACTTATTCTCTGGTTTAAAATGAAACCACCTATGTTTTATGTATGTGCACATGAGTTCTATGTATTTGCCTATGTGCTATCTTTTCTATATGCATTATAATATTAACTACAAAATATATATGTGCTATCTTTTCTATATGTATTATAATATTAACTACAAAATATATATGTGCTATCTTTTGTCTATATGCATTATAATATTTCACTACAAAATATAGTGTGTAATTTAGGTTATACGTCACAACTCATTATTACAGGTGAAACAAGTATGAGACAAATTGAGATCAGGTGTGTAAATAAATCTATACCTAATGTGTAAGCGACCTATTGCATTGAGATCAAGTGTGTAAATAAATCTATACCTAATGTGTAAGCAACCTATTGCATTACATATGTTAGTGTCGCAGTTATGTAAGCTCAATTTTTTCCGCTTCTCTTATTTTCTCAATTCATATTTATTTTCTTAAATTAAAATAATCAGTCGTATATTATCTCAAAATTAAATCTTATAATTCCTAAATCTTCATTTGCAAACCATTTAATATTTTATTTATTTAACTCGTGTAATAGACAAATTTATGATATATTATTTGTAGTAAGTTAGTTTCCTAACATCGTTTCTAATGTAATTAATTTCAGTCCAAAAGAGACATGATGTGATGATAAGGTGTCTCTCATCTATCAAAGAGATGGATGATTTAAATCTTGTAAGATGCATGTATAAAAGTATTTATGATAAGGTTAGTTTTCCTTTAAAATATTTACTGGGAAGTCAACTCATTAAAAAAAACATTTCAAAATGTAAACACAGTACACAGCTAATAAATAAAATAAAGTATTAGTTTGAAAGATTCAAAACCAATATCTTATCTAGTAAAAGATAGCTATTATTTTATATAAGAAATCACTACCAAATTATTTTATAATAATATTTTTATAATTAAATGACGTATAACAACTGTACTCCTAGTTGACTGGTCAACTAGATAAAACTTAACATTATTCTTTTAATCCTTATAAACAATGTCACATAATTCATGAGTATTGTTTAAAATCCTTATCTATCATATTATAAATATATTATTTATTTGATTAAGAGTCTCTAACAAGTTGTTTGATAAAAAATCCAGGATCATAATCTGATAAAAAATCAGATAGACAAGTTGTTTTATAAGATTAGGATCATCATCTGATCAAAAGTATGAAAGTATCATAAAGTATTGTAACACAACAAGAAACCACTAATCAGGTCCATTACAAAACTAGAATCTGTGAATTGATAGGCGTTTGCTAGTGGCTGGGGCGGGTCTACGTTGAGAACTACGGGTTCACACGAACCCACTCGGTTTCAGATTTTTGGTAGAAATGTTAATAAAAAATTTGGTATTAACCCATAAAATAATCTGGGCTGAACCCAATAACCAAATTTATGTATGGTGGAGTGGTTAAGTCATGTAGTTCCATGCTTGAGGTCACGGGTTCGACTTCTCCTGGGGTTAAAACTGTTTTAATTGTTTTTTCAGTGAACCCACTGAAAAAAATTCATGCCACTGGCTAGTGGTATTAGTGATTATTAAACTCTACAATATAGTTTGTATATAGCATAACATATATTTGTATAAAAGTTAGGGTTTGTGAAAAATAAAAATTAACTATAAAAAAGAAAAATCAATTGATCTCTCACTCAGAATAATAGGAAAGCAATGTCAATGTTGTTTTGAATTTTTGATGCATGTTCAGTTATTCATGAATAATTTCCTTTAAATTTCACTCGGTCAATCAGAAAGTTAAATATATCAGATAATATAATAATGAGGATACCACACAATTACTTGAAAAATTATAATGTCATTCAGCATAGAACCTTTCTCCTGGGATATTTTTAAATTATAGTCCTTTTATAAAAAAATTAAAAATTTAATTACATGCTTAGTTCCCGTGATATAACTTTGATATATATTTATTGAAAACTACACTAATGGTTCAAATTATGCCAAACATAACATGGTTGATCTCCAGCGAGGAACTAACCATGTAACTAACTCTTAGAAATATTAAAATTCATATATGCCTAGGGACCAACTGTTTTACGTTTACGCATAAATTGGGACCACTAGTATGGTTTCTATTAAACAAAGTCGTAACACGGCATATCACATGGATTGACCAACCACACATTTAGTTGGGTCGAGTCAAGTCAAGTCTCTTACTAGTTCAGAGTTTCTTATTCAATCAGACCTTTTAATAGTTTAACACTTAATGACGTAGGGGTTACCAAACAACCCCTAAGTCTAGTTATTTAGAATCTTTTCCCTCTAGAAAAGATACCTAAGAATATGTCTAAATGACACCTGATAATTGACTTAAATGCTAATTAATTAGAATAGATAGATAGATTAACATATTCGATAAGTATTTTGAGTACGTTTTATAACGTGACCAATTACTGGTAATTACATAAACAAACTTTGGTATTTAGAACCAGTTATATGCTATAAATTAGGAGAAGCAATTTAAATGGTTTACCATGGGCGGTTTCAATTTATTTGTAATCATGATTGTAAAAATTGCTAAGCACTAGTCGGCCAATGGAATACCGACTAGCGATTATTCGGGATCAATGAAATATTAAATAATAGACAATTCAAACTATGAATTATATAATGGAATTTTGAGATAAAACACGATTAATTTTTTTATTCGAAAATAAAATACGAATGGATGAAATAAAAGAACAGGGAAAAAAATCTTATGCTCGTATAACTATAACATGTGACGCAAACATATATTTATTTATCAGATACAAATAGACGTAGGTGTTCAATCCAAAACTTTTTATCAACATCATTGTAGAATAGCACATATACACTTATACAAACTTAAAGTTGATTTGGTAGTAAGCAAATACACCCATGTATATTACCCATGATAAACAACAAATTAAAAAATGCTACCAGATTTTGACTCTGTCTAACACATTGTTTAATCTCATATATGTGATAGAGATACATAGGTTTGACTTTACAAATACAAATCCCCACCTTGGTGCCTATAAAGCATATCCTTCATTCCAACCATTTTATTCAAACAAGCAATCCCATTACTAATTTATAATCATGTACCCTACTAACTCCGAGTACTCACAACCAGCATTCGGTCAACCAATGCCGGCGTCAGCACCACCCCCATACAGTCAACCCGCACAGGCGCCATACAATCAATCGGTAGCACCACCACCACAGTCTATGATGTATCCCAGCCAATGGTCCTCTGGCCTTTGTGACTGCACTTCTGATGTCTCAAATTGTAAGCTTGTAACTTTTCTATATGCATCATTTAAGTATTTTGTACATATAAGCCAATAACCCGTTAAAGGTTAACCAAGATAGTTGTATTAATGTTTTGATCGTTGCACTTCTACGATAATGTAGGTTGCCTTACGTGTTGGTGTCCATGCATTCCATTCGGACAAATCGCTGAAATCTTAGATAAGGGAACTACTTGTAAGCGGTTTTTTGAGTTGTATATATGCGTTATATTCATGAACCATTTATATCGTTGAAAAATTATTATACAAATTAATGATTTCAAAAATAAAAATTTAAAAATGGTTCATGCTGCCAAACTGCCAAGACTGAATAATCAAACGATCGTTGAAACTTATTGACTTAACTGATTTGACTTGTCGCCTTTTGAATCTGTAGTTAACGGTTTGACATAGAATTTTTATCAAAACAAATTGAACCCGAGCTAAACAAATTTTGTATTGCTAAGAGCGTTCATATTCCATCCATCAAACCCTCCACCATCTTCAAATTTAAAAAAAAAAATCTTATAAAAACACACTACAACCCATCGCCTAAACCTAAATTTTAAAAAGTTTCTACACTAACTTTTTAAATATGAAAAACTATTACTTATCATCCATCAAGTTACTGTGGGTGTCCAAAAGAGAAATATAATAAAATAAGTGTTTACAAGTAAGATAAAAATAATAATGGTAGATGGGACGTGGAGTTTTAAAATAAAAGATAATTTTAAAAAGTATGATTTTTAGCTAAATTATAGGATAAAAATGATAGATGAGATGTGAATGCTTTAATAAGTTTGACTTGAGTACAAATTAAAAATTTGAAAAAAAAGTAAAAAAATTGGTTTATACCACCCAACTGCCAAAACTGTATTATCAAACCATTAAAAAGTACTGACCTTACTGATTTAATTTGTCCTTTTTTAAAACTGTAACGATTTGACGTATAAACTTTCATCAAAACCGACCGAATCAGAAACAACAATTCTAAATTTTTGATCACTAATAAGTTTGATTCGATGTGCAAACGCAGCTAGCGCGGTGCATGGGACTCTTTACACTATACTTCTGCTACTCACAGGATGTCAATTTATATATAGTTGTTCATATCGGTCTAAAATGAGACAACAATACATGTTGCCCGAGGAACCTTGCAACGACTGCCTTCTCCATTTTTGTTGCGAGCCATGCGCCATGTGCCAAGAGTATCGCGAGCTTAAGCACCGTGGATTTGATATGTCTCTTGGTAACGTGTTATAAGTTTATTCATCTCCATATCTCAAACTAACAAGTATATATATAATATAAATTTATTAATATTGCAATATATTTAGGATGGCATGGAAATATGGAGAGGCAAAACCATCATCAAGCCGTTGTGACGCCACCATATGCTCCAGCAGGAATGAAACGTTAATAATGAAGTGTTGAGTTCATAATAATATATCTTGTTACAGTTTGATCGTGTGTTCTGAATTTATTAGTTGTAAAATAATATAAAAATTTGTTCATAAAATGTTCTATACATGGTCTAATTTGGCTCTTTTTGCGCAAGGATATATTTGTTTTTTAAAAACTGATACCGGGTTTCATTTTTTAATTTGTGTAATCTAAACTTTTGTTAGGAATATTATTAAGAATTTAAATTTTCACTACAATATAAATGAGTATCAGGCCTATATATGTCGGTAAAGGATGATGCTAAGGGAAATATGTTGGGAACCAGCCTTCATAATAGGTGTTCTCATTTGCGATGAATCACCACTCTCATTATTGACGGATCACCAACAAAGTCGTTCAAACTGACTATCACCGACGATTATACTTTATAGATTTATTAGGGTTTAAGATTATAAATCATAAATGTTTAATATTATTTTTATTGTATGATTGCATGGTAAAAAAAATAGGGATACCCCTAAGTTAATGGGCTAGCTCCGCCACTCATGTGATAAGGACAAACACAAGGAGTCTTAGCCACACGACTATGTACTCAGGACATGAATGAGCACACGTTTCTTATGCATCTAACACTTGCATCTCACTACAAAAAGATGGGAAATTTTCAGTAAAGGTACACTACAAAGCAAAAAATCTAGGGATCCTCTGCCCCCAAGAAAAGATTTGACGTATGCCGTTGAGAAGCAAGGCAGTGCCTCACATAGGGAAGAGCACATCACGCCCAACATGAGCGCAATCGTGCCCCACATGAGCACGATCGTACCTGTGATCTCACCTTTGACCTAGTTTGATGAACAATAGACTATGCATGTGCAAAGCCACAACCAGTGAAAATTGTAGATTGAATGACCGCAACCACCTAGGCGTGAGCATGCCAACCCAAGAGGCATGACCATCCTCGTGTCATTTTGTATGAAAACAACAATGTTATGCTTATTGGACTTTATTTATATGTATTGATCTTCATTTCAAATCTTTTTATTTTCTTCATCAAAATCACCAACTCATGTATAAGGTATGTGGACACTTGTCAAAATGTGCCAAACCATACATATATATATATATATATATTGAAACTGTATTGTATATTTTGCCTTAACGTACCAGCGTACGCAATCTCAAGTTCGTACGTTATAACCCCAGAAAGAAAATATCGCAAGTAGAAAAAACCAGAAATCGCATGTTAAAAAAAATTCGCATGTTAAGAAAAATTTCACATGTTCAAAAAACCCAAAATCGCATGTTAAAAAAATCGCATGTTGATACTGCATCTCGTACACAGTACGTTAAGGCAATAACCCCCCCTCTCTCTCTATATATATAGGGGAGAGATAGAAAGAAAACTCACTTGAGTTCAGAAAACCCAAGAAAACTTTATGTAACAATTAAAAAAAAAGTAGGGAATGTAAATAACTTTTTATCGAACGTTTTGTAACAAAAACAAAAAGCACCGAAGGGATTTTTTTATAAAAAATTTAAAAATCAGTTTTTAGCATATATATATATATATATATGTATATATAACTGATTTTTTTACAAATTTTTATAAAAAACCCCATTCGGCGCTTTTTGATTATTTTTGTTACATAACGTTCAATAATACGTAACTTACTATCCCTAATTATTTTACAAAAAAAGAAGAATTGTTACATAAGGTCTTCTTGAGTTTTTTTTTAACTTAAATGAGTTTTCTCTCTATAACCCCCCTACACACACACACACACACACACATATATATATAGGAGGAGGATACGTTAGGAACCACCTTTTATTGCGAAAACCATGATAACCAATGTGAACACAACAAAAATTACCTAAAAAATAAAAAAAAAATACATAAATTTTTTTAATATTTTTTTTGAAAAAAATGCTATTTTTCGTTACTGAAAAAATCGAGTAACAATTGTTCATGCACATGCGCATATGTACCATTTATTTGATAAATTCCGTAGTACATTACCAATATTAGACAACTGTATATTTATTTACACTACCATCCATAATACACTACTTTTTACATTAACGCTATTAGAAACGCACATGTGTATCTATATGTATGAACATGATATAACGTGTTTTGGTATACTACCTTGAATATACTTTCCCTTTCATCTATCATACCATCCAAAATACACTACCATTACCTCCTACCATCTATAATACAATACCATTACCTTCTATCATCCATAATATAATACCATTACCAATATTTCACTTTATTACATGTATATCAACTCCCTTTATACCATCCAAACAACATATTACATCATAAAGTGACAAATATAACCAAACCATCAACCACTTGATATAACTAACCAAAAAAACGTGTATATGGACCTACTTCATCATTCAAAATCACAAACTTTTTGTACCAAAACACGTTATATCATGGTTATACATAATGATGCACATATGCATTTTTAATATTGGTAATGTAAAATTTTGCGTATTACGCATGGTGGTGTAAATGAAAGTGTATTTGTCTACTACTGTTAATGTATTACGGAATTTGTCCAATAAATGATACATATGCATATGTGCATTGATAATGTTACTCGAATTTTTTTTGTAACAAAATATAATGACTTAAAAAAATATTTAAAAAAAATTGTGTGTTCTTTAGATTATTTAGGTATTTTTTTTTGTGGTCACATTCATTCTCGCAATAAAGGTAGTTTTCGCATTAATCTTATCCTATATATATATATATATATATATATATATAATTCTAGTATTCTATAACATTAAGCATAAAGAAAGTCATGTAGATGATGGTTGGTTTGAAAGGGGCATGTCAACGTGGGGGGTTTGCGAGGGGCATGTTAAGTGGAATATTTTTCTAGTGTTAATGTCTTAGTAAGATAATGTTTATATATATGATAAGATTATGTTTATTCAACCATTGATACCTTAGTAAGATAATGTTTATATAATAAGATTATGTTTATTCAACCTAGAGAGGCCTTCACTCTTTCATGAAATATTCCAATTCTATTCGTATATTTGTTGAATTATCAACCAAACCTCGAAATTCACAATTTAGCGAAGTATAATTCTATACACATTTCCAATAAACATACTCAAAACGGGGATAAAGCTATGAAATAAAGATGTATAATTCTATACACATTAGCTATAATCTATATTTTTAGCTTCTCTTTAATAGGGTCGTCCCAGAGAATTTGATGGTCCTGTACGAGTAGAAAAAATAGACCCCTAAAAATAAACTTATAGAAAAAATTTGGTCACAATTGTGATATTTTCCCTTATTTTAAATTGGGTTTAAATGTTTAATTATTTAAAATATCGTATTGGTTATTGACATTAACGGTTTCGTTAGGTAACTGGGCTAAAAGACAAATAGGTTTTGGTTGGTTTTAAATTTAATTAGTTGGTGGGGTCATGCATTGCGGCGATGACATTAACGTAGTTTTGAATGCGATGGTATATTTGAAATCATGAAAAAACTACATCGTTGTAAAAATAAGCGTTAAGAAACACGAAGACGAATTTACAAAAAAATATATAACTAAAAACATATAACGATAAATATAGTTAAATAAAAGAATTAGTAAACATAACACTTTTGAATAAGAAAAGTAGACTTAAAAAAATATACATTTAGGAACTGGTATGGAAAAATGAAAAAAATGTAGAATACTTTGATTTTGTTGATGAAGAAGGTGAAAAGTGTAAAAACAAAACAGGTAAATATTTTGGGTCAAACTGAAAGTGCAAAAACAAAAAAATCTAAATAAATTGGGCCTGAAGTAGATGTGAAACAAAATATGTGAAAGCATAGAAACGAAGGATAATGGTTTAGAACTTGCGCTTCACATTCACTTGTTGCACAAAAGGAGCACGGAACACAAGGAAATCTTGTATGTAACCATCTCTAAACACACACACATATATATATATATATATATAGGGTGAGGTTATTGTGAGAAAATTTAAAAGTGTGAGAAGAGTAAGAAAGAATATAAACGATTAGATATTTAATCTAAATGTTGAGATCATAGTGGCAATTCTGTAAATAATGTTAACTATTAAACTAACTAATTTTCTAGATTAAGGGTATAAAGGTAAATTTAATATTTTTAAATTAGGAAACTAACATTAATACATATGCAAAGTTCCCCCTTCTTTTTTGAACATCAATAACTTTTTATACGTAACTCTTTTTTAAAAAAAAATTACACCATAATAACGAGTGTTTTTTTATCTTTAATATGAGTACCATATTGATATACTTATGTAGAGTTATTTATGTTTTTATATAATTAGGGTATTATTTTTGTTTCGATTCTGATTGAAGTGTTGACTGGTGTTATATTAGGGTGTTATTTATGTTATATTCAATGTTAGGGTGTTCTTTATAAGATGTGTGCCTTCAATATAACTGTTGTGGTATTTTTATGAGTTATGGTGTTATTTTTGTTATATTTCTGTTCTTTATAAGATGTATGCCTTCAATATATATGTTGTGGTGTTTTTATGAGTTAGGGTGTTTTTATTAGTTAGGTTTTTTTATGAGTTATATTTCTGTTCTTTATAAGATGTATGCCTTCAATATACATGCTGTGGTGTTTTTATGAGTTAGCGTGTTATTTCAAATTCGAAAATCCCTACAATAACTGCCAAAAATCGGTTGCATATATTCATTCCATAATTAGATTTTATTAGTTAAATTACACTTATACCCTTAAACTATCAAAATAAAAAGGGACACATGTCATCTCCATAATCTTTCCTACCTTTTCACACTTTTAAATTTTCTCACATAAACCTCTACCTATATATATATATATATATATATAATATAATATATATATATATATATATATATATATATAAAATACATAGTTATTTTTGAAATTTGGACCCATCGGAAAAATGGGCTTTGGCCGAGGGTGCGGCTCGCCCACCCCAAGGCCGGCCCTGCTCTTTAATTTCAATATTCAATAACCATTATCTTATTTAGGTATTAAACATTCATATGTAACATCTCTATGTTGAATCACATTTCGACTGAAACAACAAAAGTTTTATTTAGGAAATCGTTGCCAAATCTTCAATTCCATGAGATGTTTACACATTTGACGCTAAGGCTAGCTAATTCGTATATGAAAAAGACGAAGACCAATAATAGTTGATTGAACATGTTACATCATAGATGCATTATTCTTTGAACATGTTACATGTTTTATTTCTAATCGTGACAAGTACCTAAATACATGAACAATTATTGAAAACAACAAAAGAAAAAGACTTGAATTGGTTGATTACCTCAAATCAACAATACGAATTCATTGCCTCTAAATAAAATTTTAACTCGAGCTACTTCAAATATTTGATCAAGAAAATTTTATATCTTTTTTTTTGGCATGAGGTAATATTAGGAGAAGAACTTAAAACCTCACTCGTGTTGGGACATACTAAGAGTATGCTCGATGGTGTTAACTACGGGTAAACCGGTGATTTAGTGACTTTAGTGAGCCGGTGAGATTAAAAGAACCATTTTATATAGGATAACAACTCACATACTGATACACACACCTAACTAATCTACTTCTAATTGTACTTCACAGTCCATAACATGACTCAAACCCTTGACCCTTAATAGATGAGGCACCATACAACGCAACAAGATACTATGAGCAAGGGAGTGAGGTAATGAATAGAAAACAAAGAGACTTGTTTCAGGCCAATCTATTTAATTTTGATACAAACCAAACATGACTCTTTTATTAAGAGTAGACAACCAAAACAAGTGATGTTTAATTGTTTATTAACGTTGTTTCTTAAATTACAATCAATAATCATTGTTACATACCTTAAGTTGTCACATGAACCAAGAAGAACCTTTTATCATTTTACCAACCAAGCTATATGAAGCGACCACCCATCATGATAATAAGTTATACACAAATTTTATAATGCGGATTTTATACACTAACTGGCTAACTAGCGATTAAAACCTTACTGGTGTGATCACTTCCGTCGCTATCACTATGTGATGTGACAACCTTTGAAAACATCTCTCATAAACTGCTTTCAAATGTGTCATTTTGAACACCCTAATTTTTAAAAGAATATATATATTTTGTTTTTATATATGGAGTAACTTACTGTTCACGTCCTTTAACTTCAATAAGTTGTCATATTTTTTGTCATTTCCACAAACCGGTGTTGAAATTCGATTCGTATTCTCGTTTTGATCAAAAGCCTTAAAACATAAGTTTGAAATTCAAAAAAAAAAAACTTAACTCCGTTAACTTTTATTAACGGAGTTCCGATGAGAAAAAAAATACTTAAAATGTGAGACTGGTAGTGATAATATTCAAAATTGGGACTACCAGTGGCCAACCAGCTCTAAATGAGATTATTGAAATCTAATTTCCCAACGTAATTGATCTAAAAAATTTAAGTTAAAAACAAATAAAAGAAAATATAAGTAAAAGAAAGAAAAGATAAAAAATAAAAATAAAAAATTGTGAAGATTATGTTGTAAAACTAGCCTAATAGCACAATCATAAAAGAAGAACAATAGAGAGAAAAGCTATAATATTTCATTGAATGAGATATTTTACATTAAGATACAATATGGGTATATATATGAGTACAAAATTTGGAGAAGAAGCTAATCTATTTTTGGTGTTGATAACCATAATAATAATATATTATAACACTCCCTCTTGGTTATCAATTTGATATTTGTCTCGTTAAAAACATTGCAAGGAAAACACTGTGGCACAAAACCTTAGCTAAGGGAAAAAGAGTGCAGCACGCATTGTCTCTCACTGATACTTCTGGATCATGTACGTTGGCTCATTAAAAACCTTACTAAGAAAACCTAATGGGATAAAAGTTAAGGGAAAAAGAGTATAACTTGTGCAAAACTCCCCCTCGTTATGATACACGTATCATTTAAGTAACATGTGCCAATCTTCTATGAAAGTTTCCGAACACTTTTGTTGTAAGTAATTTATCGCTTGATCTCTTGATGTACAATCTTTTAATGAACATTGATATATGATCTTCATGTGAAACTTTAATTGCCTCCTCTTGTAAGCAATGCCATAAGATCCATTAATGTGTTTTCTTATAATCCCTGCATTTACAAAACTAACCAAACTTGTTGATGGATTAGTAAAATATGAACCCATGTCTTTCATACCATAAGGGTATAGAAAATATATGTTTTACCCATGACAATATCCCCTCATTGTACACGAGTTATATCTTGCCAATGAATTTAATGATATATGTTCGTGTATAACCAGTAAGATATATTAATACAATTTGTATTGAACAATGTTACTTCAGGACCAAGGATTTTTGCTTCTTTGATAGAGATAAAAGTCATTTTTGTATCAAATATTTAAACATTATTAAATGTACTTAAACATAAGCTTTGCCCGTATGAAAATGTCCACCATTTTCTAGATGTATTATGATTGATGGATACTATAAATGTATATTTCACATATCGAGCCATAAATTTGCAATGCCACATTTTATTTGCAAATTCTTGCTTTAATATTAAAGCTTATTTTTTTCTCTTCAGGAGATCAATGACATCATCAACATATATTGTAACACTTGTAAACCTAATATTATTTTTTTAATGAAAACAAATGGACCAACCTTACTATATGTATTTCTCGTTTCTGAACTCACTCGTGAGTTGATTATACCACATTCGACTCGACGATTTTAGTCCATAAGTCTTTTGTCAACTTCATATAGTACGTTCTTGAGGTTTTGATATCAATGCTTCTGGCATTATCGATCCATGAGGGAATTCTTTCCATCTTATCCAAATATGCACGTGCGTTCACTCTTCAAGAGTTTTGCTATATCAAAAATCCATAAACACTTGCTTTTATCTCAAAAATCCATATTTTTGCTATATGCAAAAATGACATAAACACCTGCTTTTATTTCAAAAATCCATATTGTACCATGCGTATACACTATTTATCGAGATATCACAATCACTAGGTACAAGTTTTTTCTATGTATGTTTACTAGTGCACAAGAATTACATCATTAAGATGTTTCAATTCACCTTTAGGGAACTCAATTGCTTTAGGAAACTCATCAGTAGTTCAATCGTATTCAAAAAGGAACTTGTATACAACAATCATGTTGTTCTCGAGAACTTAACTTACAGGATTTTGATCTTTCAAATCCTTTGGGCACCTTCATATACACTTTTAATATCAAGTGATACATAACATTCATAAGACACATATCAATTCTCTATCTATATTACCAGACGAATAAAATCTTGGAAAGTTATTGCATCCACCACTAGAGAATGTGTCTCTTTATAATCAATCATGGGTTTTGCGAAAATCCTTGTGCCACCCATTTTTCCTTATCTCATTTGATTTGATTTTCACATGATTGGCATAAAGACCCATTTGTATCCAACATACTTTACAAATTCTGTTGTATGGACTATTGGTTCGAAAACTTTTCCTTTCATTAGCGAGTTCAACTTTGCTTTACTTGCAGTCTTTTCACTTTTTGGCCAATCATTTATATGTATTAATTCATAGGCAGATCTTAAATTTTGATCCTTGTCATTTAACCATTTTAAGCGCTACATTATATACAAAAGTATAATGATGTCGATTTTAATTTTGATTCCATACATTTCTAGACATGATACAACTTATTGAGGTCTCTTTATTTTTAGATACCTGTGGTTCTTCTGTAACCATCATGTCTAATGTCTCTTCAGAAGACCTTTTACTACACCTCGACTTGACCAACTTTATTACTTGCTCCCTTTTCCGAGGATTTTTGTTCTTGGAATCGACTAATCTACCACGCTTCAGGCATGCCATAGACTAATCACCAATATGTGGTTTGTCCTTCAGGGACACGAATCTTAATTTGGAGCCTTAGCAATTGACATATGTGACTTAGCTAGTAATAATTTTCAGGTCAATGAATGCATCTGATAATCATTTTGCTAATCTTTGTTAATGAATTGCCTTTGAACTTCTAGTTCTCATTGTTTGGTACAAGGATTGATGACAATTCATTGTAATTCATTTCTATTTCCAACTGCCTTTTATCTCCCCCCTGATATTGAGAATGTAAAACTATTGAGATGGATATCAATTAATTGAGCCATAAATAAATCTCTCATGAATGTTACTATTTATCAACATGTATTCTCATTCACGTTCCAAGTCTCATCTTTGTGCATCGTGGTGGATCAATTTCAATATATATCGCACAACTAAATTCTTTAATGTGATATCTTTGGTTTCTAACAAAAAAACCAACTATATGGGGGAGAAAGTGTTATAACTTGTTGGTTTGATGTGAATTAATGTTATACATGTATAATCACATGTACCAAAATGAATTGTTGCTCTCATGGTCATTTGCTTTGCAATCAATTGTAAATGTTTAGTGATCATCTCAACAAAGCAATTCTTATGTGAACATAAGTTATACGATGTTCAACAATTATTACAATAATCATTAATAACAAATAAAGTCACCGTTATTACCAAAACAAATATACCAGTCTGGAATAATATGCTTACTATCACATTAGCTAAGCAACAATCAAACAAACTTCAGGTTGTGGATTTGATAACCTTTAGATGATGCATCGATTTAAAAACACTAAATGGTATCATGTTTGGATATATATCCTTTAATCATTCAAGAATATTCAGGGATTCCCACCTTACTTTGGTTGGTAAGTAATTAATTCCATTCGAGTAAACATGACATGTTTAATCATTAGCTTGAAGAATCTTCAAGTTCTTCATTATGTTTCACATCATCATTGACTCGGTGTAGTCTAACCGGTCATGCCAACTAATTGAATAATTATGATCCATAAACTTTTGGTTTATAATCGTATATATGTATTACTTGCATGTATATAATACAAAACATAAGATACGGGAGAATGTGTTATAACTTTAAATTTCAAACCATCTTATTATATAATCAGTCCTTAGTTTGCAACTTTTGATGGTCCATCTCATTATTACAATTCTAAATGGTCGATCTCATAATTACAACGTCCTCAATTATGTCAATAACGATCACTGCCTTTACGATTACATTCACTTCAAGGAATTGAGTAGAACCAAAATAAGCTTCATAACTTTTCAATTTTTACTCGGTCATGCAAATATAAAATTATTTCAAACTTTTCATACCCTGTTAATGATAACTTTATCATCAGGAACATATATCGGGTATGACTAATGAAAAAACTTTATCTAGTTTTCCCTATAAATAATATTCTATTTAGAAAACATAGATTGAGAGGTTGATACATGACCCAATTATGTAAGATTTTCCGGTCTAACATTTTACGACATTTTATAACTTGATAACGGGATTCATAGACTATGATGTATCAAGTATCATATTGAAATATATTTATACTCTTTCATGAGTTTGATAATAAACCACAACTTTAATTTAATTATTTTATTAAACACAATATATATAATAAACAATAAAATGTAGAATAGCATGTGTACATATAGTAAAATCACTTTAATTAGAAGTATAGACAAATAGCTCCATGGTGTTTTAATTATTATATTACACAGTTTAGTAAACACATATCAGAAAAACAAAATAATGTTGCGTTCATGGGTAAGCACTTTAAAGAATGCACTTTAAGTGACTTAGTAATAAAGCTAATATCAACTTGTATATGTAATGTTGGTTTCATTGGCCGTTCCAATGACTTTAGAGGCACTAAGTAAAATAAAAAGTGAGAACTTTTAAATTTGTATAATTTCACACAAAAAAACATAAATCTAAGAATATAAACTAAAATCATCATATTCGTAACGGTCAGCAATTCGCTGGCAGCAGACAAATATGAAATAAGAACGATAATGCCGGCTCTAATTGAGAGATTTTATAATGTATGACTAATACGTCGATGTACGCAATTATGTATATTAGCTTAGCTGGAGTTTTTAATTAAAATGTGGGCCATTATTTAACGTTTTTTGATTTCGTTACCCCTTTCCATTGAAACAGGGGCAGACCTAGAGTGATAGAAGGGTAACCTACGTTGCCCCTTGACGCTCCGAAGGTAGTGTAAATGTTGGAAAAATTTAACTTTTTTTGATTTCCTTACCCCTTTCCATTGAAACGTTACCCCTATGCGGATTTTCTAGATCCGCCACTGAGTATAAAACTTGAAGAATAAGCTAATATATTTTTAGTATTAATAACCATAATAATAATAATATATTTATAACAAATTATACATTTTTTTCCTTTTGTTGTATGGATAAAACAACCATTTTTAAAAGAAGTAACATGAGAAGTTTAAAGCAGTTAATTAGTGGAAAGAAAAAAAAACATGACACGATATGATCTTGAGGGACGTTTTTCTTACCTACTAAAATTTGTTATTTATCTCCAATTCTTGCATCCCTTTTTACTCGTTTGTCCAGTGGCAGTGTGCCGGCTCTTCACTAGCAACGAAGATGCTCTAAAGTGTTTGTAACCAAAATGTTGTGACTAGCTAAACTATTAACTTTTTTTTATGGAGATGCTCTTAGTTGTTTGTAACCAAATTGCTATCACTAGCTAAAAGACTTTTTTTTAAAGAAACACTTTTTTTATTAAGGGGCTGTTTGAGAACTTTTTAATGGTTAAGTGCTAAATCAGTAAGAGGTCTGAACTATTAAGAGTTAGTATAATGCTTAATCGTTTAGAGACAAATGTCTGACCAATTCAAATTAGAGGTCTTAACCATTCAAACTTAGTATAATGCTTAACCATTCAGAGGCAAATGTCTGAATCATTCAGACATCTCTCGCGAAACAAACAGTCTAAACCATTAAGTATTGAACTAATAAAAGATTTAAACCGTTAAGAGTCCCACTAAAAAGTAAACGAGATGCCCTAAATAATGTTAAATGAGTTTGGTTTAATTCGGCCACTTTCAAGAATAAATCTATGAAAAACTTTTGTATTTTGATTATTTTCTTTATTAAAATCATGATGTTTTTTTTTCAGCAGACACTTGCCATCATGCATAATTAAGTATGTCAACCTAAATGATTCACCACCACTTCAAAGTTCAAACCACCAACTGATCGATCAGATATGACCACTTCCGGCGAATGGTCCACCGGCCTTTGTGACTGGGCAAAGATTGCTCTAGTTGTAAGCCTACAACATACATATCTATGTACACACATACATATATCACCATTTGCATGGCCGTCTTAGAGGGTGTGCAAAGTGTGTCACCAGATAAGGTCTAAAATTTTTTAGAGTCAAAAAAATAAGTTATTTCGTTATACTTGTATAAACAAAAATTATGATGCTAAATGAACATTAATATTGTTGTAGCTCTAATAATTCTACGCTTACTAAGACATGGAAAAAATTCGTTTTTCTCCAATTGTTTTCATTTGTTCAATTAAGCGTGGGCCCTAAATCTCAATCATAAAGAAGAAGGAAAAAGGTTATAAAAATATCGAGTTTTTGTAGCCCAATATTTGTAGCCCAATACATATATGTAAATTTTTTGTTTATATTAAATTGTTTAATTATTTGTTTATTTTCATTTAGTTCTTATTATTTGTTATTAAGGTTAACACATAATTACTTTAAAATACAATGCCTATTTTTTCTATTCGCAAAGAGCCTCAGGCCCCTCGAGCTCTTAGGGACGGCCTCAACCACTTGTAACATATATATTATAGTATTTATAATATAGGATGTCTTTTCATGGAATTAGTTTTAAAAATACCACATCATTACTTTTATTATTGTGGAACTCGTTTTTTGCAGTCATTTTTTGGGTTGTAGTTTTTGACCGAAAAAAAAGGATTGAGGTGAGATTAAATATATAGACATAGAGGAATGAGTGGTTAAAAGTAAAAAAAAAAAAAAAGATGGTTTTAGGTTTTTGTTAAGAAGGGTGTGTCTGTGATGTGGATGTTAACTACGCATGGCTTTTAACGTTTTTAGCAATCCCTATTGTGGTTGGTGTTACATATGATCTTATATACACGTAGTTGCAACTCATGTTATTTTTTGGAACCATGCACAGGTTGCTTGACATGGTGGTGTCCCTGCATTTCTTTTGGAAGAATTGCTGAGATTGTCGACAAGGGAACCACTTGTAAGTAATATATATATATACATATTGAGAACGCGAAATATTACGAGAACCGTGAGAACGAATTAGAAAACCAATCAAAACCATTTTTTTAATACAATCATCATTTTAATAAGATACAACATCAGAAAAAGAAATTACAATATCAAATAATTCACTTCTCCTCTCTAAATCACTCTTATTAGATTTTTTACACATGTGTAAATATAACAAGTTTACACATGTGTAAATGGCAAATTTACACATGTGTAAATTTTCTTTATTTCCGAATTCACATAAATTTAAATGTGTAAATTAAATTTCTAGAATTGTATTTGAATAATAATGACAAGTGTAAAAAGAAAATTTTGAATTTCACTTTTTTTTATCAAGTTCTAGTGGTTTTTTCATTCGTTCTCACTGTTCTCGCGATATTTAGCGTTCCCATTTACGTTCGGTTTTCGCACGATGGATGGTATCTTCACCGATGCATCCTAGTAGCATGGGTGAAAGTGCTATAACTTGCTGTGGTATAACAAGAGCTAAAGCCCTAAATATCCGTAATTATGGATCACTATGTTGATTCTAGACTCCATGCAACTAAGAATTTAGCAACCTCTAGTTGACCATAGGGAAGAATAGACTGAGAAGGATGATGTATCAGTGTAACTGTGAGAGTAAATAATCTTGGCAAAATAAAAGGCTAAACCTATATATATACATACACACATATGCATACATATATGTATATATGTGTGTGTGGGGAGGGTTCTAAGTTTTTTTTCCCTGCAAGAACATAAATAATAAATAAATAGTTCATTTTTTAAAATAAAAAAGATTCAAATACAACAAATAAATAGTAGAAATGCAAAGTTTATTTGTCTCTGACACTGTAAAAGATATAAAACGAAGTCTTATTTTAGTTATATAAAGTACACATATGTAAATCATGTGTTGGTTTTTATGAAAGGCAACATGCGTAAGTATATTTCCTACACATATATAACCCACGAATATATAGGCAAACGTTTAAAAAAAAGACAAATTCGTTTAATGGTTTTTTTTACATGACACTAACATTTGTCTGTAAGAAGTAAAATTAGGAACAATATATCGTTAAAAATTAAACGATTTAGATTATTTATTTCATAATAATTTAATCTTTTATAATTTCCAAAGTACCTAGAGCAAAATATATGAAAATAAAGTAGCAGATATGCCAAAACAGTTAACTATAAAAAAATGTATAATCAATAAAAAGTAGACTATTGACAAAAAATCTAGCAGGCAAGTGAAAGATAAAGTATAAACTAATCATATTTGCAAATTTCAAAATATTTTAATTTTAATGATAAACGAGAATAAACATAACCTTAAAAATTAAAACTCTAAAAGACTGTCTGTATGGGCTGTAATATATTTTTTTTAAAAACTACTGTAATATTTTTTTTAAAATACTGCAATATTTAAAAACAAAAAAAAACTACTGTAAAAAATTGTCTGTATGGGCTGTAATACAAATATTAAAAAAAAACTAGTTATTTTTGTGATTCTTTTTAAAATAAAGAAATGTGATAATTAAAATTTCAAAGAAATGTGATAGTTATTTCGTCTTTAGTAGGATTGGTTTTGCAATTCAAAAGGGGGTTGCGGCGCAGCTTGTTGCCCGTTTACCTGCCACTTGTTTGTAATTTGTTACTTTGGTATTTTAATTCCAAAGATAGAATCAAATAACACTTTATGGATGATCTTAAATGTCGTTATTTGATTTACTTTGAAGAATAATTAGTTTTTTTTAACTTGTAAAAACAGCTTGTTGTGCAAGCGGGACTGTTTATTTTCTACTTACTGTCTTCATGGGATTCGAATGCTTATTCTCATGCATGTATCGTACTAAATTAAGAAATCAATACTTGTTGCCCAAGCAACCCTGCAACGATTGTCTCGTCCATTTTTTTTGCAAGCCTTGTGCTCTCTGCCAAGAGTATCGTGAGCTTAAGTACCGTGGACTCAATCCGTCTTCTGGTAATATATATCCATCTCTACCTTACAAGTTTAAAAACGCTGTTAATATTCACACACCCCTCCCTCTATCTCTTTCTCTCTCTCTATATATATAGAGAGAGAGAGAGAGTGAGTGAAAAATATGTCGGAATAAGATGAGAGCCTCCAAAAATCAACCAATATAACATGTGCTATTAAAAGATAGTTCATGTTATTACGGTCAGTTTCGCGTGATATTCAGGATGGCAAGAGAATATGTCGAAGCAGAGTCAAGGAGTCGTGATGCCACCGGTTGGTCCCTGGGAAATGAAACGTTAGTTTCTCTATTGACTGAAGAAGCTTCATCTCACGAGGTCCCGAAAGTTTTTATAATATAAAATAAATGAATGTGGAATGTTGTATTGTGATCTCCCACTTAAAAAGTTTTAATATTGTCTCTATTTCCGTATTTGTAACTTATGGTATCAATTAATAAAAAGTATATATAGATTACATTGAACATTAGTATTGTTAACTTCTAATAAACATATAAACTTATCCTTAAGGAACCTGTGCAAGTAAATAGTTATCTATCAGTGGCGGATCTAGAAAATCTTTGTAATGATAACGTTTTATAAAAAAGGGTAACGAAATCGAAAAAACGTCAAAAAAGTCATTTTTTTCCAAAATTTACACTACCGCAGGAGCTCCAAGGGGTAGCCTCCGCTAGCCCTTCCCCTAAGGTAGGTCTGCCCCTGTTATCTACGTATAAAATGTGTATCAAATTGTTTTGGGTAATTAAGATTTACTTAAGTACAAAGAATCCAAAACAAAAGTATCTTCAGTCAATTTCAGCTACATTTTAATAACAAAAACATACAACTAGTTCTTTATTTTTCTTAATTATCTGATTGATTGAGATTCAAGTATCCTTTGAAATACCCTAACCTGAAAGTGATTACACGATTATCATCCAAGAAATTACCATTTATTCTACAATGTAGACTCCAAGTTTGGTCATCCTGGATACGCTATTTTGTGTGATGGTGTACTCATTCATTTCATTGGTCGGCCACCGATAAGCCTTTTCGTCTGATAACGGTGGTCAAGTTGAAGTTTGTCCATTTGTTGCGAAAGAGGAAGATCAAACGTGAAGGGCGATGAAACGATGGTAAATGGTCATCCAACAAGTATCTTTTAGAAACTGTATAAAAAATACGGAAATTTTTAGTAAAATCACACTGCAAAACAAAAAATCAGGAGGGCCGACACTGTCCTATGAAACGTCACGTGTCTCACAAATACGAGGAAACCTTCATTGCATTTACGGACATTTATTCTAGATTTGCCGTCACTTGTTGTTCCACTAAACATAAGATGGGTAACGACAAATGAGTTTGTGGCCTTAAACAAAAGATAATAAATTATTTTGTTGATAATGAAGTTTCCTTTTTCACTCTCTAAACAAAACGTCGTTTCTTCAAAATTATCCTAAGATTCTATTTTGCATCTCATACGTCACAATTCCTATGATTCTCTCTATCCACTGGAATTACATTATAAAAAAACAATATAATTTTTTTAACGGCTAAAATAGTTTCATTAGAGAGAACTAACGCGAAACTAGAAACCGACAAAACCGTCTATACAAAGGAGAAGAAAATAAACTAATTTCGATCTATACTTAACCCATATGAAACTTGTACCTCTTAACGAATACTCTTCTATTGTTTAATGATAAAATATAACTAAGTTATAAATTTTTTTTTAATAATAAATGATAGAATGCTACTAATGTATAGAATAACACTTAGCACATTACCATGAAAGGGTCCATTTCTTATTAAAATTTCTAAGTAAAAGAAATGGGTCGGATATTGCAATCCATTTCTGACGGAGTTCTAACACCGTTAACAACCCTAATTTAGCAAACTGATAGAATATAATTCTCCTCGATCTTATTCATTGATAACATCCCTATAAATACAAGAGACTCTCCACTATTTTGGGAAGAGATAACACTAAATTAATTACAAGATATATCTCTATATTTACAATATAACAGAATAATCTATTACACCACCGCAGTCCAAGCAAGATGAGGCCTAATGCTGAGACTGGATTTGAAATCATTAAATAAGACCCGAGGGAGACCTTTGGTGAATATGTCTGCTATCTGGTAACGAGAAGGAATGTGAGGAACCCGAACTGTGCCGCGTTGTACCAAGTCACGAACAAAATGAATACCTAATTCAATGTGTTTGGTACGTTGATGTTGAACAGGATTCCCAGAGAGACAGACAGCACTAATATTATCACAATAAACAATGCTTGCAGTTCGTAAGGGCCGGTGTAGTTCCAAAAGCAAATTCCATCGCCAACTTAGTTCAACAACTACATTAGCAACACCTCTGTATTCAGCCTCCGCACTTGACCGAGTAACAACTGCCTGACGTTTTGAGCACCAGGATGAGATATTTGTGCCTAAATAGACACAATAACCAGATGTTGAACGTCTTATGTCAGGACATCCGACAATCAAAAATTTCGTCGGAAATTGGTTAGAAATTTCCCCCACATTTTCCATGAAATGTTTAATTTTATGTTATTTCACTTTTCTTGGAAATTTGTTGTAAACTATTTTGCTTGGAAATTAGTCCAAAATTTGGCGTATGAAACCACCCAATTTTCAAGTAGTGTCGGAATCGTCTAAGGTTATCAATATAACATTTGTGTTGAATTAATAAAGTTAACTCTATGATTCACTTATGTAGGGATGGCGGGCGGGTTAGGGATGGTATGCGTAATTCCAACCTCAAAACCGATTATAAAGACTTGTCTCTACCCATTCCAAACTCGTAAGTATCTATTAGGTTTTGAGCATACCCACAGGTTTTGAATATACACCTTAGTTTATTAAAGATACCCGTTGGGTATACCTTATCCAAAACCTGATGGGTCATGAAACAAAACAAAACAGACTGAAAATTCAAAAAATTCTTAAAAGTTTTACTAAGAGAATGAGGGAGATAGAGATGTCTTCTTTATATATCATAAGACTTTAGTAAGGTATTTTTAGTGCAAGTTAGAATGGAAGAAGTGATTATTAAGGTACTCAAAAGCGACGATTTGATGTCATTAAAAAATAAAACTATGTTATTTAAGGATACATATGACATAATTGAAATAAATATAAAGGGAAAATATTACAGGTATATTGATCGAAGTCAAAAGGATAATAATATTCCTAACTAAATTAGATAGCTAAAGTAAGTAACGTATCAAATCTACGAATAAAATATGGTCAATATCACACGTTTGTCTAATTATTTGTTCTAAAACTTTATTGAAACTAGAATTAAGGTTTTAGATTAATTATGATAACAGTTGAACTTTAATTGGTTGCAAACAACCAAACACTTACGAGAAGAATGATCGGCTCTAGGTTTTAGATTTGGTAAAGCAACAATTAACCTAGTTAAATTCAGTGAGAATTCAGTAAGGGTGACTATGTGCGTGATTTAATCAAGTGATGGTTAGTGTTAGATAATAATAAAGTTTGGGGTTGTTTTAGTTTTCTCTAGGTTTATTTAGGTCCTTATGTGTAACTTGCTTTTCTATATATTGTCTATTGCTTTTCCTTATCAATAGAGAGATACAATAATAATTCCTCATTAATGGTATCAAGCCAACCCATGTGGTTGAGTTTCCTTTGACCGATCCTTCTCTCTTCTTCTTCCTTTTCTGCATGTCCCTTCCCTTCTCCTTCTGATCTTTTGATCAATCTTCCTGCCTGTTTGTCTCTCTTATTCTACTTCTCCTTCATGGACTCTCCATCAACAAATATCAATCTCCCTTTGAATGGATTGGCCTCTATGATAGCCATAAAGCTCTAAGGTTCCAACTATATCTATTGGCGTACTCAAATGTTACCCATTCTTGCCATTCAATATCTCTTGCCTCATGTGGATGCATCGCAAACTGCTCCTCCACTGATGATTACCAACAAAGACAAACAAGAAACTAACCCGGAATATATTTCTTGTCTTCAGGCTGAACAACAAGCCACAATCATTATCAACGCCTCCTTGACCGAAGAAGCTTTGGCTGTGACTATTAGGTTAACTACGGCTCGGGAGGTTTGGGTTGCTCTTGAGGCAGCTTTCTGTAACACTTCTGTCGAACGGGTACAAAACTTACGTGACAATTTACGTGCACTTAAAAAGTGTGACAAAACTGTGGCTGATTTTGGTCGTGAGTTTAAGGCAATTTGTGATCAACTCCAAGCAACTGGGCATCCCGTAGACACAATGGATCAACTCCATTGGTTTTTATGCGGACTTGGTAAGCCCTTTGAAGTTTTTCAACTACTGTTAGATCAACCCGTCCTATACCAAACTTTGTTGACTTGTTAGCCAGCACTAAGAGTCACGAACTCTTTGTCAAAAACCTTCACTCGGAGCCCACACCACCTTCGGTGGCCTTTGTGGCCCAGACTGCCAGGCCCACCAACAATCAGAATCATCGTCGCAATAACCACTTCTACACGCCGCTATCCAACATGCCACCCTTTCGACCTAACAGGCCCAATAGGCCATCCTATCGTGGGTCTCAAAGAAATAATTTTGGACAACAACTATACCAAAATCCCAGGCCACCTACGTGTCAGTTATGTCGCAAACCCGGGCATTTTGCATCACAATGCTACCACCTTGCCTCTTATGCTGCCTCGGCTCAACCTTCTGATGATCAACTTGCTCAAGCGTTTCACGCTCAGTGTCACCTAAACGCCACTGTTCCTGATTGGACATCCGATACGGGTGCTACCACTCATATGCTTCCTACACCAACTTCTCTTCAGAATGCTACTCCGATTCAAGGTAACAAAAGAGTTTACTTTGGTACTCGCTACAAATTTCTCATATTGGTAACACTAGTTTACTCGGAAATCTTGCTCTAAATAATGTTTTAGTTGTTCCAAATCTCACAAAAAATCTACTCTCTATTGGTAAATTAACAGAAGATAATCCAGTTGATGTCATTTTTTCTCATCCATATTTTTACATTCAGGATCGTCGAAGCAAGCAAACAATAGCTAAGGGACGCCGTGAAGACGACCTTTATGTTCTTCACGATAGTCATGAAGCTCTCGTGTCTTCTCAAACATGTCCAAAAGCTTCATTTGAAATATGGCATTCTCGACTTGGGCATGTCTATTTTGATATAGTTTCATATCTTAAAAATAATTGTTCTTTGTCGTTTAGTTATGTGTTACCTAAACCCGGTCTTTGTAGCCCTTGTGAACTTGCCAAATCAAAGAGGCAACCTTTTGATTTTAATAATAAACGGGCTTCCTCGCCATTAGAATTAATACATTGCGACTTATGGGGTCCATCCCCGGTAAAATCTCTTGATAATTTCTCATATTATGTGGCATTTATTGATGATTACTCCCGATTTACTTGGCTATACCCGATACAGGCAAAATCGGATTTTGTGGAAGCTTTGTCTATATTTACACCGTTCGTTCAAACTCAATTTTCTTCAAAAATAAAAACTTTTCAAAGTGACCGTGGCACTGAATTTACTAATAATCGTGCACGAAGATTGTTTGAACAAAATGGCACGTTTCATCGTATGTCGTGCCCATATACTCCCTAACAAAATGGTCGTGTTGAAAGAAAGCATAGGCATGTTGTCGAAACCGGTTTGGCAATGTTATTTCACGCCAAACTTCCTGTTAAATATTGGGTCGACGCCTTTTCCTCAGCTGTGTTTATAATAAATCGTCTGCCTACTATATTGCTACAAGGAAAATCGCCATTTGAGATCTTTTACCAGCACAGACCGAATTACTCCTCCTTTCGGACGTTTGGTTGTCGTGTCTTCCCGTACCTTCGTGATTATGCTCCTCATAAATTATCCCCTAGGAGCATTCCATGCATCTTTATTGGCTATTGCTCTAAGTATAAAGGGTACCGATGTCTTGACCCGTGCACCTCACGAATATGTTACCTGTAATGCCCGTTTTGATGAAAACCATTTCCCTCTTGATAACACCACCAATGGATCACCTATCACTCACCTTGAGGTGACTACTTTCTGTGACATCGAATCTGATGACAACCAGCCACCAAATCCACACTTTCGAAACCTTCTCACACACAAACGAACAACCTCCCACCACATAACTCTCCTATTACTGTTCCTTTTTTTCCACCCTCCACCTCTCCTAATATGGCCCACAATATCGGCTCGTTTAACCCTACCCCAAATTCTGAAACTCTTACCTCACCTACTAATTCCCAGACTACTTCTAGCCCAACACTCGATGGTCCATCTCACTCTACTCCCTCCAGGACTCACGTCTCTTAAATAAATCTCCAACTTCCACACCCTCCACAACCCCTTCAACCACTCCGAGTTCCTCACCTCATTCTTCTACTGATACTATAAGCATGGTCTCACCAACAAATAACATTCCTGTTCCCGTTCCTTCACCCATCCCATCTCACCCGATGATCACACGCGCTAAGTCGGGAATATTTAAACCCCGTCATCAAGTTGATTTAGCCCATACAGAAAATCTTCCTCTTCATCGTGCATTATCTGCCACTACTGACCCAAAGACATACCATGCTGCCTCAAAAGATCAAAAAATGGGTAAGTGCAATGGAAAATGAATTTTATGCACTTTGGAAAAATGATACATGGACACTTGTTCCTCGTCTACCTAATGCAAATGTGGTTGGTTCCAAATGACTTTTTAGAACCAAATTCAAAGCTGATGGGTCTGTTGAGCGCTACAAAGCAAGGCTTGTAGCACAAGATTTTACTCAAGTTCCTGGTCTTGACTATTCCCACACCTTTAGTCCAGTTGTTAAAGCTGCCACTATTTGCACTGTTCTTGCATTGGCTGTTATAAACGGTTGGATGCTCCATCAGTTGGATGTTAACAATGCCTTTCTCCATGGGCATCTTACAGAAAATGTTTATATGGAACAACCTACGGGTTTTGTTGACACTCAATTTCCTTCTCATGTGTGTAAACTAAACAAAGCTATAAACAGGCACCCAGGGCTTGGTTTCATCGTCTCAGCTTGTTTCTCACAAATAATGGTTTTTCTTGCAGTCGTGCGGACCCATCATTGTTTATCTTCAAACGTGACTCTTGTGTCATGTACCTCTTTGTATATGTTGATGATCTCATTCTAACGGGAAACCAAAACTCCATCATAACCTCTTTCATTTCAAGTCCAAACAAAGAATTTGCCATTAAGGATCTTGGGAAACTCAACTACTTTTTGGGATTGGAGGTTACCTGCACTCAACATGGAGTTTTTCTAAATCAGTCTAATACACTTTGGATATTTTGAATCGTGCTAAGATGTTGGATGCTAAACCTGCATCAACACCTTTAAGCACAAAGGTGTCTTTTGTTTCTACAGGTACCTCTTTTCCAGATGCTACACACTACCGGTCAATTGTAGGGGCTCTCAAGTATCTGACGATCACGAGACCTGACATTGCATATGCAGTCAATCAAGTCAATCAGTTTCTTCATGCTCCCACTATTACTCACTTTCAGGAAGTCAAAAGAATATTGTGCTATCTTAAGGGAACCATTGCTTTTGGATTACACTACAGTCGGCCTACTCACACTTCATTACTTGGTTACTCTGATGCTGACTGGGCTCGCTGTTTGGAAACTAGGAGATCTACTTATGGTTATTCCATTTTCTTGGGGGGTAATTTAATTTTGTGGAGTTCTAAAAAGCAACCAACCATTGCACGCTCCAGTTGTGAATCTGATTACAGAGCTATGGCGAACACCGCTGCAGAAATTGTTTGGTTGACTCATCTTCTTCAAGAACTTCACGCTTTACCTCCAGAGCATCCAACCCTCCTTTGTGACAATCAAAGTGCCATTTTCTCACACAAAACCCCGTTTCACACAAGCGGTCTAAACATATAGATCTTGATTATCACTTCTTACGTGAATTGGTTATTGCAGGAAAACTTGCAACCAAGTTTGTTCCCACCAAGCTTCAGGTGGCTGACATCTTTACAAAAAGTCTTCCAACTTCCCAATTCAACATATTTCATCAGATGCTTCGTATTGGTCCACCACCATTCAGCTTGCGGGGGGATGTTAGATAATAATAAAGTTTGGGGTTGTTTTAGTTTTCTCTAGATTTATTTAGGTCCTTATGTGTAACTTGCTTTTCTATATATTGTCTATTGCTTTTCCTTATCAATAGAGAGATACAATAATAATTCCTCATTCAGTAAGAAAACCAAACTTAACGAGTTCTATTCACATAACCACTGGATTTAATTATGTGAAAACATAAACCAACAAACAAACAAACAAACTGTCAATGTTGTAAAGAAACTAGAATCGAATAAATACTAATCTAATGTTCAAACACATGCAATGAAACCTTTTAAAGGCAAAAAACTAACAATCGAATTCAATCTCAACTTAAAGATGTTAACAAATTCAATCCCAAAATCTCTGTTGTGAGATTCCAAAGTCGAGAACTGTTGCTCACTTTCCATTCCTTCGAAGCCCAAATTTTCATATATACATCCGTTTCCATGTTGCAGCCCATTTGAAGTCCAAATTTCCAACTGCCACTGTTTTGTAGCTCACGTGCAAATTGCCTCTTAAAGACTTCAGAAAATTATTTTATTTAGTGGCTTTATGTTTAAACTAGTAAATTACCCCGCGCGATGCGGCAGGTTCAAATATAAAGTAACTTGGATTTGTGTAGTAAAGATCTAAATCATTGTTATACAAAAGTTACTTCAAAACGTAGATAAACTAACGATGTATATAAAAATAAGCACGGAAACGTATTATATATAGTCTGACTAATTTGCGAAAGAAATTTATGTCGAACACCAACCTTGCCTTATAACGACACGTAAATAAAAATAAGTAAAAAAATATGTTTTTAAGTTAAAAATGGCACCGTACGTTGCGGTGGGACCGAAACGCAAAGTAAGTCGAATTTGTAAAAGAAAATTTATGCCAAAACGTAGATAAACTGAAAACGCACAAAAAAAGAAAAAAACATATTATATCTGAGTCTACCCATTTTCAAAGAAAAGTAATCAGCTTGAATTTATACGATACGTACCTAAATATAAGCATGTAAAAATCATTATAATTTTTTTAGAAAGTTGAAGGGTTGTGACTGTCAATACTAAATGTTGAAGGGTCTGCTTTAACAAAAACTTACTAAAAGATAAAAAAAACGTAATCAACTTGAATTTATACTGACACGTACATAAATATAAGCACGTAAAAATGATTACAATGTTTTTAGAAAGTTGAAGGGTTGTAAGTGACAATACTAAATCTTGAAGAGTAAATTCTAAAATAAACAAAAAGTTACTAAAAGACAAAAGAAAAAAAAAACCTAAAAAAAGTGACCAATAGACAGCTGCCCGCGTGTTGCGGCAGCGTCGAAACGTAAAGTAACTCCAACTTATACCGTCTAATAAAAACGTATTATATTTGAGCCGACTCATTTTTGAACAAAAGTCACGTTAAACCGTAGATTAACTGAAAACATATATAATAAATAAGAAAAAAATGTATTATATTTGACCCGATTTGTTCGTGAAAGAAATTTACGTTGAAACGTTAACCAACTTGAATTTATACAGACACGTACATCAAAATAAGCACGTAAGAAAATTATATTTTTTTCGTTAAATAATGGTATGGCGTGTTGTGGTGGCGTCGAAACGTAAAATAACTCGAATTTATATTGTCTAACGAAAACGTATTATATTTGGCCCGACTCATTTTAAAACAAAATTTACATCAAAATATACACAAACTAAAAACGTACATAAAAATAAGCATAAAAACGTATTATATCTAAACCTACTCATTTCAAAAAAAAATTTACGTCGAAACCTAAATTAAGTAAATTTAAACCGACACGTACATAAAAAAATACAAAGTATTTACAAAATTGAGAGCTTATAAGTGTCAAAACTAAATGTTAAAGGATAAAGCCTACTTATTTTCAAAAAAAAATTACGACGAAAGTTAAATTAACTAAAATTTATAACGACAGGTACATAGAAAATTACAAAGTCTTTATAAAGTTGAACGATTATAAGTGTCAATACTAAATGTTAAAGGGTAAAAGTAATGGAAAAAACAAAAGAAATTTAAAGACAAAAAAAAATCCAAATTGCTACCGTAGAGTGTAGACCGCCTTTTCTATTGTAAGCTTATACAATGGTCATAGTATCATTATCTAATTAGAGTTAAATGTTATTTTTGTTTTTCTGGTTTGAATTATTTTGTCAGTTTAATTTAAAGATTTTATTTTTTGCTTGTGGGTTTAAAAAGGTTTTACTGTTGCCATTTTAGTACACTAGATTAACTTCATCCATTTTTCTGTTAACAAAAAGGGCAATTCGGTCATTTTCTGTACTAGAAGGGCAATTTGGTCATACAAAATGACCGAATTGCTCTTCTCATTAATAGAAATAATAGATAAAGTTAACCCAGTGGACTAAAATGACAATGATGAAATCTTTTTGGACTCACAAACAAAAAATGAAACCTTTAGACTAAAGTGATAAAATAACACAAACCATAAAGATTAAAATAGCATTTAACTCATGTAATTATTTTATTTAGTGGCTTTATGTTTAAATGGTCATAGTATCATTATGTAATTATTTTATTTAGTGGCTTTATGTTTAAACGGTCATAGTATCATTATGTAAATCTTGAGAAGACTAAATGTAAATGTTGTGTTAACTGTAATTACGAGTGAAAAAAATAATCAAATCAATTTTTTAATATAAATCTTAAAACGAAATTTTGAATACACGTAAATCACTCTTAATAAATTTTTATACATGTGTGATTTTTCTTTATTTACAAATACATGTAAATCTAAACGTGTAAATTTAATTTATAATATTATATTCTAAAAATAATTATAAGTGTAAAAGAAAATTTTGAATTTGAATTGTTTTTTACCAAGTTCCTGTGGTTTTTTTCATTTGTTCGCACGATTTTCGCAATATTTAGCATTCTCATTTAACTTTAATCTCTTTTCAACCATTAATAATCTTTTTATCTCATATTTAATATATTTAACCGTTTAAAGCACATTTTATATCTATAACCTGTATATATATATATATATATATATATATATATATATATATATAAACTAAGTAATGAATATATTTTATACTAATGTCAATGTGTTTATAATAAAATTTAATATAAAGTAATGTGTACCTAAAATGTTCTGATCATATATAATCGGGTAAACGTGTATATATTATCGGTTCGGATAAGCAGATATATCATCAAATCTCACACTTATCTCTTACTCACGAGAAAACAAAAGAAAATAATCACATACTCGATCACATACTATTTCCATTTGTTTCGGGTTCTAAATATTCTCATCAGATTTTGATTTCATTGTGATCCCCACTAATAAGGAGTAGTAAAATATATCTTAGTTAATTTTTAGTCAGCGTATATCTCTACTTATTTTGTTCATGTATATCTCCATTGTAAAATTGATTATAAAATGAAAGTTTGTATCAGCGTAATCAATATGGTGAAGTTTATTACCACGTCTAGCTGGTATTGAGGTTGATACGGTTTTAAGAGCATTTAGATCCTCTTCATGACTTCACCATCTTTTGATTTAATTAAAAATTATACTTTTCAAAATTTATCTTTTATTTTAGCATACCTTTCAGGCTTTTATAACTCGTTAACCATATCTATCTGTATTTATTATTTATTTTTTTATATATGTGTGTGGGTGTGTTTATGAGAGAGATGATATAAGGGTGAATAGTAGTTTTTAGAAATTGATAAGCATATATGAGAGTTTTTTTAGGAATGGAGATAAAGATAGTGCATGAGATATAATGATATTTTTTACTTTTTATTAACCTTTGAAAAGTATTGTGAGAGATAGTTAATGGAATGTGAATGCTTTAAGTGGACAACCCAAAATACAAGAAATAAAATTAGGGGTTGTCTAGTAACCTCTTAACGGTTCCTTTAAAAGCATACATCTCAATCGGTTAGAGGTGGAACATGTTTGGTTCACTTAAAATACATATCTTTAATGGTTTATGGAGCCTCTTAATGTATAAAACTTTTAAACATACTGACTAGTTCAGAGGTTACCTCTTAAATCGGTCAGGTCTTTTAATGACCCAACACAACGTTTCCAAACAGCTCATCACTTTTGTTTTTCTATCGTTTTTATAACTTTCTTATCCTTTTTAACGTAGAAGAGGAAAAAATAGGGAAATTAAAAAGGGAGGGGGGGGGACCAATGAAATTTTGACGGTAAGTCAAGTCTGTTAGTCCTAAGGTGGACACATATTGAAAGCATGGGGCAGCCGCCAGCTAACGAAAATAATATTTTAGTGTGCCTGATACACTAAAATCTCGATCGCCTCTCATAAAAATTTGGTTAGGCCCTCAGGTCACCCACAATGAAAAAAAAAATCACGGGTCTTCCACTGGTTGAGTCGCGTGCGTTGGGCATTGGAAGAAACAAATGGCGTGTGAGAAGGCATTTGGCCGCGTTTCTCAGTGGTTTTTGAAAGTGTTTTTTAAAGGGGTTACAAAGTGGCTAGATAAATAAACGGAAGTGGGAACTCCAAGAAGTGTTGTGACAATTCTTCTGATGTTGGATTTTAGTGTTTTTAATATGTGAAAGACGTACCTCCTTGAATAATTGTTCGTGATGCATAGAACTGAGGTACTAGGTTTGATTTTGTCACACCCCAACCGATGACGGAATCATCGGGCGGACGTAAATGGATTGCTCGAGACTTCATAACACTAAATGTGACAAGTATTTAATAAACGAATTTCATTTCATTGCTAACATTAAGTACATTGTTTGAAATAGAATTACAACATATTTGAAATAAAATAAGTACAACTAGTATCGTATGACTAATCTGTTGACAAGAATTAAAGTTTGGTGCGTTTCTAGTCCTTGCTACTAGATTCTTTTCAATGCGTCACGAACACAATCCTGCAATATATAGTAAAGTAACATGTCAACACATAAGTATTGGCGAGCATACAAGTTTAAGTGTACTGACATAAGTATAAAAGAGTTTAACGAAATCCACATGGAAATAACGTATACTAAGGCGTAATATACATATCTAGCATGCAAAACATACTTGTCAACCCAAAGATTCCCGCTAGCGTAATTTTATCGTAGCAATGAGAAGACCGTATGTGTATAACTTGACATGACCTCAAGAATACAGGCAGTGCGTTACTCGTATAGCACTATACATGTTAAAGAAGGCTTGTACGAAGTTAATGACAAAGCACTATGCACGTAAAGTTTTTAGCATGTATGTATTCCTAAGTATAACGTGTAAGCATGTAAGTTAGATTCGATTGCATGTATAAAGTGTTTGCGTATAAGTGTTTGTGTGAGTTTTTGTATAGTGTATATATTGCACCCAAAAGTGTTAAAATGAAAAGGGATCATGTATATTTACGGTTTAGCAAAGCTTTTCTAGCTATCCGCGAGTCATTAGGCTGGGGAGTAGGACACTGTGATTATTCAATATGGGGGATAGAGTTGTGTGAGTATTCTAATTTGACGGAGATTGCAGATTCGAATAAGAAGGTACGAAAGGTAAACGGGAAACAAATGCCACTTCGTACGGGGGTGACCATTTCATGCGAAGTGATCATTCACTTCGTGTGAAGCGACTATCCACTTCGTGCGAAGTGACAGATCACTTCGTGCGAAGGGACTGCTTCTGGTAATTTTAGCTCGTTTTAGCTCCCATTTCGACAATGAGTTCTGTTGAATGAGATTTAGGGACGAGGCAGTTTAGTTCTAGCTCATAACAGTTAACCATGACTCGGTCAATATCAGGAACTTGACTAAATAAGAAAGTGGGTATTTTATAGTATTTGGTTACGTCCAAAGTCTAACAATTATGTCATGAATGTCAAGCATGGGGGTACGAATACCTCGTTATATGATTCACCAAGGCACAAGTTTATCAACAAAGTTGATAAACCCGGTTGGTCAAGAATGACAGAAATAAAATATGTTCAAGTGGGGTGTGGAACTTAATTCAGGTAGCCAAGGCTCCAACGTTCTCACACTTGCTGAAACACAAGTTC